>JAVLUZ010000583.1:679626-1095341 GCA_036768485.1 Mermis nigrescens
GTCGCAAAAAATTAAAAATCATCACAAAAATTGTTATGCTTTTTCTCCAGTGCGTTAAATAAAATTATTTTGGCAAGAAAGACTTCTAATAGCACTCGTTTCCGACATCGATGTAAGCAAAAAGAGAAAATAATGTTTCACTCTATTTCTACTCGCATAATTAATCTGAATTGAATTAGGCTTTATACGACGCAGAGCGATTTCAGGCGAGCAATTGTGCACGTTAAGATTGTTTTGATTAAATTTTATTAATCGATGATCGATACAATGAATCTTAATTTCAGCTTTATTATTCCAATTTTGGCATTTTAACATAGTTAATTTTTGATTTAATATTTAATAAGTATAATAAAAAAAAATTAATGAACTAATTTAATAATCTGGCACAGTTAATTTAATTTAAATATTTTGATAATAATATTAAATTATTAAATTTAAGTGTAACACAATGATTAATATTTACAATTTAATTCATAATGATTTATAATTAATAAATAATATTAATTGATAATTAATACTATAATTTAATGATTTAACATAATGAATTTAATATTAACATTGTGACATCGTTTTACACACTTAACATTTTAATATGAATTTTAACTTATACATTTTGAAATTATAAACTTGAAGCCGGAGCATGTTTGAACTTAGCATAGATAGCTGAGGACTAATCAGGAATGGGTGTAGGAGGTCTAGCTGGACACCACAGAGGCCGAAAGACTCCCAGTATTAGTCAAACCCCCAAAATTAAATTTTTTAATTTTGTTGTTTTTCGCAAGTTATAATCTCAATTGATAGAGCTCTATAGAAAGTTCGAATAAATTTTTTTGCTCCATCCTCGTTAACATCGGCATTTGTATAGCCTTTGAAAATTTTAGATTCCTCCCTAGACCCCTCTACAGGAGCTGGCCTTGTATGGTACCAACAATAAGCTTAACGTGGATTAAATTAAGTGTGGACGATGGTCGACTAAAATCTTCAAGTTTTTGACTTTAGTCGAAAGAGCAAGCTATACGTATTGTGCTTGATTAGGGACAGTGCAAAAATATTAAAATAAGCATTCAAAACAAAAAGAGTGATGGGTGGATGAAGAACTACTTAATAGTCTCTAGTTACTTCTCAGTTGATAGATCAAATTTAATGCGGATGATTTTGTTCGAGAACTGATCAAATCCTCTTAATAAACCGTCGATTGCCTGTAAATTAACGAAAGCAGTGTACAAAATGGATTATATATTTTCCGTTGAGAATCTTTGCAACTTATCTATCTGGAGTTTCATCTTGGCCGGAAAGTTGCTAATATTTATTATTCAATCATGAAACATTTGGGAGAGAACAAAAAGCCGTAGAATTTTTATTCGAATATTCCGGTTTTCATTGCTGATTGTTTCACAAATCATGACTTACAACATAAACAACGTCATTTTAAGGATTTCTATATGTTTTTGCGCAAGAAAAATTGGTGTGTGTTCTCGCAGAATAACATGGCCATTGTCAAAATCAGGTAAGGCCTTGTTTTGGGGTACGAAGTGAAATACGTCATTCTGGGATTCCGCGCTAAGTTCTATCTGCCCGCATCGATCAGATGCCAAAAAATAACGGAAGAATTGTACGAAAATTAACGTTTTAAGCCTCTGGCTTTTTTTCGGTAAACCTGATATTTCTGATTTTTTTGGGGGTCCAAACATATGCAGCCCTTAACAAATTTTCTTGCAGATGTAATAGATAAACTTAAAATTTCAAGCATTTCGATTCTAGTTAATTTCACTATACGAAATAACTCGTGGCCAAACGTGGACGTGGGGTGGGGGTTCAGACCCCGAGATCCCAAAATACCATAACAGGTTACGATAGTACAATGAAATTGAATTTTTGTCATATGTTTTGCATTTTTTCGTGTTTTTCCCCATCCTGATCTCTCAGAATATAATCGCTGCCCATGTATGCTCGTCGCTCATTAGAACTTTTTTCCGGCAGGAGCAAACGGAAAGGCTTATTGTATTATGTGAGAGGAATTGTGATGTTCGTTTGCGAAAGATTTTATAATATGAATGTACAGCTAGAACTTGTGGACCATTCGTATGAAGAAAATATTGATCACGCTATATTCCGACTTCACTACGATAATCATAATTTCGACAAAATCGTAAGCGAATGCTCAATCCTGAGGTGTCATCTCAATTTAATAAATTTTTAGTGGCCTTATTACTCCTTTTAATTCTTTTCAAAATTAATAAAGTCTGCAGAAGCATATTAGCACTTAGCTGACTCATGTAAAACTTGCCAACATCAAATACAATATGTACATTTTTATATTATCGTCGAATCTATTGTATTGACTCTTCAGATAATGTGCGCTTACAGTGACATTTTCCTTTTAAGCAAGGCTAAATCGTGATTGTCCGTGACCTGCATTTAAATTTTAATTTTAATTTCATTTCAGGCTATTATTCTACAAAAAATGTTCATTTTTAGATGTGCATTTTTATTAAAAACTCAAAAATGCAAACATTTCCTAACAATCCTAAGTTTGAAATTAAAGTGAGGTTTCGAAATTAATTTTTACTCCTTTACATTGGCCAATGCGCAAAAAGTTAAAAACATGTCTTTTATTTTCCATTTTTCGATGATTTTCATCGTCCGTTTTCAACTTCTTACTTTTCAGAAAAGAGATTCTGTAGCCGAAGACGATCTACTTCGTTCGACGATAAAAATCACGTCAGGCGAATTTTTCGATGTGTTCCCATTTATTATTGTGTTCAACCGAGGCTTATGCATTCGACATATCGGTTTAGCTTTGATGCGTATCATGCCCCGCATCATAGGCCGTCGATTAAATGCCGAATTTGTTATCCTTAAGCCAGTGATAAATTTTACTTGGCTTGATGTAATTAAATTATTGAACTTAGGGTGTAGTCCAACCCCAACCAGACATGCGCGTGGGAAGGACATGGGGTTCAAGACCACACGTGCGCGTATCGGGAATTGAGGATCGATTAACTTCTCCCCAGAATATGACAAATCCAAAATCGATAACCCTCAGAATTCAATTTTTGGTCTATTTTGAGCAATTTTGTAACATCTGACCTGCAGAATTTGGCTATTGCACATCTACGGTCAGGATCCTCAAAATGAAAAGTCGGAAATTTGCTGGGAAAATGAGGTAAAATGAAGGTCAAAAATGGATAAAAATTAAAAATTTCCTTAAAAAATACTTTAATTGTGGAATAACGTAGTTTTAGCGCTATTTTAGCAATTATACCAGTTTTTAAGGTCATTTAGGCCCGATGAAGCTCATTCTACATCTATAGTTCCAACCCAGCATCGTCATCCCGAGTCCCCTCTAACTAGACACGCACGCAGGCGAGGCTAGGGGTCTAAAGTTTAGAAAACGGCTTACAAAATAGAACAATTGGAATTTTTCAGAAAAAACAAATAAGAATAAACGCAAAAAACGAACGAAAGTCATAAGTTATCTTCTAAAGTGCTCGACAAGAAATTGTAGAATAACATGATTTCAATGCTTATTTACTCGTATACCAGTTTTTGGCATCTATTTTGGCTATGTTTCTAGGTTTTTTATTTAAGGTATTTTAATTGTCGGTCTGGTGGAACTTTCAGCCGTTTTAGCTCTCAAAGGAATCACGTGTTACAACCATAGGTGCACAGCATAGCCGATTAGAGGGGCTCAGCCGGTATGGGGGTAAAAAATTGAGCTTTTTTGGGCCAAAATGATCTAAAAAACTGGTTAAAGCACTAAAATAGCGTTAAAATGACGTTATTATACAGTTTTTGATCAAATTGAAGCACTTTTGAAGAAAAATTTCAATTTTAATCCGTTTTTGGCCTTCATTTTTACTCAATTTCCCCATAAAATTTTCTATTTTTCTATTCTGTGGGTCTAGACCCCCGAACTTTCCACGTGCATGTCTGGACAACAAAAGGCTCACGTTGTTTTCATTTATTTTAATTTGTTAAGATTATTTGGTATCGAAACAACGTTTTTGAATTGATGACCATAAACCCGATTTTTGACACGGACGCAGATTCACAGGAGGCTCGGACTCTGAAGATCACAAAATGTAATCTTATCATGAGGAAAATGCGAATTCCTCTTCATAATTTTGCTCTTCCAGTAGAAAATGAACGTCGGCATACAAGCAACGATAACAAAGCGAATTACTTGACGCTAAAAGGGCAGATGATATATATGTTAGAATGGGAGTCCATTTGTTTCCTCGGAAATCCAGTGTAAGGTCTTGATTGACTTTGATTTCCCATTCTACTCAAGTTAAATTGATACAAAGGACTGCTAAAGAATACTTGAGAATAAATAATTGCAATGCAAGTGATGCTTAAACAAGTGCTCCAAATATTAAAATGGCGTTAAACATCGCTGATGTCTATAAATCTTTTTTTGCAAAAACAATAGATTTTCTACTATGTTGGTTTAATGTATAACTACGTTATTACTAAGTTTGATAATAAATTATTGCAGCATGGAAACGGCCCCAAAATCAAAGGGTTTTTTTACGAATTATTACTTTGCGAACAAACTTTCAGGCATGAATAAAAAATTGAAAAATAATATTACGATAAACTTATAAAGAAGACTATTAATGTTTTACAGGCCCGTATCCAGGATCCGGCTGAAGGGGGGGTGGGCGGACCCAACACCGAATTGGCCTATAACTCGAAAAATTCGTCGGGATAGCTAACAAAAACTGCATTTCTTCGACGTTTTTCGATATGCTCCATCCAATAAGATTAAAGAATTCGAATTTCGTTGAGAAAATTTTTTTTCTTTAAAAAAGACTATAAAAAGTGTCATTTTTAATCGCGTTTGGAACAAAATGATGGAAAATATCTTATATTCGGCGTGAAGCTTCGAAAATTCGATGATTTTACGACAAAGGCTTCCGATTTTTACATCTTTCCGTGCATTATCTCACCTTCCAAAATTTTTTCCGGCCAGGGGGACGCCCCCGCCCCGTATATACTGATGCCGATGGATTGAGCTTCTTAGGAAACGTCCGAAAATGGAGAAGATTTTCGCTCCTTCCAGTTTTCCAGCAATTTTTAACCTTTGAAGATATTTAGATCCCACAACCCCATAGACCACTGAGATATTACGCATCTTTTAGCACGAGCTAAACTTTCGACCATTTAGTTAAAATGATGAAATGAAATTTTGGTATTTTTATGCCTCAAGAAAATAATGTATTCCTTTATTGATTTTTACTTTTAATTTACTTTTACCATATTTTTGGTTCTATTTTAATCTACTTAGATTTGCTAACCTGCGACAAATGCACGATTCTGGCTTATTCATAAATGACTTTGCAATGCACGATTCGAGTCGAGATTTAGTCCTTTGTAACACGGTTCAAAAAGGAGAGCTAAACCTTTTACTAGATCAGGTTCGAATCATTTTAATTGTGTATGAGTGTAAATTGCACATTATTATTATTACCTCTAGGTAGGTGCAGTAAAATTATGTAAAATAAAATTCATAAAATATCGTATAATTAAAAAACAAAAATATAATAGAAAAACTTGCGGATTAAAATTTGAAAATTTATAAACGTCATAGACGATATTTTACGAAACGCAAAAAAATCTACATTTGTTCTGTGTAAAGGTTTTTCTTCCGCTAGCCGAACTAATGTGCTTAAAAAATTATTTTATCAGATCCGTTTCCCTAATTTTTGAGCCAATATTATATCAACGATTTCTAAGTTTCAAGCCTTTTTGAAGCATAAATCATGCCTAGGGGTTAGCAAAAAACTTTTTTAGCCAAACTGGCCTAAAAATGTTATAAATGCTAAAATGACGTCGTATGTTATGTTACTCCACAGTTTCTTATTAACTTCAAGCACCGTTTGCACAAGATGTTTGATTTTCATCAATTTTCGGCCTTTATTTTGCTTTATTTTCTCTAAAATAATTTCTGTCTTCGCAATCTGGTGGCAACTCCAACCAACCGCAGTCTTTCGACCCCACACTTTTAACGTTTTTCTGTTTCATTTCATGCATGAGGAAGTACGTCACTGAAACTGCGAATAAATTTATCAATAAAGTTTAAACATCGGTTACGTCAGTATTTCGTGGAAATTTTAAGACAAATTATATGTCTCACAATCACTACCAGAATCAAATCTGGCCGGAATCGTTCTGTAAAGTTATTCCGTAAAAATTATCAGAAAACTCGGTTGTACAATGACATTTAAAATATGCTCTTCTCTAAGGAAGCACGCAAAGCAAATAAATTACAAGAAAGCATTGAACAACTCAAAGCGGCACATTCAAAGACTGACGAGCTTTTGTATCAGCTATTACCAAAATCGGTTGCTGACAAGTTGAGGAAGGGAATTCCTGCAGTTAAAACCTGTGAGGTAGGTATCAAATTCGAAAATAAAGTTTGTCTGATTTTATGCCTTTTTATTTGGCATATCATTTTACGAGAAAAATTTAACTCTATCGTAAGTTTAATTAAGTCCAATAAGCCGCTTATTTTATTTAATTATATTCTTTAAGGCTACAGCTCATATTTCTTGAGGGGTCTGGGGATCTATAACTCGACAGAAGGGCTGCTGATTCCCGCAAATGAGTTGTTGACCCCAGGATTTTTGATTTTCCTAAAAATCATAGAAAATGTGCTGTTTTAGCGTTCTTAGCGATCGCTTTGTGTCATTTAGTCATTTATAATATCATGTTTATTTATTTGAACTTTTTTCAAATCTTTTAAGTTTCTGCCTTAACGAGGAAAAATTTCCAGAGAATTCAAAAATAAATTTTCCGTCGCTTGCACATTCTTTTTTTATTATTAAAATTTTTCGGGATTGGCCCTACTAGAAGTACAATTTTATCCCACTTTCTAATACGATATTGTCATCGTTTTATAAAAATTAGTGGCTTAATAGCTAAATAGGGTAAAATCTATTAATCAGTAATCAACAAGGGCTGCAAAAAAGTTAAAAAAATTGGATAAAAAGTAAAAAAATTAAAACATTGTATTAAACTAACAAAATTTTTCTAAGAGCTTCGAAAGTGCGACGATACTTTTCACGGATATTGTCGGCTTCACAACCATTGCTTCGAAAATACCGCCAATATCAGTCGTTCACCTTTTAAATATTATGTTTTCGGATTTTGACGCCTTGACCGAACAACATGGTGTTTTCAAGGTAAAAATCAATTCATCAAAAGTTTGATAATCTAAAGCAAAATGATTCGTTGTGCTAACGGCTGATTTTTCGAGAACTTCTGTGTAACAAGTACAGAATGAAGCTGCACTAGCATTAAAGGAAAATAATTAAATTTATTTGTGATTCACTGGTTGAGCATAGCTAATAGTGAAATATCTTTAAAATGCATAGGCAGGGCCTAAATCTGGGGCCTAGGATGAGTCCAAACATTTTCAAAGTATGTATGAAAAAAGGGCCAGAAAATGTTTAATTGACTTTTTCATTCATTAAGCAACTTTTTTGTAGACAACAAATAAAAAATATTTATAAATAATGTTTTTAAATAGGTCGAGACGATAGGCGATGCTTACATGATAGCCGGTGGAGCACCTGTGAGGAAAGCATACCATCCTGAATATGTGTGCGATTGCGCTTTGTCGTTGATAAATTCGGTTAAATCTACGGTCGAGGTCACATCGAACACACCGATTCAAATAAGAGCAGGTCCGCCTACGTATAATTTGTTTAATCTAATTTATTTTAATTAAATTATCTGACTAATTTTTGTTATTTATTTACTTAATTTATTTTTATTTTTATTTTCCTTTCAAAAAAGAGCGTGCATACGGGACACGTAGTTGCTGGTGTTGTGGGTCTCCAAATGCCCAGATATTGCCTATTTGGAGAAAATGTTGCAATAGCGATCAAAATGGAAAGCACTGGATCGGTAAGCGTCCTTCAGTCTTTTATCACCATTTCTTTGCTTCGACACGAATTCCCGAAAATTAAAAATAACAACATTTAACGTTATCCTACTTATATATTTTCTCTTCATTTGAAGTGCGATTCTTGATTTTTAGCAATGTACTATAGTTTATCGATTTCCTAGATTTGATAAAAAAATTATTAATGAGGAGGCAAAATTTGATATTTTTTCCGATTTTGAGGTCAACTTTGAAGTGGTATTCTCCTGATTACAAGAAACAATATGAAAATAGAAATGAATCACCTCACCAATTATTTATTCTACTATTTGGAACATAATCTTGGACGCTTTATAAATACAAAATAGTTTTCGTATCTTTACCGTGATATTAAACTCGTGGATCTAGACCAAATGCACAGCATAGCCGGTCCGAAGGGGTCAATCAGAGAGTATTTTGTGTTAAAACGATAATGACCATCAGTAGTTCAAATGCTAACATATATGTACATATGAACTATTTTTATTCATTGTCTCATTAAACCCATGCAGCTCTGTCATAAAATTCTAGATTATAATCTATTTTTGGCTCTCATTTTGCCTTATTCTTCCTAAACAATGTCCCATTTTTATCCTTTTTATCCTATGGATCTATACCTCAACTCCACTTCTTTCCTATGTGCATGTCTGGCCTGGACAAAGGAGCAAAAAAGAAACTTGAATGAAAAATAGGCTGAATCGAGGCCAAAAACAGATGAAAATCAAACCATTCTACAGCAATGTTTGAAATCGGTTATCTTCAGTAGAATAAAACTCTCCGGCTGGCCCCCAGACTGTCCATATTGCACACATTTACGTTACGAACTACCCATTTTATTATTTCATCTGCTTGGTTTGCAAACTTTAGCCAATGAAGATTCAAATATCCGAAGCAACGAAAAATGCCTTAAGTGCTCTAGGGCTGAGCGATTTCGTCCTCTCCTTTAATAAATTGGCAGAAATTTCGGTGAGCTTATACGTATTGAAGGCATTGTTATAAAAAATAGTAGTCCGTTTCAAACAAGTTCACAAGTTTTATTTCAGAAGTCGATTTTTCATTTTTAATTTAATTTAATTTTTAATTTAATGCAATTTTTAATTTTTAGTCTAATTTTCTACTTTCACTCCCACTTCCACCTGATAATTTTCAGTTATCATTAGATGTAGTCTTTTTCATTCTCTCGAGATATCCAAGTAAGTTTTGTATGAAAGCTGCTATTAACATAATTTTGGAATCAAAATACCGAAACGCATAAATAATCTGCTGAAAAAGCTTGAATAAGTAAAACAGACTAAAAAAGTATATTCAAGCTAATGTGAACAAGGCAGCAAACTGCGTGTCCTGCGCAGATGCCGGCCGTATTGGTAGTTTCTCAGTGACTTTTTAATTGGTTAGTTATCGTGAGTAATTTGTCTTGAAATATTAAACAGGCCAGATTTGTGATTTCTCAGTAATTGTTTAATGGCTAATCATGGCCATACATTCACAGCATGGGAATTTCGAGGGAATCATAAAGTACCTTTTTGGTTTAAAAATGGTAGGTACGCGTTAAAAACATCGTTTTTCGGCGTTTCTGATGATGCTCTATCTATCTAAAGCATAAAAATATTTTAAAAAATTCGAAAAAAAGCTTTAAAAAAATGGATAAAATTGAACAAAAGTTAGTTAAAACATGAGTATAATGGCGCGAAGCGCCAAACATTTGACACTTGTGAGCCAATTGATAGCTAAAATGCTTAAAAAGTACCTTTTCTACGAATTTCCAGAAAATTTTTGGGAATTTCGAAAAATCACGGATTTTGGGAGGGGGTGAAAAAATTGGGGGAATATTTCTTGGGGGAAGAGGGAAAATCCCCCCAGAACCCCCAAAATCATGTATGATCATGACTCATTTGTATAGAATATTTAAACATGTAGAAATTAGGAAAGTAATCGTTTCATGAAAAGCACCTACCTTTTCTGCTATTTTTTTGAAAGCAGCTGATTCATTGTGCTATGATTGAACTTGCTACCAAATCGTCTTCTGATTTTCAGCACATAACTAAAAGCACCTGTTAATACCATAAACTGAGGATCGAAATCAGAGTTGCTGCACTGTATTGCCCGATTAGGGCTATCTAGGCTGACATTCACACATATGCGTGGGAATCGGGAGAGGTTCAGACCAGACATAATTGAAGACCAAACTTTCAAATTTTCTTCGAAGGAACTTCAAATTCACCATTTACTGCGTAATGTAATTCTAACGCTATTTTAGCGCTTATTCTAGTTTTTGAGGTCATTTTGCCCCAAAAAGCTCAATTTTTGTCCCCTTGATACTGGCTGACTTCCAGATAAATCATGCTGAGTATCTATACTATTGAAAATCCGACAAAGCCTTGAGATCGATAGTAGATCCCCAGAATTTAGGTCTCGGCATTTTTTGGGACTTTTTGCCAAAATGCTCCACGTATGTGTGGCATAGCTGAACACTCATTTTAATGCGGAGCTTAGTGCGGCTTGAAATTCTTATCGATGATTGCCATTGTGCAGAAATGGTCAGAAATTGTTTTCGATGTCGAAAATCTCTATTTCTACCTCAGTACGTAAATAGTTTACCTTAGTTTCCTAATAAAATCGAATGTATGTAGGTAAAATATTTTCTCTGCTTTTTTATGCTTTGCTCTAAACACATTTTATGTACTTTCTTTCCGTGTACGAACTTTATTCAATCCTTACAGACGAAATGCAGGCTGAAAACTTATTGGTTAGAAAAGAAAAATGGTCCATTCCGTCCTCCCAGCCCCATTGAAGATGAGAAATCAGAAGAATTGACCGAATTTGATGCGAATGGAAAAGCCGAAGGAGAACAAGATGAAGAAAATAGTGAAATTGGTTCATCGTATACACCCATTGACTTGGTCGAACTTAGGCGATTTTCGGCAGAAAGCTACACGACATGATTAAGTGTTCAATTTATCGTTTTTTCTCATTTGGTGTGTTTTGTGAATTAAAAATTTCGGAATGCAGTAAAACTTTTTGGGCTTGGTTCGCAATGTAGAATTTTTTTAAATTCTCGGTTATTTTTCATTTTAACCCTTCAAAAATGAAAAATTTTAAGCAAAATTTTGAAATGTGGAAAAAATTTAGGGCTATGGTTTCAAATATGAATTGAATAGCTAGAAACAAATGAGGGTGTACAAGTATTTCACATGAACCAACATACGTGAGAGCAATGCAATTTCACTCTGACTTAAATTTGTTTTTATTAGGCACGTCTAAAACTCGCTCGACAGCCATGACGCGCATTCATCAAATTTGTAGGTATGCTAAATGACTAAAATCGTAAGTTGAGTTATCATGAATATATTTCTTGGGAATAAAAGTGAAAGATTAGTCAGCAAAAGCGTCGAAATAACTCAGCATTTTTTCATTTTTCGCCACGCTTTTGCCGATTTTTCTATTTATTTTGCAAAATTTTTTGTGCTAACTCGAATATGTTTTCAGATTTTTTAAACTATATTTATGATATTTTTGAATAAATAGACACGCATGCAATAGCGTTCACGCACTTGCAAAGAGATATGCCCGCGGTGGAGAGGGAGAGCTAGGCCTAGATTCTCAAAATTAAAAAAATAGTTTTTGAGAAAGATATAGAAAAATGGAAACGAAATATTGATTAAATCAAAAAGTTTTCAGTAAACGTATTCGAAATTGACTAGAAATTGTGGATTAATATAGCATTTGCGTTTTTTACGCTGTGTGCATCTGTGGCATTTATGCTTGCACTAAATCACTCGAGTAAAATATGATAATCCACGGTTTCTAGTAATTTTTAAGCTTCTCTGAAAAGCATTTTCGATTTTCATTCATTTTCAGCCTTCTTTTTTCAATTTCTTAGAGAAATGTTCCATTTTTTCTTTGTAGGGACCCCCAACTCTCCCCCACGTGCATATATGAGCCTGACCAGACATGCACGTAAAAGCTTTGGAGTTCTGACTCTACATGCACAGCATGGTAAATTATAAAGTGCCTTTTTGGGGCCCAAAAATGGTAGGTAAGCGTTAAAAACATCGTTTTTCTACGTTTCTTACAATGCTCTATCTTTCTAAAGCATTAAAACATAAAAAAATTTTAAAAAAATCAAAAAGTCGATAAAATTGAACAAAATAGTCAGAACATGAGTATAATGGTGCGAAGCGCCGAAAATTCAATACTTTTGAGCCATAAGATAGCTAAAAGCGCTTAAAAAAGCAAAGCACCTTTTCTACGAATTTTTAATAATTTTTGGGAACTTTCGAAAAATCGCGGATTTTGGGGAAATGTAAAATTTTTGGGGTAAATGAGGCAAAATGAAGGCCAAAAACTGATAAAAAAATGACAGTTTTCTTTAAAAGCGCTCCAAATCGACCTAAAACTAGCTAATAACGTCGTTTTAACTGTATCTTAGCGCTTATATTAGTTTTTGAGGTCATTTTGGCCGAAAAAACTGAATTTGTGAGTCCCCCAGACCGGCTGACCCCCAGCCAGATCGGCCATGCTGTGAACCTATGGTCCTGACCGGAAGTTAGATTTTAAGAGGTAAAAAGGTGGGCATAGAAGAAGTATTTTCTGTTAATGAGTAATTTAATTCAGTTTAGTGTTATTTTAGCTTTACGAAGCTCTGGTTGCTATTAATCTCTAGAAAAATTAGTACAGAATGCGTAGTCTCTCATGAATTTATTCACGAACAACCAATCACGAACAAGCGGGATATCGTTGAGAAAGGTAATCCGATTCGTCGCCTTTTTCGATGCGAGCCGCGATCACCGCCTTGGCAACGCCGCACGTGTTTTTGCCGGCTTCGATTTTCACATAACCCTTTTGACCCCAGTCGGCCCCCCAGCTGTTGCGAATCGTGTAAGTGGGAACGCAGGTGCCGAAGTCGTAGCCCGTGATTAGCACGGCGTGGCTCAACTGGTCGTTGCAATGATACGGTCTTATGACCCCCGAGCCGTTGTAGAATTGCCAAGCCTCGCTGACGCCGACGAGGGCCAGGACGGGTCCTCCGTCCAACAGACGGGCCACGATCAGTTTCTCCTGGGGTCCGCTGATGTCGAGCGTTTCGGCGAAGGAGAGCTATGTAAATTTAGCTTATTTTCCCAATTATAAGTATTATGGCCGGGGCCATATTTCTATCTATTAATTTAATGTTTTTTCATTATTATAATGCTTTTATTTTTATTTTTATTTTTATATTTTATTTGTTTATTTTCCATGCTTTTATATTTTATATGCCTGATTTTTCAATTTTTCCACTTTTCCATACTAAACCACCTACCCTCCCCTTGGCCGTAAAGACTTTCATTGAAAGATTGGATAATGGACGGAAAGATAGAAAACTGCATCTCTTTGGCACAATATTCTCATTTTTTCCATAATTTTGCCTTAAGCACAACCCAAAAACGACACTTTTCACAGCCTTTTGAGAGATAAAGAATTTTGCCATAGAATTTCGAATTTGAATGGTCTCATTGGATAGAGCATGTTAAAAAAGATCGAAGAATGTGGTTTTGGCGAGCCAAATTAAGGGAATTTCCGAAATAAAAGCCATAAATGTTAAGTCCGCTCCACCCTTTGACGAATCTTGGATGCGGGCCTGTATAAGGCTGTATTGAGCTGTAGACCGCCACTTCTATGCCATAAAAATTTTTGTTAAAGGTAGAAGAATGCAAAGAATGAAATTTAATTGAATTACATTTTAATTTAATGTTTTTTTAATCTGTCATAAAAAGCCCAAAATTATCGGCACTTTGCGGCACATTTGAATTTTTCTTCGCCTGAATTATTTTTCCTTGTGGAAAACCCTTGTGGAAAATAACACTAATCGTAATTAAGTATGCATAGATACGCAGCACAGTCGGTCTAGCATGGTCGGTCAACGCGAGTTTTGCTTAAATGGCCTAAAAAAGTGAAAGAAATGATCAAATTGCATAAACAGTATAATTAATCTACAGTTTCTGATCCATTTTAGCCACTTTTTGATAAGAATTTCCATCGGTTTTTGGCCTTGTGTTATATTCCCAGATAGTTTTCCATTCTGGTATCTAGAGTAGACCCCCACGTGTGCATGTCTGTTTGCATCGTCATCAAAAAAAATAAAAAGTTAATATCTTTTAATGACAAATCGTGCAATATTTGAATTGTAATAATTGTACTAATGACAGTAATTGTTTAAAACAATATATAATCTGACCATGAAATGAGCGATGAATGCAGTATGTACAGAAACATCGAAAAATACACTTTCTTTTAGCTATTCCCAGAACAGTTTTTGATGAGACTAAATCAGAGGTCTAAGAATAATTTATTGTTTTGAAGGCCACCGGATGTGAACCTGAACTTTAAACTACTTGATATACTTTTGATCCTATATAATTAAAATTACGTCATTTTTAGAACAATATGTGTATTTTGCGGCATTGAGATTAGATGAGTGAAAGAATTCGACTTTTTTGATAGAAGTCACCGTAAAATGTACCTAAAAATGAATAATAAATACTATAATTGAGGGTTCAAACATTGTTGTTAGTAACCTTTTTATTCGAAAAATGTATTTTTTATCCATTTTTCCATATTTTTCCTCTAATTGTAAAAAGATTTTTTTAAATTTCTCTTTTGCGAATCAATATCATAAAGGCTCAACGTAGTCGGTCATTGGTCCTATTACTTGAGTTCTTTTCTATCATATTTTTTCTTTTTAGTCGATATTCAAAAAATGTTCATAGCCTAAACTGCACGCTTAGTCAAGAAAAAGTTCACGGATCGCCTTGTCTTAGCTTTCTAAAAATACAGCTAATAGCTAATTCTGCTCTATAAATTAATGAAGCATGATGGATCGATTAAATTATAGATTATCAAAAGAAGAGATAAAAATTGAAAATTACTGGATCACCAAAAATTATCAAATAATTTAAAAAATATTAAGTAATTATAATTATAAAAAATAATGCAACGCTTCTAAATTTTTATTCCTCGAGCTTACCGATATCGGTTCAGACGAGCAATCATTCAGTCGTGAGCTAAAGCATGACTGATTGCGAGCCACGTAAGGATAGCATTTTTCGTAAGGCAAAGAGCAAGTGGTGGCGCCCTGCTGGTCGCAATTGACGAATTTCTTCAAAATATTTATCGGCCTTCCTCCGCCGCACTTGTAAGCGTCTGGTTCGGCGAAACAGTCGGCCAGATATTGGGCTGAGAAAAGAAACGGAGTCTGCACCCCGCTTTTGGTCTCTATTCTCTTCTGAGCCGCCAATAAATCGCTGGTGGCTATAGCGTAGCACGAGCCGCATCCTTTCTGATCCCTTACCGGCGGCAAAACGTCCTTTGACGTCCATTGTAAGCTTTTGCAACGCGATTCTACATGAAAATCACTCGGGAGCTTTTTTGGCCAAAATTACTTCAGAAATTGATATAAATGCTAAATTAGCGCAAAATTACGTTTATCCACAGTGTCACGTCATATTCAAGCACTTTTACATAAAACGTATAACTTTCATTCGCTTTTGGTTATTTTTTGTCTTTTTTTTATTTAAACCCCCTAAACCTTACGTGCGTATTTGGCAGAATACACTGCTTCAAATAACTGATTGTTAACACCCCTCTAGAGGAAATGCTACTGACTCTCGGAATTTTCAATCTGTTAAAAAAAACCGGATTAATTGAGATGTTTCAAGCGTTTTTTAGTAATTTTTTAAGAGTATCAACGTTTTCTCAACGTTGCACATTAAATAGTAGTTTTTTGACCATATTTCGTTTTACACTATTCGATTTTTTCTGAATCTTTTAAAAATTGTTTGCTCTAAAGAAGAGCATTTTCAAAAGGTCATAAATATTTTTGACAAGTACTTATCGTTTAAGCTTAAAAAGACATTTCGAGGGACAAACCTCCTCCAAGACCTCCTATGCTGTACTGGTATAATAATAACGAAATCGCAATATGCTTATGACGAAAAATAGAGCAGATGATCAGTAGGTACAAAATAGAGATTATGTGTTTATTTGGGTTGGCTTGGAAATTTATTCAGATTTGCACTTTATAAAAAAATTTTGGTATAACATTCTAAAAATTTCAAACATTATTTTTATGAATTATCACGTATCAGAGAGGATTCTTACCTAGAATTATTGAACAAAGAACGCCGAAAATCATTGTATCTCTTATGTGGATACTTGTCGCTCTCTTTGGTCTTTTTTGGTATTTTGTGCAAAATTCGAACAATTGCTTCGAGACGGGAATGAAAATAAGAGAAATTTGCGATTCAAAAATCATCCGAAATTCGTAGAAAAGTTTGTTTGCCGTTTTTAAGCGTTTGCCGAAAAATTGTGTTTTTTGACACGTGTAAAGAATATACTTATATTTTATGAAATTACTCGTTTTTATGCTTATTTTATAATTCGCGCAACTTTCGCCATTCTCTGACTCACAACAGTTTTTCATCTAAAAACTATCAGCAAACTCAATTTAATATCTAAATGTCATGTGTTCGCAAATTCCTTTCTAAATAATTAGCGACCACCTGTAACGACCTGCTTTCTGGTCCTAAAAGTAAACTATGATCCTGAAAAGTTATTCCGCTTTTTACTTCATTTGCGTCATTCAACCGCCTGACTTCGCCAACACAATTTTCCTAAATTCCGTAATATTCTTATATACTTAATATACTTCTAATAAGTTAATCGTTAGTCGTTGTTCGGACGTGCCGTTGTGCGCCTCGCGCTCATAACCTTGTCCACCATATTATACCATTATTACATATACTTATTAAAAATACATATTACTGCATTCTACCACATAACTGCCAACTTTGCACGCGCGCCCACCTTTTTTGAGCCCGAATCTCCTCCAGAATTCCCACGCTATGCATGTCTGTTTACCTGCATAAGAAAAGTATCTAAAGCGACTAGCTTCGTTAGCCGCCGGAGCAATGGCGCCAGTACTTAAGCGTTTAAAAATGTCGAATGGCAAATCGGCGAATTTAGTGACGTCGAACGTCGCGTCGAAGGGCGAAATTTGATTTTTCGCCAATTCACTGATTTTCGCTTTATTTTGCGCGTAAGCCGTTGAAGCGTCGATTTCTTCACCAGGTCCCATATATTGCCTACCGAACTTTAGCTTGAAATCATTAAATTCCAACGATACGTCCGGAATCGGTAAGAATTTATCAAAAATACCCAGTGGATAATTAGCCCTGGGAAGGGGTACGTCTGGCAGAGCTGTAAAATAAAGCAAAGGGTCGTCTGTGAAAGAAGCCTGAAAAATAGCATAGTGGATCAGAGCTCTAGGCTTAGGTGATTTTGGAAGGAGGACGCCGCCTGTCATAAAATTGGTCCGATAAGAGATACGAACGTAAGTGCATTTGATTGAACGACTGGTTGACCTCAGCGTCGGTTTGTTTACCTTTCTTTCGTTACCGTAAACTAGTCAACTAGCGATTCAAATTTTGGATCACTAAGTTTGCGAATTTGATTTTTTGTGAAATAATTTTTAATTTTTCGAAATCGTAGTTAAATTTCGAGTCGGGACATATGTAATTTTACATGATTTATTCTAGCTCTAGATTTACAAAATGCCTGTAAAGTTAATTCCCTATTTCGGTTCCAACATCTACGTTTCTAGTTTATTTCTTCCAACAATGATCATTCAAGACTCTTGATCCTCACTTCTTGTTTAGGCTTAGTGAGTGCGGAAAAAAGTATTCAAGATTGGCTACCTGTTCGTTTTTCACTTATACTTAAAGATGAACAAATAATAGAACAATACAGTTTGTAAGATCATCTGGGTCGCTTGCACCTTATAGCTATATTCTGCTAACCATCAATTGAAATTAAATCGCTGTATTCTGAATTCTTTTTCACACTCACTAAGCCTAAACAAGAAGTAAGAATAAAGCACCTTGAAATATCATTGTTGAAAGAAACGAGCTAGAATCGTAGATTTCGGATGCTCAAAAGAAAAATAACCCTAAAGGCATCTTTCAGTCTAAAACTAAAATAAATTACAAAATGAAATTTAAGGACGAGTTCGAAAGTTTAAAAATTATTTCGCAAAAAAGTGAACTCGCATACTTAGTAATTCAAAGTTTGAACTGCCAGTTGACTAGTCTACGGTAACGAAGGAAAGTTAAACAAACCGACGCTGAGGTCAACCAATCGTCAAATTAAATGCATTTGCGTTCGTCTCTTTCTCTCTCTTCTGTTCTCATCGAACTAATTTTATGATAGGCGGGGTGGCCCCCCTTCCCCAAAATCAAGCTCCCCGCTTTAAACAAATGTATCTGAGACGATGTTTCACAATTCATTTTAGCAATAAATTAGTAATTAGTAATTAATACTTACTTGAAAGAAGATTAATTAATAGTTAGTAATTCACGTTTCCATTCCACGAATAATGAATATTGTTTATTCGTTTTTGTTATTAGTGTTATATTTACTAACACTATATATAAATAAATCACAGATGAATTCCGACTTTTTCGGTTTTATTCTCAGATAACCTTTTTTCCAGATAAGAAACAAAACATTCCCGAATTACATCCCACATAAAGAATTTACTTGCATTTTCATTCATGCTCATGAGCGACCTACTCCCGCATAAATTGAAAGTGTCAATCTAGCGAGATAATGCAAGACTTCTATTCTATTCAATGAGTAGCTGAACTATCCGATTAGCTCAGCCGACTTTAGTATACTTACATAGCTAGAAATTCCGTCCCTCCTTTTGCTGCGAAATGTGGGAATTTTCGGTTGAAAGAATCTCCAAAATTCGAGAACTTTTGTTGACGGTAGTATGAGGCCTTTGTTTTTTTAATTTTTGACTTTTTTTTAATGTAAATTATGATAATTTTTGTGAGAAATATGATTATAATTACTTTCGGAATTTAACGAATTTGGGCAATTTACGATTAAGTGAGAACTGCTGGAAATTTTATGATTAGTCAAAAAGCAACCAATGAGAAATTGCATAGCCATCCTAAAGACAAGGATGAGCTATACGTTTATGACATTATTTTCTAATGCATTTGGTTCTACAGCCTAATAGAGATATAGGAGCTGATTTGAACTTCAATTGAGCTGAAACGCTATAATTTAGAGGCGTCATTTTAATTTCGCTCTTTGACAAAATCTCGCCTTTTTATAATTTCCTTAACTTATTTTTAGTGACACTTCAAGCTTTCCCGATTTGCATGTTTTCGGCAGAATGTTCACCTTGTTTTTTATATAATCTTTTAACGTACAAAGAAAGCTATTTGGCCGCTAATACTACAAAAATTGTATCTTTAAATGATAGTTTGGACGGAAACGTGGCTAATCTGATTAAACTTATTAATAAGTCTGCTTTTCGTTAGTAAAGTAATAATATATATGACGAACTAGTACCTATTTGTACTCGCCAAATTAAATGCATTAGTATCCCTCGGTACCTATCGATACCGTTTAAGGGCAACAAATATATGAAGTATGAAGTAGTAATAACGTAACAAAGTATAAAGTAAAGCAAAGCAAACTACGAAGTAAAATAATTTACGCCTAATAAAATAGAGTAACTTTTTTTGCTACACAACAGTAATTAAAGAATAACGAAATGCGCTTCAAGGGATAACCGATCAAACGTGTGTGTGCGGAGTTTAGAACCTTTTTTGGATTTTTGTCCCATCCAGACCCCATCTGAATTTAACGAATGCCCAGATAAGGTATGGGTACTGGTGCAATAAATACGGAAAATAATGTACTTGCCTGGAAAGTTGGACAATATTGCATTCCATTCGCATTCGTTGAAATCAGAGTAAGATCGGCCAGCGTTTCCACTACCAGACCCTGATCTATTATATGTTCCAGCGGCTAGTGGCCCTCCGATGTTATTTGCAAAAGACGTTTTATCTCGTTTTGTTCTTATAGAACATTGTACCGACGACATCAAAGTATAAGCAATGATGAGCACCCAACAACGAAAAGATGCCATTTCGCAACTAAGAAGTGATAAAGGTATACATGAAAAAATTGAATTTTTTGTATGAGAGGTATTCAGTGTCGACATTTAAAGGTTGGGAGAGTGAATGACCTTCTGTCTTTAATTAAAAAATGAGTTGAAAAAGAAAGTTTTTGCTAAAAGTCTAGACGGAGTTTAGGAATCTTAATCTCGGGTACCCCTATCATTTCGTTTACATGAATGAGTATAAGTATTCATAACAAGTTAAAATTTCGAATTAGACAGTTGGTTATTTTTAGGGAGGAAGAAGCAGATCTGCAAATATGATTTTCCGAAAACAAACAAAGAAAGTATTACATTTTTGAATACGAATAAGTTTTAAAATTGCAAATTAAAGACACAATTTTTGCGTACTATTGAAACAGGGTAAATGATTCTAGTTTTTTTTGGAGAAAGGCAACTGGGTATAAGTCGTCAATCCTTGAACCCCTATCGATGCATATGGCCAGAAATTAAGATTCAATAAAGTTGCCGAAAATGATAAATTTTTCCAAAAATGATTCAATTGCGGTTACCGTAAAACATCTGTCACATTTTTACAAAGCACAGTCACGATCGTACATAAACAGCAACCAAATTCTGGGGGTCTGTTAAATTTTAAAAGGGGTTTCAGACCCCTACGACCATGTTTGATCAATTTAATTCTGGAGATCTATCGAATTTAAAGGGTCTTTTAAATTTTGAAAGAGGTTCCAGACCCCCTTGCCCATGTTTGGTGACGATCTTCTTCATAAATCACTTTTTGTTTTGAAATAATATTCAACATGATAAATTTGTTCCGAAATTTTCAGTTCTTCTACTCGTTCACACTGTTATCAATTATCCTAGAATGATTTTAAATCTTATTCAAAATAACTTACGTCTAATTCGCGTAGCAAATATTCATACAGATTCAGAAATCCTTAATCTCTAAGAGACTAGGATATCAAGAAAATTCATTAATTTTTCCAAAAAAAGTTTCAACACTATTTTTATGCTTTCGTTAGTTGTAATCAAGTTTGTTAAGTTTCAAAGTTGGAATTCTTCGTTCCGAATCGCTAGCAGAAAAGTCGAGCAAGTTGAAATAAATTATTAAAAATTTAAAATGAGTATAGCGCCTTACCAAGGATATATCAAAGCGCTATTCGTGTGCGAATTGTACGAACATAAAATAAAACAAAATTGGCTGCTTTATGTCCATAAAACATTATAAAATTAGAATATTTCAATATTCAAGTATGATTATGTTAAAAAAAGCTTTAAAAACGCCATATTATATGATTAATTTAATGTATTTCCGTTTTCCAGCCTTCAATAAACATTAAATTCATTCATGCACTTGCAAGAATGTTAAAAAAAGCTCCATATTTGAAGGAATAAGTCAGTGGAATATTTTATGCAGTATGATATGTTTTTTAATATTTAAATCGTTTTGTAGCTTAAATGCGTTACAGGCCTATTAAGTCCAATTTATGCATTCATCTTCACCCTTGATTATAAAAATACAGATTCAGCTTAAAGTTCAGAAAATAAATTACGTATACGTATATTCCGAACAAAAAAATTTGCAGAATAATCTGGGCCATTTTTTATTGCGAAGATAAACAACAACTTTCGGTATTGATACCTTTTAAAAGATAAACGGAATGGTTCAGGAAAATATGTCATTTTCAGAAGCTTTTCTGACAATATAGAGAAAATTTGTTTAATTCTCACAAAGAAAAACGACGAAATATGAAACTGCTAGTCAAGAAAACAGCAGAAAACGAATGGTTTAAAAAGATAAAAACTTAAAGTCGCCTAAAATTTATCTGTACTGGGCAAACAAGGGAAGTCACTGATCCCATTTTTTTGTAGAATCAATCCAAAATAGGATCACATATAAAAGATGAATATTTACAGAAAATATTATTCAGAAATCTATTCATTTTTCTGCAGAGAAAATGATAGTGGATAAGTCTTTTTCCATTCTTTTTGCGCACATGGATGGGCAGCAACCAAATTCTGGAGGACTGACTTGATAAATCGCGAATAAACTCACTGAAAATTCAATCCTGGGACCTACCGGATTTGGGATTTTCGGATTCGATAAGGGGGTTCAAACCCTCCACATCCTTCACGAGAATGATGATCCTGGTTGGATGCGGTATATCGTTCGCCAAAAATGAACAAAAATAAATTAAAATTGCTATTTATTCAAATCACAAATACTTTCTCAGCGTTATTTAGAATAACTAGGCTTCTAAAATACATGAAAGTACAAGTTCGATTACAGCTATTAAAGTAATCTTCAGTCTTAAATAAAAATAGTATTATTACTCATGCTCAAATGGTCTTATATTTTTATCTCAGCGAAATCTAGCTCCAAATGCTCTGCTCTTAAAGTGCAACGTAAAATCGTGAAAATTTAATTATTCAGAGTTCATTCATAACACTTCTGTGTAACCGTTTGCTTTTCATGAATTTTGCATATCATTATTTAATCTATTTTTGATACCAAGTTCTAGTCTGACTTAAAGTTAAAAATTGGAACCTTAAAAAGATTTAAAATTATATGTTTGCAAAAGCTGCGAGAGACCTAAATTACGCTAATTCTAGCAGTGTATCGAAAAATCACAATTACACATCCATTTGCTTTCAAAAAGCTTGCGACCTTTAATATTATTTTTTGCAGGCTACTACCGTTGACTGTTCGCACATATTGTACGTTATTCGAAAGTTTCTCGAGCTATTAAAGCTACAAAAGAGTGAGACACTTAATGTGCTATCTTAGTAAGATACAGTTCTCTACTTGCCATTTATATACCAGAAAAAATCATATATGAGAATTCCTTTCACCATTTTACACGCGCATATAATCACAGAGATCACTCTAAATCTTGCATTCATTGAAATGTATAATATCATTTTAATCCATTCGAGACTGTATTGCATTCGGTTCCGCGAAGTATTCAATTCTTAATCGTTGACTTAATGTCGATTTAGTTAATACTTTGTCTAGTAAGGAATTTTTTTATGCAAGTGACGAGAAAGGACAATAAATCTGCACGTGATTAATCCGAGATCTGGGCAAAAAAAGAACATGTTTTCTGAAAAATTAGAAAAATTGAAGCCGAAAATGCTAAAATTAGAACTTTTAGATAAAGTGCTTTAGATTGACCACACACGCTGAATAAAAGATCATTCTAATGTCATTTTAATTTTAGCACCAATGTTTTTATGCCATTCTAGCTGAATAAAAATCCTCCACTACCCCTAGAGCTATCGTGGTAGCCAGAGCACATCGGTCACTTGCCTATTTGAAGGGGCATTTAAGCGTTTTTCAGCTCCTTCGATGCCTTTTGAGCATTTCTCGCAAATATTCGACTTTTTTTATCAAGAAGCGTCGTTTGAATGCTATTTTATTAGAAAAATATCCATTCGCAACAAGAGACGACGGACAAAAGATCAAGCGCAATCGGGATAATTCGGGTGATTCAGAATATAATTTAGCTTATCACCCACTGCACCGCATGCGTCGGCGCACGTGGAAATCACCTGAGTAGCCACGTTGCACGTGTTTTTGCCCGCCTCGAGTTTAACGTAGCCCTTGTCGCCCCAATCGGCTCCCCAACTATTGCGAATGGTGTAAGTGGGGACGCAAGTGCTGTAATCATAGCCGGTGATAACGACGGCGTGGTTGGTCTCCTGATCGCACTGATACGGTCTAATGATGCCCGATCCGTTGTACAATTGCCACGCCTCGCTGGTGCCCACCAAAGCTATGACGGGCCCCCATCGTAACAAACGGGCCATGACCTCCTTTTCCTTTTGTCCGCTAACGTCGAAGGTGTCGGCGAATGAAAGCTGATATTTGGGTGTAGGGAATTGGAATACTGAATATACGCAATCAAGGCCGTGTTCTAGAAAAAGCGGGGGTTGCCGCGCCCCCACCCACCCCCTCCTTGGCTGGAAACAACTTTGAAGGGTAAGATAATGCACGGAAAGATGGAAAATTTGCGTTTCTTTGTCCAAAATTTTTTCTCATACGCGGCACACAAACGACGCCTTTTGAGGCTTATTAAAATGGAGAAATTTCTTTTAATCTTAATAAATAGAGCGTGTGGAAGATCGTCGAAAGATGCGGTTTCTCCAAGCAATCTTAAAGAAGTTTCTCAGATATGAATTAATTTATTTTGAGTCCGCCCCGCCCGCCCTGAGCGAATCCGGGATAAAAGTCTTTACGCACAAAATATGTAGAATACAGAATATACAAAATCTAATGTATAAAATGAAGAATCCAAAAGACCCCTTTCCTAGTAGAATAGACCCACTGAATTTCTGCTGTCCTTTTCTGATTTGGCATCACCAGACTCTCCTTATTATAAGTTGCTGCGGTAAAGCGATTCTGACCCTAAATGGACTGCTAGGCCAATGTGCGGGGGCAGTCCGGTTTGAAAGGTCAACCAAAGAGCATTTTTGAAATACAATAGCCCACAAAATTCGTAAAAATTATATAATACGCGTAGTGTATAAACTGCTCACAATTTTTAGTTTGTGGTCAATTTCTAGCCATTTTTCGGGAAAGTTTATTTTTTGACCATTTTTGACTGTTATGTTGACTTGTTTTTCCCAGAAAACTTTGTCTTTTGTCTTTTTGAAAGCATGAATACTATAGATCTACTAGACTCTCAAATCTCCAATGTGCATTTCTGGTCCCTACGGGTTTCAGACAGGCTTGAATCTGAAATCAAACGCCGAATATAACAAAAATACAAAATCCCTGACCACATACGCGATCTCTAAACACCTAAAGTCAGGTTTAAGCCTGGCTTGAGCCTGAACAAATTGAAACCTAGTTTGCTTGAATTTATATAATTAAAGCTTTGAATTTTTCTCGGAAAAGATAAATGAAAAGACATTGAGCGACGCTTAGAGAATTTTTAGCCGGTTTTTGAAATCAAAAAATGCCGAGTTTTTCGACACCAAGAAATAAATATCAGCCCAAAGCTGAAACTGAAACGAATTTCAGAATAAATACAGTGAAAATGCGAACGATAAGCTTTGTACTTTCAAAATTTGAAGTGTTTTAATACGACGAAATAGTCGCTTGTATTGATTTGCTCAATCATCGTTGTCTTTTCTAAAGGTACAAAATGCATGAAGAAAGTAATTTAAAGACATAAAAATGAAAAAGTATGAATTAAAAGAAAATGAAATGTAAAAAATGCTAGAATATATTTTTAGAGGTAGGAAGTGATATATGAGTATGAACATAGCTTCGTTTTATTTCAACTTTCGTACTGATATTGGTCGAGGTTGGCAGCCGTAGTCACTCCTGCAAGTATCATTTAGCGCCACATACGGATAACAATTTTCGGCGGGAATTCCGCATGTGGTCGCTCCTTGTTGCTGACAATTCACAAAGTTGCCCAAAATATAATTGGGCCAACCGCCCGCGCACTGATAAGCATCCGGTTCACTGAAACAGTCGACGACATACTGAGCTGACAAAGGTTCCGGCGGCGTCTGCACATCCCAATATCTGTCCTCAACGTTTCTCTGAGCTAATAATAAATCGGTCGTTGCAAATGCGTAACAAGCGCCGCAAGTTTTTTGATCCCTTATCGGTGGAAAAACGTTTTTCGACGTCCATTGCAAGCTGTTGCACGTCTCTGATTAACAGTTGTCATTTAAAAATTAATAATTACACCCATGCATGCAGCGTGGGAATTTTGAGAGGGGTCAGCCCCAAAAAATTAAAAAAATGGTTTTTGAACTAAAGAACGATGGGCACACGTCAAAAACATAAAAAAATAAAGAATATCGAAAAATTTGACAAAATTGAACTAAATATAGTCAAAAAATGTGTATATGGCGCGGAATTTTATTCCCCCCCCGAATCCCGATGCTGTGCATGTCTGTTGCTGATGCTGACCCCTGCAAAATGCTGCGTCCCCCCAGAATTGTCGATGTTTGTGAAAATTGTAAAAAGTGTGCCCTTTCACGCGTTTTTCCTCATCAAGTGCCTTTTTTGGACCCATAAATGGTGGGTACGCGTCAAAAACATCGTTTTTCGGCGTTTCTGACGATTCTCTATCTTTCTAGAGCATTAAAACACAACAAATTTCAAATTAAGTCAAAAAAAGTCGAACAAATTGAACAAAATAGAGTCAAAACATGAGTGTATTACGCGGAACGCCGAAACTTTGATTGAGCAAATAGATAGCTAAACAAGCTTAAAAATGCACCTTTTCCACGAATTTTTTTGAAATTCTTTGGGAATTTTCGAAAAATCGCAAGTTCTGGGGGGAATTTCTGGGGGAGGGGTGAATGGAAATTTTTTCTGGGGTTGCACTCCTCCCCCAACCTCCCACCAAGATAATGCATGGTCAGCACCCATTCTGCGGGGGTCAAACTCTTCCCCCAAGAAAACGTAGAAATTGTACCGAAAAATTATTCTTGGAGCAAACGTTGACAAAGTGATCGCGTTTGGGAAACGTTTTTTCTTACACAATATGTACACGAAAGAGATTTGGGAGGATTTGAACTCATAGAATTTATGAAACCCCGCAAACACCTATAATTATTTTTTTGAGATTTTTTTCGTTTTTTTGCGATTTAAGTGTGTTAATGTAAAGATTTCTCTTATTAATGTTGCAGTTTGTAGTAATATATGCAATGCAAGCATGGCTTTGGGTCTATGGTCTAGCATTTAGGAAGAAAAAATGTTTTCTGTGGAAAATAAGGCAAAATCAAGGAAAGAAAAGAACTAAGATCAAAAGTTTTCGGCAAAGGTGCATGCAATTGACAAAAACTAATGAACCTTCTTTGACCCTTACCCCAAACCAACCTGACCCATCAGACCAGCCATGCTGCAAGTATATACTTGTGATATTTGTTACATCAAAAGCGATCGGATATACTTTTATTAATTAATACAAGATTGCTCTAATTGCTCTAGCGAATTTCTGAACTTTTGTAACCATCCCAAGTTTTTAAACTAAGTTAAGAAGAGAAATTTGATATGAGGCCGATCAGACGGGCAGAAACCAAATTTTGGGGTCTGATTTGGCAAAAGCGCAAAAAACCAAAAATTGGATTCTTAAGGTCGGCCGGATTCTGTGAAGGGGGTTCATATTTTGGATAGTCTCAAGTACACAACCCATAGTTCATAATATGAGATAGTAAGCAGGAAATTTTCCTTTTGAACTGAATCGGTGCTTCTATTGCCAAATTAGACTTTTTCATTACTATTAATGCTCAAAGAGTATTGAACGCATATGCACAGATGAGCATACCTAATAATTAAGAAATGCGTTTTTTATTATTGAAGCGACATGTAAGAATCAAATAGACAAATCATGATTCTAATAACAAAAAATTGTACAAATATTAAGGAAATAATTATAATAATAAATAATACAAATTCTTACTATCAGCCGCTGGACCAACCGGGGCAGGAGGCCCCATAGGGGGAGCAGGAGGCCCCATAGGGGGAGCAGGAGGCCCCATAGGAGGAGCAGGAGGCCCCATAGGAGGAGCAGGAGGCCCCATAGGAGGAGCAGGAGGCCCCATCGGAGGAGCGAGCGGCTCCATAAAGAAGCCAAGCGGCATCAATATTTCGGACCAAGCGAGAGCAGCAGGCCCGGCGGGCCCGTATTGCTTGGCTTTTTTATTCTTAGGAGCGACTAAACCGAGGTGCAATTTTTTGAAAGCGTCGAACGTTTTGTCGGCGAATTTTGTGATGCCAAACGATGCGTCATAGGGCGAAATTCGCTTTTGGGACAATAAAGCAATTTTTTGTCCATTGTTGGCAAAAACCTTCAGAATTTCGATTTCATCCACGTTCTTTGGATATTTTTTTCCGAACTTTCGTTTGAATTCGGCGTAATCCGCCGTTACGTTTGATAATAGATCATCTGGTCGGATAAGCGGGAATATTGAAGCGACCGAAAGTGCAGGAGGATATTGCACTCGAAATCCCGATACCACTGAAATGATAATAGTCAGAAGCACGTATGAGCACAGATTCTGGGGGCTTAGACCATACTTGGAGTTTAAAGTACCCCCACCCCCATTCCAGCAGATTACAGTAGACCCCTAGAATTGTATACCCTTGAGTGAAAGAAATTTTGCCGGAAACGGAGTCGGTGTGTTTACTCCGATGGGCTCTACTTGGGGAACTCCGGTTCTGGCACTTTGGACTACCCTAGAGCGGAGAAACCCCCGACGGAATCGGGGTCAGCTTTATATATAAATAATGGAGTATCTCGTTTCCGAGATCCTAAGCCCCCTCAGTGGGAGAAATTTTGCAGAACGGGGTTAGGGGTGTTCACCCTGATGGGCCCTACTTGTGGAAACCCGGTTTCGCCATTTTGAACTGCCCTATGGTTGAGATACCCCTGACGGATCCGGGGTCAGCTTCACATACAAATAATGGCGTACCCTGTTTCCGAGCACCTAAACCCCCTTCAGTAGGTGGAATTTTGCCGAAAACGAGGTTGTGTGTGTTGACCCTGATGGGCCCTACATGGGAACCCCGGTTCCGGCAATTTAGACTGCCCCCAGGGCGGAGAAGCCCCCCCTGACGGAAGCAAGAATTCTTATTCTAGGTTGATGAAAGAGGGATTTAAGGGGCGGGAGGCAGCCGTCTTCCCATTGACCAAGAATATTTAGCGAGATAACGAATATGTGATTTGCAATAATTTTTAGCCGTTCATGATTATGATTTCTCACATTTTTCTGGCGCTTCGCGCCGAATAATACCTATTAATGATATTGATTTACTTTCTTGGCGGCCCAGAAATCATAATTCTGCTCAGAAAATAAGTTTTAAAGCGGTTTTAAAAGCACAAACAGATTTTTCAGTATAGTTTTCTTCTATTTTAAACACTTTTTACGTCAAATGTTACAAACGCAGGTAATAGTGCAGTAATTCAAGCGTCTAAAGACTCTTCCGCTATCATTTCCCGAATTTTCCGGCGCTTCGCGTCAGAATTTCGCTCAAACCAAAGAAATTTAATAATTTCTCAAGAGAAATTGTCGAAAATTTCGAATTTTTTTGAAAGAATGTTGTGTCTAAGCAATTTTAAATGAAGAGAACACAAAACGTCGAAAAACGCTGCTTCGTACAGGAGTGGCACATTTTTTAACTTATTTCCGACTGTTTCCGGAAAAGTTGGGGTACCCGCCTCCCCCTTAGGAAAATCCTATATCCGACACTGCTGTTGAAAAGACAAGAATTCAAGCTTACATAGTCTATCGGCTACTATCGCATCTCTTTCGCATGATTTCATGTTCATCAGAAAATCAGATTCGCTTTCATCATCATCACCTGTGGTATCGCCAGTACTTTTTGACATCCAAATGCCAGCGATGACCAGTAGAATACCGAACGACATCATCTATAAAAGACATAACTTTATAGTCTGGTTTACATAACTTTGGGCATCAATTTTAAAAAGTTTTATCGACAGTAAGCAGACAGATTACTATAAGTTAGGTAGATCAATACTATAATCGCAATTTATCAGCTTATTGTTGGATATAGTTTCTATAACTTAACTGAATGCGTAACTTATGCATAATTTCGAGACTTATCATTTTTGCCTTTAGATTTATCTCATTTTTATGGAGAAAGTTTAGCTTTCTGCTATGATCATGTCCTGATAGGAGAATTTGAATAAATAAATTTTTTGGAACAGTCTTCGGAATCAGACAAGTTTAATTGACAGAAACTAAGGCGTTCTCTGTGCATTTGTAAGAAACACAGCAAGGAAAAATGAGAATGATGAGATGAGAGATTAAAAGTGCGGAGAAAAAGGAGAGAGAAAATTATTAAAATAATATGATATTGTTTAAAAATATAAAAATATAATAGAAAGTAAATTGTTAACAATAAACATGTAAAATGAATAATCATAAGAATGCGGATGCATGTCCGTACGATCAAAGAGCACTTAAATATCACGTGAGTTACCAAGAAGTTCAGGCGCTTTATATAATAGTTAAACTATAAATATTAATATAAATAATTATGAAATCGAAAAAATTAACATTTTATAAATAGTGTACTTGTTTAGTTTTCGCACATCGGTCGATATGAATTTTCAGTTATATTATTGATAAATTGAACGAGATGAATTAAGTTTGTAATCATAAATATTAATCGAGTCATTGCAGATGGTAAAAAAATTTTATACCTAGTTAATTTCTTTTTTAACGCTTGAATCGACAAGAATTGTTAAGCATATTATTATTAACTCGAACAAGATAAATTAGTTCCGTATATATACAAAAGCGTCCATTTAAAAATCGAATATTTTAGAATCGAGTACTTTCAGCGCAAATGAATAATAATATCTAATTCCTTTTATGCACATTGTATTTTAATATTTTTATGGTTTGCCTATTTTGCTCACGCATTTAGCCGTATTCAAAGCTAAAATGAAAAATATGGGTTCCGTCAGAAATCAGTAAAAAATCAGTCTGAAAAGATTTGATTTTTTACAAAACTTGCATAAAAGAAAAGCAGGTGCGCATAATTTGTTCTAATGAAAATCAGTTTAATATTGAGCTACAGGATGTTAAAGTTCACAATTCAACAGTACTTTAGAATAAGCGGTTCTGACATTTACTGTAAGTCGGTTTCCTCTTTATGTTTCTTAGGCTGAGGCTTTGTTTTAGACCAAGTAGAGTTTAACGTTGCTAAGGATGATATGTAACAAGTAGGATGACTTTTAAGCGTTGGGCGAAAATTTTCATAAATTTGCATATATATTTTAGAAAAAGATATTTAGGCAAAACGATTAGTAAAATCGTCTTAAGCATATCGGGAATATGGCGAAAAATTATGCTTTGGCAAAAAAAGTTCTAAAAAAGAATTTTATGTACCAATGCTAAATTACGAAAAACACGAATTTGCGGTAAAATCCGGATAATTGCGGGAAACATTCTCCGTGATTCTTACTATTTCGGCATGTTTCGTAAAAGTCCGGACGGTCTAGAGCTTTTAAAGGAGTTTTGACCATAAGTGGGTAGCACCAAAATTCTGGAGGGTGCTTTTCAAAGGTCAAAAAATGGACTTAAAAATGGTGGTATGGCTAAAAGACACCATTTTTCAATGCTTTTATTGAAAACTATTTATTGGCTTCAAAAAAATTGCGCAACAAACGAAAAAAAATTTTCAAAAATTGAACTCTGGGGGAGTATTTTGATTTCTGGGGGGGGTTCTTCGGCCTTCTGGGGGAGCGGGTGTATACCTCCACAAACTACTCCCCACGCCCACGTGTGGTTTTGACGAAACCCATGTTCTGCATTTACTCCCGATTTCAGTTTTTTTATACTTTTAATTTTTGTTATTGCATAATATGAGATACATATATATTTACAGAGGAGCATGTAATACAGAAAAAGCAAAAAAATCACACGACATTGTCTGATAGTGACCAAAATTGATGATAACCCGAGATCTTGGACGACTGAATCCGATTTTGTGATTGCATGAAGTTTGGATCTGTTTGCAGCCATGACGTTCCTTTCATTGCGATGCGACCATACCTGGGCGTGGGAGGGGGTTTGGGGCTATGCACCCCCAGAAATTGAAATACCCCTCAGAAACCAAAATACCCCCTTCCAGAATTCAATTTTTGAAAATTTTTTTCGCAATTTTTTGATGCCAATGGATAGTGCTCGATGAGAAACGTTTAAAAATGGTGTTTTTTCGCCATACCACCATTTTTTAGGGCCATTTTTCGACCTCTGAAAAACTCTTGCACCCCCAGAACTTTGGTGCCGCCCACCTATGGATGCGACCTGTTTTCGATTCTTTACTTGTTTGGCGTCATCATAATATGGCTGGTTCTTTATTTTTCGGTCGATGTAAGAAAAATTCATTTCTGACGAAGACAATTGCTAGTGCATCATTTTAATCACCTTTGCTTTGCACATACTGCTTACTTCTTTGAATTAATGGGAACATTAAATTGTTTTTTAAACTCGTTTTCTATCTTCAAAGCTTATCGAGAAATGTTCGACATTTGCGCGTAATAAGCGTGATATAATTGCTCTTTTATTTTTAAAATAAAATGTCAATAAGTTAGACGCAATCGGGATAATGCGGATGTCTAGTAATATAATCAAAATTTTCGCCTGTGGCGCCGCATCGACCGAAACACGTTGAAACGACCTCGGTGGCCACGTTGCACGTATTTCTGCTTGCCTCGAGTTTCGCGTAACCTTTGTCGCCCCAATCGGCTCCCCAACTGTTACGAATCGTGTAAGTGGGGACGCAGGTGGTGTAATCGTAGCCAGTAATTATGATAGAATGGCTAAGTTTTCTGTCGCATTGATAAGGTCTAAAGGCTCCCGATCCGTTGTATAATTGCCACTCCTTGGTGACTCCCACGAACGCCCTGACGGGTCCCCATTGCAGCAAACGAGCCATTTTTTTCTTTTCGTTCTGTCCCCTGAGGTCGAAGCCTTTGGCGAATGAAAGCTGAAATTGCGTATGTCTCATTAACAAACATGCGATTAATGGAGGGGGTGGGGTCCACAGTTGCTGTCGTTTTTTTCCATTGTTCCATTATATTCCACAAACAGATTTTTCAGCATAGTTTTCTTCTATTTTAAGCACTTTTCAAGTCAAATGCTACGAATGCAGGATTTTCTCGAGGCGGCTAGACCATACATCTTCTTGGGGAAGGGGTTTGACCCTTAGAATAGAAAAGTGACCTCAGCAAAATGGCTGCGCTCCCAGAATTGTCGATTTTTTGTAAAAATTGTAAAAAGTTTACTTTTAAACCCTAGCACTACTATACGGATATATGGGAAAATGTATGGTTTAAGGAAATCGAGGGTTTTTTTTGTTGTTTTCTGCCTTTTTTGATGAAAATTCTTACATGTACCTTGTAAACATACTTTATTTTATGAGATTCGCGGTCCATTTATCTATAAAAAGAGCTAATGTAGTTGAAATTCGAACTGGTACATTGTTCACGACATGATACGTCTAAAAACGGATAGGAGTCTACGTACATGTATAAAAGCGAAAGTATTATGAGAGCTGTTGAGAAATAGCAGTGTCCAGGAAAGGCAACATCGCTTTAGCTCGGATCATCGATGGGTTAACTACTGTAAGTAGAATCAAGAAATAATCGCTTTTGCTTCTTGAACTTTGACAAGCGCTTGCTGACGGAACATTCATAATTTTTATATAATAAATAAAATTTTCTTTTTTGTTTTACGCTAATTCGACAACCATTAAATTAATGTTTATTGTAATAAGAATGATAATGATAGAAAGTACTAATAATAACAGATCTAATACTTATAATAACAATAACATTATAAAAGAAGATATGGGAATATTATACAACAATGGATTTCGAGATGTCTGTGTGTGTTTTTTATCAGAAATTTCTTCGCGCTATGAAGAGAAGGGACGTTTAAGACAAAAGTACAGCGGGGGTACCTAGTAAGAAATCAATAAACATCACGAACTACAAAAAATATACAGTAATACGTAGAAACGTTTAAAGGTTAGTATACGGTAATTACTAACAGACATGCACGTGGGCGGTTGGGGTTCTAGAACCCGCAGAATAAAAAATGAAAATTTTGTGGGGGAAATGAGGCAAAATGGAGGTAAAAAACGGATGAAAATTGAAAATTTTCTTTAAAAGTGCTCAAAATTGATCGTTAGCTGTGTAATAACGTTATTTTAACGCTATTTTAGCGCGTATACCAGTTCTTTAAGGTCATTTTAGCCCAAAAATGCCTGATTTTGACCCGCCCCCGTACTATGTGACCCCCTCCCCCACCCGGATCGGTCATGATGTGCACACTACATAGCATTTGTTCAAATTTTATCGCGTGAAAAATCATTAATTTTGACAATAATATCATTTCAATGGACACGTTTCTATTAGTTCAAATAATTCCTTGTTGATGCGAATGGAAAAGCCGAAGGAGAACAAGATGAAGAAAATAGTGAAATTGGTTCATCGTATACACCCATTGACTTGGTCGAACTTAGGCGATTTTCTGCAGAAAGCTACACGACATGATTAAGTGTTCAATTTATCGTTTTTTCTCATTTGGTGTGTTTTGTGAATTAAAAATTTCGGAATGCAGTAAAACTTTTTGGGCTTGGTTCGCAATGTAGAATTTTTTTAAATTCTCGGTTATTTTTCATTTTAAGCCTTCAAAAATGAAAAATTTTAAGCAAAATTTTGAAATGTGGAAAAAATTTAGGGCTATGGTTTCAAATATGAATTGAATAGCTAGAAACAAATGAGGGTGTACAAGTATTTCACATGAACCAACATACGTGAGAGCAATGCAATTTCACTCTGACTTAAATTTGTTTTTATTAGGCACGTTTAAAACTCGCTCGACAGCCATGACGCGCATTCATCAAATTTGTAGGTATGCTAAATGGCTAAAATCGTAAGTTGAGTAATCATGAATATATTTCTTGGGAATAAAGGTGAAAGATTAGTCAGCAAAAGCGTCGAAATAACTCGGCATTTTTTCATTTTTCGCCGCGCTTTTGCCAATTTTTTTATTTATTTTGTAAAGTTTTTTGTGCTAAATCGAATATGTTTTCAGATTTTTTTAACTATATTTATGATATGTTTGAATAAATAGACAAGCATGCAACAGCATTCATGCACTTGCAAAGAGATATGCCCGCGGAGGAAAGGGAGAGCGAGGTCTAGATTCTCAAAATTAAAAAAATGAGTTTCTGAGAAAGGTATAGCAAAATGAAAACGAAATATTGATTAAATCAAAAAGTTTTCAGTAAACGTGTTCAAGATTGACTATTGTGGATTAATATAGCATTTGCGTTTTTTACGCTGTGTGCATCTGTGGCATTTATCCTTGCACTAAATCACTCGAGTAAAATATGATAATCAACGGTTTCTAGTAAATTTTAGGCTTCTATGAAAAGCATTTTCGATTTTCATTCATTTTCAGCCTTCTTTTTTCAATTTCTTAGAGAAATTTTCCATTTTTTCTTTATGGGGACTCCCAACTCTCCCCCACGTGCATGTATGAGCCTGACCAGACATGCAGGTGGAGGCTTTGGGGTTCTGACTCTACATGCACAGCATGGTAAATTATAAAGCGCCTTTTTGGCGCCCAAAGATGGTAGGCAAGCGTGAAAAACATCGTTTTTCTGCGTTTCTTACAATGCTCTATCTTTCTGAAGCATTAAAACATAAAAAAATTTTAAAAAATTAAAAAGTCGATAAAATTGAACAAAATAGTCAAAGCATGAGTATGATGGTGCGAAGCGCCGAAAATTTGATACTTTTGAGCCATAAGAAAGCTAAAAGCGCTTGAAAAAGTAAAGCACATTTTCTACGAATTTTTTAGGAACTTTCGAAAAATCGCAGATTTTGGGGAAATGGAAAATTTTGTGGGGAAAATGAGGCAAAGTGAAGGCCCAAAATTGATAAAAAATGAAAGTTTTCCCTGAAAGTTCTCCAAATCGACCTAAAACTGGCTAATAACGTCGTTTAAACTGTATTTTAGCGCTTATATTAGTTTTTGAGGACATTTTGACCGAAAAAAGCAGAATTTGCGAGTCCCCCAGACCGGCTGAACCCCACCCAGATCGGCCATGCTGTGAGCCTATGGTCCTGACCGGAAGTTAGATTTTAAGAGGTAAAAAGGTGGGCATAGAAGAAGTATTTTCTGTTGATGAGTAATTCAATTCAGTTTAGTGTTATTTTAGCTTTACGAAGCTCTGGTTGCTATTAACCTCTAGAAAAATTAGTACAGAATGCGTAGTCTCTCATGAATTTATTCACGAACAACCAATCACGAACAAGCGGGATATCGTTGAGAAAGGTAATCCGATTCGTCGCCTTTTTCGATGCGAGCCGCGATCACCGCCTTGGCAACGCCGCACGTGTTTTTGCCGGCTTCGATTTTCACATAACCCTTTTGACCCCAGTCGGCCCCCCAGCTGTTGCGAATCGTGTAAGTGGGAACGCAGGTGCCGAAGTCGTAGCCCGTGATTAGCACGGCGTGGCTCAACTGGTCGTTGCAATGATACGGTCTTATGACCCCCGAGCCGTTGTAGAATTGCCAAGCCTCGCTGACGCCGACGAGGGCCAGGACGGGTCGTCCGTCCAACAGACGGGCCACGATCAGTTTCTCCTGGGGTCCGCTGATGTCGAGCGTTTCGGCGAAGGAGAGCTATGTAAATTTAGCTTATTTTCCCAATTATAAGAATTATGGCCGGGGCCATATTTCTATCTATTAATTTAATGTTTTTTCATTATTATAATCTTTTATTTTTATTTTTATTTTTATATTTTATTTGTTTATTTTCCATGTTTTTATATTTTTATATGCCTGATTTTTCAATTTTTCCACTTTTCCATACTAAACCACCTACCCTCCCCTTGGCCGTAAAGACTTTCATTGAAAGATTGGATAATGGACGGAAAGATAGAAAACTGCATCTCTTTGGCACAATATTCTCATTTTTTCCATAATTTTGCCTTAAGCACAACCCAAAAACGACACTTTTCACAGCCTTTTGAGAGATAAAGAATTTTGCCATAGAATTTCGAATTTGAATGGTCTCATTGGATAGAGCATGTTAAAAAAGATCGAAGAATGTGGTTTTGGCGAGCCAAATTAAGGGAATTTCCGAAATAAAAGCCATAAATGTTAAGTCCGCTCCACCCTTTGACGAATCTTGGATGCGGGCCTGTATAAGGCTGTATTGAGCTGTAGACCGCCACTTCTATGCCATAAAAATTTTTGTTAAAGGTAGAAGAATGCAAAGAATGAAATTTAATTAAATTACACTTTAATTTAATGTTTTTTTAATCTGTCATAAAAAGCCCAAAATTATCGGCACTTTGCGGCACATTTGAATTTTTCTTCGCCTGAATTATTTTTCCTTGTGGAAAACCCTTGTGGAAAATAACACTAATCGTAACTAATTATGCATAGATACGCAGCACAGTCGGTCTAGCTTGGTCGGTCAACGCGAGTTTTGCTTAAATGGCCTAAAAAAGTGAAAGAAATGATGAAATTGCATAAACAGTATAATTAATCTACAGTTTCTGATCCATTTTAGCCACTTTTTGATAAGAATTTCCATCGGTTTTTGGCCTTGTGTTATATTCCCAGATAGTTTTCCATTCTGGTATCTAGAGTAGACCCCCACGTGTGCATGTCTGTTTGCATCGTCATCAAAAAAAATAAAAAGTTAATATCTTTTAATGACAAATCGTGCAATATTTGAATTGTAATAATTGTACTAATGACAGTAATTGTTTAAAACAATATATAATCTGACCATGAAATGAGCGATAAATGCAGTATGTACAGAAACATCGAAAAATACACTTTCTTTTAGCTATTCCCAGAACAGTTTTTGATGAGACTAAATCAGAGGTCTAAGAATAATTTATTGTTTTGAAGGCCACCGGATGTGAACCTGAACTTTAAACTACTTGATATACTTTTGATCCTATATAATTAAAATTACGTCATTTTTAGAACAATATGTGTATTTTGCGGCATTGAGATTAGATGAGTGAAAGAATTCGACTTTTTTGATAGAAGTCACCGTAAAATGTACCTAAAAATGAATAATAAATACTATAATTGAGGGTTCAAACATTGTTGTTAGTAACCTTTTTATTCGAAAAATGTATTTTTTATCCATTTCTCCATATTTTTCCTCTTATTGTAAAAAGATTTTTTTAAATTTCTCTTTTGCGAATCAATATCATAAAGGCTCAACGTAGTCGGTCATTGGTCCTATTACTTGAGTTCTTTTCTATCATATTTTTTCTTTTTAGTCGATATCCAAAAAATGTTCATAGCCTAAACTGCACGCTTAGTCAAGAAAAAGTTCACGGATCGCCTTGTCTTAGCTTTCTAAAAATACAGCTAATAGCTAATTCTGCTCTATAAATTAATGAAGCATGATGGATCGATTAAATTATAGATTATCAAAAGAAGAGATAAAAATTGAAAATTACTGGATCACCAAAAATTATCAAATAATTTAAAAAATATTAAGTAATTATAATTATAAAAAATAATGCAACGCTTCTAAATTTTTATTCCTCGAGCTTACCGATATCGGTTCAGACGAGCAATCATTCAGTCGTGAGCTAAAGCATGACTGATTGCGAGCCACGTAAGGATAGCATTTTTCGTAAGGCAAAGAGCAAGTGGTGGCGCCCTGCTGGTCGCAATTGACGAATTTCTTCAAAATATTTATCGGCCTTCCTCCGCCGCACTTGTAAGCGTCTGGTTCGGCGAAACAGTCGGCCAGATATTGGGCTGAGAAAAGAAACGGAGTCTGCACCCCGCTTTTGGTCTCTATTCTCTTCTGAGCCGCCAATAAATCGCTGGTGGCTATAGCGTAGCACGAGCCGCATCCTTTCTGATCCCTTACCGGCGGCAAAACGTCCTTTGACGTCCATTGTAAGCTTTTGCAACGCGATTCTACATGAAAATCACTCGGGAGCTTTTTTTGGCCAAAATTACTTCAGAAATTGATATAAATGCTAAATTAGCGCAAAATTACGTTTATCCACAGTGTCACGTCATATTCAAGCACTTTTACATAAAACGTATAACTTTCATTCGCTTTTGGTTATTTTTTGTCTTTTTTTTATTTAAACCCCCTAAACCTTACGTGCGTATTTGGCAGAATACACTGCTTCAAATAACTGATTGTTAACACCCCTCTAGAGGAAATGCTACTGACTCTCGGAATTTTCAATCTGTTAAAAAAAACCGGATTAATTGAGATGTTTCAAGCGTTTTTTAGTAATTTTTTAAGAGTATCAACGTTTTCTCAACGTTGCACATTAAATAGTAGTTTTTTGACCATATTTCGTTTTACACTATTCGATTTTTTCTGAATCTTTTAAAAATTGTTTGCTCTAAAGAAGAGCATTTTCAAAAGGTCATAAATATTTTTGACAAGTACTTATCGTTTAAGCTTAAAAAGACATTTCGAGGGACAAACCTCCTCCAAGACCTCCTATGCTGTACTGGTATAATAATAACGAAATCGCAATATGCTTATGACGAAAAATAGAGCAGATGATCAGTAGGTACAAAATAGAGATTATGTGTTTATTTGGGTTGGCTTGGAAATTTATTCAGATTTGCACTTTATAAAAAAATTTTGGTATAACATTCTAAAAATTTCAAACATTATTTTTATGAATTATCACGTATCAGAGAGGATTCTTACCTAGAATTATTGAACAAAGAACGCCGAAAATCATTGTATCTCTTATGTGGATACTTGTCGCTCTCTTTGGTCTTTTTTGGTATTTTGTGCAAAATTCGAACAATTGCTTCGAGACGGGAATGAAAATAAGAGAAATTTGCGATTCAAAAATCATCCGAAATTCGTAGAAAAGTTTGTTTGCCGTTTTTAAGCGTTTGCCGAAAAATTGTGTTTTTTGACACGTGTAAAGAATATACTTATATTTTATGAAATTACTCGTTTTTATGCTTATTTTATAATTCGCGCAACTTTCGCCATTCTCTGACTCACAACAGTTTTTCATCTAAAAACTATCAGCAAACTCAATTTAATATCTAAATGTCATGTGTTCGCAAATTCCTTTCTAAATAATTAGCGACCACCTGTAACGACCTGCTTTCTGGTCCTAAAAGTAAACTATGATCCTGAAAAGTTATTCCGCTTTTTACTTCATTTGCGTCATTCAACCGCCTGACTTCGCCAACACAATTTTCCTAAATTCCGTAATATTCTTATATACTTAATATACTTCTAATAAGTTAATCGTTAGTCGTTGTTCGGACGTGCCGTTGTGCGCCTCGCGCTCATAACCTTGTCCACCATATTATACCATTATTACATATACTTATTAAAAATACATATTACTGCATTCTACCACATAACTGCCAACTTTGAACGCGCGCCCACCTTTTTTGAGCCCGAATCTCCTCCAGAATTCCCACGCTATGCATGTCTTTTTACCTGCATAAGAAAAGTATCTAAAGCGACTAGCTTCGTTAGCCGCCGGAGCAATGGCGCCAGTACTTAAGCGTTTAAAAATGTCGAATGGCAAATCGGCGAATTTAGTGACGTCGAACGTCGCGTCGAAGGGCGAAATTTGATTTTTCGCCAATTCACTGATTTTCGCTTTATTTTGCGCGTAAGCCGTTGAAGCGTCGATTTCTTCACCAGGTCCCATATATTGCCTACCGAACTTTAGCTTGAAATCATTAAATTCCAACGATACGTCCGGAATCGGTAAGAATTTATCAAAAATACCCAGTGGATAATTAGCCCTGGGAAGGGGTACGTCTGGCAGAGCTGTAAAATAAAGCAAAGGGTCGTCTGTGAAAGAAGCCTGAAAAATAGCATAGTGGATCAGAGCTCTAGGCTTAGGTGATTTTGGAAGGAGGACGCCGCCTGTCATAAAATTGGTCCGATAAGAGATACGAACGTAAGTGCATTTGATTGAACGACTGGTTGACCTCAGCGTCGGTTTGTTTACCTTTCTTTCGTTACCGTAAACTAGTCAACTAGCGATTCAAATTTTGGATCACTAAGTCTGCGAATTTGATTTTTTGTGGAATAATTTTTAATTTTTCGAACTCGTAGTTAAATTTCGAGTCGGTACATATGCAATTTTACATGATTTATTCTAGCTCTAGATTTACAAAATGCCTGTAAAATTAATTCCCTATTGTGGTTCCAACATATACGTTTCTAGGTTATTTCTTCCAACAATGATCATTCAAGACTCTTGATCCTCACTTCTTGTTTAGGCTTAGTGAGTGCGGAAAAAAGTATTCAAGATTGGCTACCTGTTCGTTTTTCACTTATACTTAAAGATGAACAAATAATAGAACAATACAGTTTGTAAGATCATCTGGGTCGCTTGCACCTTATAGCTATATTCTGCTAACCATCAATTGAAATTAAATCGCTGTATTCTGAATTCTTTTTCACACTCACTAAGCCTAAACAAGAAGTAAGAATAAAGCACCTTGAAATATCATTGTTGAAAGAAACGAGCTAGAATCGTAGATTTCGGATGCTCAAAAGAAAAATAACCCTAAAGGCATCTTTCAGTCTAAAACTAAAATAAATTACAAAATGAAATTTAAGGACGAGTTCGAAAGTTTAAAAATTATTTCGCAAAAAAGTGAACTCGCATACTTAGTAATTCAAAGTTTGAACTGCCAGTTGACTAATCTACGGTAACGAAGGAAAGTTAAACAAACCGACGCTGAGGTCAACCAATCGTCAAATTAAATGCATTTGCGTTCGTCTCTTTCTCTCTCTCTTCTGTTCTCATCGAACTAATTTTATGATAGGCGGGGTGGCCCCCCTTCCCCAAAATCAAGCTCCCCGCTTTAAACAAATGTATCTGAGACGATGTTTCACAATTCATTTTAGCAATAAATTAGTAATTAGTAATTAATACTTACTTGAAAGAAGATTAATTAATAGTTAGTAATTCACGTTTCCATTCCACGAATAATGAATATTGTTTATTCGTTTTTGTTATTAGTGTTATATTTACTAACACTATATATAAATAAATCACAGATGAATTCCGACTTTTTCGGTTTTATTCTCAGATAACCTTTTTTCCAGATAAGAAACAAAACATTCCCGAATTACATCCCACATAAAGAATTTACTTGCATTTTCATTCATGCTCATGAGCGACCTACTCCCGCATAAATTGAAAGTGTCAATCTAGCGAGATAATGCAAGACTTCTATTCTATTCAATGAGTAGCTGAACTATCCGATTAGCTCAGCCGACTTTAGTATACTTACATAGCTAGAAATTCCGTCCCTCCTTTTGCTGCGAAATGTGGGAATTTTCGGTTGAAAGAATCTCCAAAATTCGAGAACTTTTGTTGACGGTAGTATGAGGCCTTTGTTTTTTTAATTTTTGACTTTTTTTAAATGTAAATTATGATAATTTTTGTGAGAAATATGATTATAATTACTTTCGGAATTTAACGAATTTGGGCAATTTACGATTAAGTGAGAACTGCTGGAAATTTTATGATTAGTCAAAAAGCAACCAATGAGAAATTGCATAGCCATCCTAAAGACAAGGATGAGCTATACGTTTATGACATTATTTTCTAATGCATTTGGTTCTACAGCCTAATAGAGATATAGGAGCTGATTTGAACTTCAATTGAGCTGAAACGCTATAATTTAGAGGCGTCATTTTAATTTCGCTCTTTGACAAAATCTCGCCTTTTTATAATTTCCCTAACTTATTTTTAGTGACACTTCAAGCTTTCCCGATTTGCATGTTTTCGGCAGAATGTTCACCTTGTTTTTATATAATCTTTTAACGTACAAAGAAAGCTATTTGGCCGCTAATACTACAAAAATTGTATCTTTAAATGATAGTTTGAACGAAAACGTGACCAATCTGATTAAACTTATTAGTAATTCTGCTTTTTCATTAGTAAAGTAATAATATATATGACAAACTAATACCCATTTGAAGTCGCCAAATAAATGCACCAGTGTCCCTCGGTACCTATCGATACCGTTTAAGGGCAACAAATATATGAAGTATAAAGTAGTAATAACGTAATAAAGTATAAAGTAAAGCAAAGCAAACTACGAAGTAAAATAATTTACGCCTTATAAAATAAAGTAACTTTTTTGCTACACAACAGTAACTAAAGAATAACGGAATGCGCTTCAAGGGATAACCGATCAAACGTGGGTGTGCGGAGTTTAGAACCTTTCTTGGATTTTTGTCCCATCCAGACCCCATCCGAATTTAACGAATGCCCAGATATGGTATGGGTACTGGTACAATAAATACGGAAAATAATGTACATGCCTGGAAAGTTGGACAATATTGCATTCCATTCGCATTCGTTGAAATCAGAGTAAGATCGGCCAGCGTTTCCACTACCAGACCCTGATCTGTTATATGTTCCAGCGGCTAGTGGTCCTCCGATGTTATTTGCAAAAGACGTTTTATCTCGTTTTGTTCTTATAGAACATTCTACTGACGACATCAAAGTATAAGCAATGATGAGCACCCAACAACGAAAAGATGCCATTTCGCAACTAAGAAGTGATAAAGGTATACATGAAAAAATTTAATATTTTGGATGAGAGGTTTTCAGTGTCGACATTTAAAGGTTGGGAGAGTAAATGGCCTTCTGTCTCTAAATAAAAAATGAGTTGAAAGAGAAAGTGTTTGCTAAAAGTCTAGACGGAGTTTAAAAATCTTAATCTCGGAGATCCCTATCATTTCGTTTGCATGTATGAGTATAAGTATTCATAACAAGTTAAAATTTCAAATTAGGACAGTTGGTTATTTTTAGGGAGGAAGAAGCAGATCTGCAAATATGATTTTCCGAAAACAAACAAAGAAAGTATTACATTTTTGAATACGAATAAGTTTTAAAATCGCAAATTAAAAACACTATTTTTGCTTACCATAGAAACAGGGTAAATGATTCTAGCTTTTTTTGGAGGAAGGCGGCTGGGTATAAGGCGTCAATCCTTGAACCCCTATCGGTGCATATGGCCAGAAATTAAGATTCAATAAAGTTGCCGAAAATAAGAAATTTTCCACAAAATGATTCAACTGCGGTTACTGTAAAACATCTGTCACATTTTTACAAAGCACAGTCACGATCGTACATAAACAGCGACCTCACGACCATGTTTGGTCAATTTAATTCTGGAGATCTATCGAATTTTAAGAGTCTTTTAAATTTTGAAAGGGGTTCCAGACCCCCATGCCCATGTTTGGTGACGATCTTCTTCATAAATCACTTTTTAATTCAAAATAATATTCAAACATGATAAATTTGTTCAGTAATTTTCAGTTATTCCACTCGTTCACACTGTTATCAATTATCCTAGAATGATTTTATATTTTATTCAAAATAACTTACGTCTAATTCGCGTAGCAAACATTCATACAGATTCAGAAATCCTTAATCTCTAAGAGACTAGGATATCAAGAAAATTCATTAATTTTGTCAGCGCGATTGACTCAATTTGTATATAAGTACTGATTAATATAACAATTAATTATTGATAAATTGAATTAATTATTTTGAACGCTTCAGGTTCAAAGTGAAATGATATTGCGTATAATTTTACCGTTACGTACCTATTCACTTTCATTTTATATATGTATAACAATTGTATTATATGTATCGCTATTTCGCCGAAAAGCCAGATATGGTAATGTGTAGAAAGGCGGCAATTTGAAAGAAGATGGGAGCTAGTAACTATATATGCGTCACAGACATAAAGACTCAAAAAACGGATTAAAACCGAATTCAAGACACAACAATAAAGTTGACTTAACCGACTTGAGAGTCAGACAGAGCGGCTGGAAACCCAGACATAAACCGAGCTTAAATCCGAGAAATACTTTCTATGTATTTCTGAAAGTTAATGAAAATCGCGTATCAATTAGCATAAACGATGCGCTAAACTATAAGAAAAGTTTAGCACGTAAGCATGCAATAAATCTCTTTAAATGCAGCGGTACGCTCTGTAACAAAATAGATACAAAATCGGTGAGACCAAAAGAAACGTAGAAAGTATGGCGTAAGCGGGAGGTTAAAAGAGGTCACAAGCACACCTGGGCATGGGGGTTTGGGGGGTATGCACCCCCAGAAACCAAAATACCCCCCCCTAGAAATCAAAATACCCCCCTAGAATTCAATTTTTGAAAATGTTTTTCGTTTTTTCCACAATTTTTTGATGCCAATGGATAGTGCTTGATGAGAAACGTCGAAAAATGATGTTTTTTCGCCATACCACCATTTTTAAGGCCATTTTTTGACTTTCAAAAATCTTGCACCCCAGACTTTTCTTGCTGCCCACGTATGGTCACAAAGACAAAGTTAAGGTCAAAACAACAGACATAAAATACGTGTGAACCTTACGGAGAAGATATCAAAAAACTAAAGTAAGCAAAGTTGTTTTGCATCAACCCGCTAAGATTAAGCTCCAGCTTAATCCGATTACTTGCCAGACCGCAGGAATCCCGAAAACAATAAAAGTCGGATTAAAATCGCTAAATTGCTCAGTCCTTTCATGCCCTTTCCGAAAAGTTCAAGCTTACAGAATTTTTATCCTTATATTCACACGGCCAGCAAAGGCTTGGGCGAAATTATACGTACCCGTATCGTCACTCGATTCGTTTAACGACTAGTTGTAAGTAATTTATTTTAATAATAAAATATAAATCATAAATATTGTTGATTTAAGGCCTACAGCTACGCTACCTATTACCAAATAGAATCGGTTGTGACAATTTCTCCAAAACAATTTTAAACACTATTTTTATGCTTTCGTTAGTTGTAATCAAGTCATAGACGTAGTCATAGGCGTAGCCAGAGGGGGAATAGGGGGCAAAGGCCCGCCCCCGAAATTTTTTCAGAAATATTGTTGATTTTTCTGTTGCAATAATGTTTTTCCAGAAAACTGAGTTCAAAAACGCAGAAAAGTCAAAATTTTCCGGCGCCTCGCGCCGAGTCATCATTAATTATTGTTATATAGATCTATTGAATTAAAAAGCTTGAATCAGCTAAAATAATCCAGCACTTCACATCACTTTAGTAATTTAATGCACTATTTGTTCGTTGATTGAAACTTCGCATGCTTGTTGAGCATAATAATAGTGAAAGTACGAAAATGATCAAGTACCAGTTTGTCTATTCTCTGCTTTGTTTGTCTGTTGTGTACCAGTTTGTCTATTCTTTGATTTCTTTGTCTTTTTATACAAGGACACATAATTCTATTTTAAATGAAAGGAATGGCCAAATTATCTTATGTTTTTGCGCATTTCCTGTTTTCTGAACTGCATCTTGTTAATAAGAAGGCCACGAATAGGCCTGAAAACGGTAAGAACAAAACTTTCATTGATACATTTTTCTATTACTTATTGGCAGCGAGCGACCCGTTGCTGCGCTATGTAATTAGCAGAGGTCAAAAAACGCATTTCAGCTCAGAAGTTTTGTGCAATGTAGAAGTTCATCAATTTTTAAGTGTTTTTGGGCTTGCTTGATTCAGAACCGAGATTTGGCCGATTTTGCGAAAATTTTAACGTTACTATTTAACATTGAAGTGCTTTTTTACGAAATTTTCCGGGACTCTACCCCGGACCCCGCTGGGAACGCTTGAGCGCACCATCCCAGACCCCCGCAACCGTAAAATCTCGTTGTACATGTGCAACGAGATTTCAGGAAGAACAAGCCAGGTAAAAGAGTTGAGAATTTCTAAAAATTGGAGCCGTTTCGCGCCGGTATTAATTTGTCTTTTTTGTATGATTTAAGCGGAGTAAATTGAGTTTAAAACGCAAAAACGTCAAAATTTTGGGGCGCATAGCGCCACCAGTTACTGTTCTTTCTTTTTGTAAAGCTCCAGTATTGCGTTTAAAAGCCTGAAGCACTCAAAATATCTTCAGACAGAGTTAGTAATTTGCAGTTTCCTTATTAGAAGCTTGAACTGTCAAAATTGTTTTTTTACAAATTTGATAATTTCTGCTCTTTCAGACTATTAGTATTCACATAGCTACAAAATGTTAAGGGCGGTAAAAAATGACTAAATTTCTTGGAAATTTGCGCCACTTATAATTTCCGAAATGTTTGTCAATAGAAAGGCCGTAAATTCTTCATGAAAACAGTAGGAATTCCAAAAATTTTCGGCACTTCGAGCCGCTTTACACTTTTTGTATTTTTGATCGTCAGAAACCCATAAATTAGCTAGAATACATCAGTAGTTTTTTTGTATTTAGCAAAGATTTTTCCCGATGTACAAAGACTTTTCGGGACCGTCTTTGTACAGGTACAAAGATTTTCGGGAAGACAAAAATTGCAAAAAAGGTCTTAAATTCGTAATAATTTTCGGCGCTTCGCGCCGAAATGAGTAATTGTGTATTCTATATATCTTCATACTAACAGAAAATGCATTTCAAAAGAAAAAATGTCAAATTTTCTGGCGCTTCGCGCCGTTTTAAGACGATTATTAGTGATTTTTGCCCTTAGATACCCAAACATTAGCTAAAATATACTACCAAAAGTCGAACAGCTGTTTTTACCACCCTAAAATCGCTACCGTACCATATAATAGTACTCAAAAATTTGTGTCTACAAAATGTACAAAGAGGGGACCATCTTCGTACATGTACAAACGGGCTTTGTGCAAAAAACGCTGGGCTACACTAGTAAAGGTCGAAAAACTCAGTTTTACTATACATAACATTACTGGCATTCAATGCAAAAGTAGTCTTAGAAAATTTTTGTTTATGCCCCCCGAACCAAAATCCTGGTTTCACCTCTGTTCGAAGTTGGAATTTTTCGTTCCGAATCGCTAGCAGAAAAGTCGAGCAAGTCGAAATAAATTATTAAAAATTCAAAATGAGTATAGCGCCTTACCAAGGATATATCAAAGCGCTATCCGTGTGCGAATAGTACGAACACAAAATGAAAAAAAAACAAATTGGCTGCTTTATGTCCATAAAACATTATAAAATTAGAATATTTTAATATTCAAGTATGATTATGTTAAAAGAAGCTTTAAAAACGCCATATTATATGATTAATTTAATATATTTCCGTTTTCCAGCCTTCAATAAACATTAAATTCATTCATGCACTTGCAAGAATGTTAAAACAAAGCTCCATATTTGAAGGAATAAGTAAGTGGAATATTTTATGCAGTATGATATGTTTTTTTAATATTTAAATCGTTTTGTAGCTTTAATGCGTTAGAGGCCTATTAAGTCCAATTTATGCATTCATCTTCACCCCTGATTATAAAAATACAGATTCCGCTTGAAATTCAGAAAATAAATTACGTATACGTTTATTCCTAACAAAAAAATTTGCAGAATAATCAAGGCCATTTATTATTGCGAAGATAAACAACAACTTTCGGTATTGATGCCTTTTGAAAGATAAATGAAATGGTCCAGGAAAATATGTCATTTTCACACGCTTTTCTGACTATATAGAGAAACTTTATTTGATTCTCACAAAGAAAAACGACGTAATATGAAACTGCTTGTCTAGAAATCAGCAGAAAACGAATGGTTTAAAAAGATAAAAACTTAAAGTCGCCTAAAATTTATCCGTAATGGGCAAACAAGGGAAGTCACTGATCCCATTGTTTTGTAGAATCAATCCAAAAAAGGATTACATATAAAAAATGAATATTTACAGGAAATAGTATTCAGAAATCTATTCATTTTTCTGCAGAGAAAATGATAGTGGATAAGTCTTTTTCCATTCTTTTTGCGCACATGGATGGGCAGCAACCGAATTCTGGAGGACTGACTTGATAAATCGCGAATAAACTCCCTGAAAATTCAATCCTGGGACCTACCGGATTAGGGATTTTCGGATTCGATAAGGGGCTTCAAACCCTCCACATCCCCCACGAGAATGATGATCCTGGTTGGATGCGGTATATCGTTCGCCAAAAATGAACAAAAATAAATTAAAATTGCCATTTATTCAAATCACAAATACTTTCTCAGCGTTATTTAGAATAACTAGGCTTCTAAAATTCATGAGAGTACAAGTTCGATTACAGCTATTAATGTAATCTTCAGTCTTAAATAAAAATAGTATTATTACTTATAGTGAATGGTCTTATATTTTTATCACAGCGAAATCTAGCTCCAAATGCTCTGCTCTTAAAGTGCAGCGTAAAATCGTGAAAATTTAATTATTTGGAGTTCATTCCTAACACTTCTGTGTAACCGTTTGCTTTTCATGAATAACCTTAAAAAGGTTTAAAATTATATGTTTGCAATAGCTGTGAGAGACCTAAATTACGCTAATTCTAGCAGTGTATCAAAAAATCACAATTGCACATCCATACGCTTTCAAAAAGCTTGCGACCTTTAATATTATTTTTTGCAGACTACTACCGTTGACCCTTCGCACATATTGTACGTTATTCGAATGTTTCTCGAGCTATAAAAGCTACAAAGGAGTGAGGCACTTAATGTGCTATCTTAGTAAAATACAGTTCTCTACTTGCCATTTTTATACCAGAAAAGATCATATATGAGAATTCCTCTCACCATTTTACCCGCGCATATAATCACAGAGATCACTCTAAATCTTGCATTCATTGAAAAGGTATAATATCATCTTAATCCATTCGAGACTGTATTGCATTCGGTCCCGCGAAGTATTCGATTCTTAATCGTTGACTTAATGTCGATTTAATTAATACTTTGTCAAGTAAGGAATTTTTATCCAAATGACGAGAAAAGGCAATAAATCTGCCGTGATTACTTCGAGATCTGGGCAAAAAAAGAACATGTTTTCTGAAAAATTAGAAAAATTGAAGCCGAAAAATGCTAAAATTAGGACTTTTAGATAAAGTGCTTTAGATTGACCACACACGCTGAAAAAAAGATCATTCTAATGTCATTTTAATTTTAGCACCAATGTTTTTTATGCCATTTTAGCTGAATAAAAATCCTCTAGTACCCCTAGAGCTATCATGGTAGCCAGAGCACATCGGTCGCTTGGCTATTTGAAGGGGCATTTAGGCGTTTTTCAGCTCCTTCGATGCCTTTTGAGCATTTCTAGCAAATATTCGACTTTGTTTTATCAAAAAGCGTCGTTCGAATGCTATTTTACTAGAAAAAATCCATTCGCAATAACAGGCGAAGGACAAAAGATCAGGCGCAATCGGGATAATTCGGGTGATTCAGAATATAATTCAGCTTATCACCCACTGCACCGCATGCGTCGGCGCACGTGGAAATCACCTGAGTAGCAACGTTGCACGTGTTTTTGCCCGCCTCGAGTTTCACGTAGCCCTTGTCGCCCCAATCGGCTCCCCAACTATTGCGAATGGTGTAAGTGGGGATGCAAGTGCTGTAATCATAGCCGGTGATAACGACGGCGTGGTTGGTCTCCTGGTCGCACTGATACGGTCTAATGACGCCCGATCCGTTGTACAGTTGCCAAGCCTCGCTGGTGCCCACCAAAGCTATGATGGGCCCCCATTGCAACAAACGGGCTATGACCTCCTTTTCCTTTTGCCCGCTAACGTCGAAGGTGTTGGCGAATGTAAGCTGAAATTTGGGAGTGGGGAATGGGAATACAGAATATACACAATCACGGCCGTGTATAAGGAAAAGCGGGGGTTGCCGCGCCTCCCTCCACCTTTGGCTGGAAAAAGCTTCGAAAGGTAAGATAATGCACGGAAAGATGGAAAATTTGCGTTTCTTTGTCCAGAATTTTTTCTCATACGCGGCACACGAACGACGCCTTTTAAGGCCTATTAAAATAAAGAAATTTCTTAATTAATCTTAATAAATAGAGCGTGTAGAAGATCGTCGAAAAATGCGGTTTCTCCAAGCAATCTTAAATAAGTTTCTCATATATAAACCAATTTACGTTGGGTCCGCCCCGCCCGCCCTGAGCGAATCCGGGATAAAAGTCTTTACGCACAAAATATGTAGAATACAGAATATACAAAATCTAATGTATAAAATGTAGAATCCAAAAGACCCCTTTCCTAAAGGGATGAACCGACTGAATTTCTGCTGCTTTTTGTAATTTGGCATGACCAGACTCTTCTTATTAAGTTGCTGCAGCAAATCGATTCTTACCCTAGATGGACTGCTCGGCCAATCTGCAAGGGCAGTGTTCGTTTGAAAGGTCAATCAAAGAGCATTTTTGAGATACAATAGACCGCAAAATTGGTAAAAACTATATGATACTCGTAGTGTATATACTGCTCACAATTTTTAGTTTGTGGTCAATTTCTAGCAATTTTTCGTGGAACTTTATTTTTTGACCATTTTTAACTGTTATGTTGACTTGTTTTTCCCAGACAATTTTGGTCTTTTGTCCTTTTGAAGGTCTGAATCCTATAGGTCTACTAGACATTCAAATCTCCAATGTGCATTTCTGGTCCCTATAAGTTCGAGTTTCAGACAGGCTTAAATCTGAAACCAAACGCCGAGTATAACACAAATACAAAATTCCTGGCCACATACGCGATCTCCAAACACTCAGAGTCAGGTTTAAGCCTGGCTTGAGCCTGAACAAATTGAAACCGAATCTGGTTGAGTTTATATACTCAATTATAAGCTTTGAATTTTTCTCCGAAAAGATAAATGAAAAGACATTAAGCGGCGCTTCGAGAATTTTTAGCCGGTTTTGGAAATCAGGAGCCCAAAGCTTAAACTTAAATATATTTTAAATTAAATACAATGAAAATGCGAACGATAAGCTTTGTTCTTTCGAAATTTGAAGTTTTTAAATACGACGAAATAATCGCTTGTATTGATTTGCTCAGTCATCGTTGTCTTTTCTAAAGGTACAAAATGCAAGAAGAAAGTAATTTAAAGATATAAACATGAAAAAGTATGAATTAAAAGAAAATGAAATGTAAAAAAATGCTAGAATATATTTTTAGAGGTAGGAAGTGATATATGAGTATGTACATAGCTTCATTTTATTTCAACTTTCGTACTGATATTGGTCGAGGTTGGCAGCCGTAGTCACTCCTGCAAGTCTCATTTAGCGCCACATACGGATAACAATTTTCGGCGGGAATTCCGCATGTGGTCGCTCCTTGTTGCTGACAATTCACAAAGTTGCCCAAAATATAATTGGGCCAACCGCCCTCGCACTGATAAGCATCCGGTTCACTGAAACAGTCGACGACATACTGAGCTGACAAAGGTTCCGGCGGCGTCTGCACATCCCAATATCTGTCTTCAACGTTTCTCTGAGCTAATAATAAATCGGTCGTTGCAAATGCGTAACAAGCGCCGCAATCTTCTTGATCCCTTATCGGTGGAAACACATTTTTCGACGTCCATTGCAAGCTGTTGCACGTCTCTGATCAACAGTCGTTATTTAAAAATTAATAATTATACCCATGCAATACAGCATGGGAAAACTGGAGAGGGGTCAGGCCGAAAAAAATTTCAAAAAGTGCTTTTTTGGACTAAATAACGATAGGTACACGTCGAAAACACTTTTTTTGACATTTCAGACAATTCTCGATCTTTATAGAAGATAAAAACATAGAAAATTGAGAATAAATTTCAAAATATTCGAGTAAATTGAACAAAATATAGTCAAAAATGTGTATATGGCGCGAAGCGCCGAAAATTTGAGACTTTCGACCCAAAGATAACCTAAAAACGTGTAAAAAGGCACACTTTTTACAATTTTTACAAAAAAATCGGAAATTCTTGGGGGGTCGCAGCAATTTTTTGATGGTCAGAACCCACTCTGGGGAGGTCAAAACCCCTCCCCCCGACCACCCCAAGTACACGTACGATTGTACTAAAAAATGTCTCTTGGAGCAAACGTTGTTGATAAAGCGATCGTATTTGGAAAGGTAGTTTTTTACACAATATATAAACGAAAGAGATTTGGGAAGTTTTGAGCCCATTGATTTTTTGAAACCTCGCAAACACCCATAATTAAATTTTTTAGAATTTGTTTTGTTCGTTTGCAATCTTTATGTTCCGATGGAAAGAGTTCTCTTATTAATATTTTGTAGTTTGTACTAATTGACGCAATGCAAGCAAAGGACATAAAAGGAGGAAAATCAAAAGTTTTCGGCAAAGCTACTTGCAATTGACAAAAATATTATAAAACCCTCTACTTGACCCTCACCTTAAACCAATCTGACTCACCAGACCAGCCATGCTGTAAATTTTTGCTCGTGATGTTTGTTAGATCAAAATCAATTGTATATAGTTTCAATATTTACTACAAGATTACTCTAGCGAATTTCTGCACTTTTGCAATCAATCCAATTTTTTTACACAGAGCAAAGGGAAATTTAAAATGAGGCCAGCAGACGGGCAGAAACCAAATTTTAAGGGTCTGGTTTGGCAAAAGCGCAAAAAATCAAAAATTCAATTCTTGATGACAGTTAGATTCTGCAGGGGTTTTTCGTATTTTGGATAGTGTAAACCACACAACCAACTTCTAGTCCATAATGTGAGATAGTAGGCAGGAAATTTTACTTTTAAATTGAATCGAAGCTTATACTCGAGTATTGCCAAATTAAACTTTTTCACTACTGTTAACACTAAAAGAATATTGAACGCATATGCACTGATGACCATGCTTAGTAATTAAGAAATGCGCTTTTTGTTATTGAAGCGATACGTAAGCATCATATAGACAATTCATGATTTTAATAAAAGAAAAATAAATAAAAATATTAAAAAAATAATTTTATTAGTAAATAATACAAAATCTCACTATTGGCTGCAGTACCAGTAGGAGCAGGAGGCCCTATAGGAGGAGCAGGAGGCCCCATAGGGGGAGCAGGAGGCCCCATGGGAGGAGCAGGAGGCCCCATAGGAGGAGCAGGAGGCCCCATAGGACGAGCAGGAGGCCCCATAGGAGGAGCAGGAGGCCCCATAGGAGGAGCAGGAGGCCCCATAGGAGGTGCCAGGGGCTCCATAAAGAAGCCAGACGGCTTCAATATTTCGGACCAAGCGAAAACAGCAGGCTCGGCGGGCTCGTGTTGTTTGGCGTTTTTGCTTTTAGGAGCGACCAAACCGAGGTGTAATTTTTTGAAAACGTCGAACGTTTTGTCGGCGAATTTTGTGACACCAAACGATGCGTCGTAGGGCGAAATTCGCTTTTGAGACAATAAACCGATTTTTTGTTTATTGTGGGCAAACACCTTCAGAATATCGGTTTCGTCCACGTTCTTCGGATATTTTTTTCCGAACTTTCGCTTGAATTCAGCGAAATCCGCCGTTACGTTTGTTAATAGATTATCCGGTTGGATAGGCGGGAGTATCGGAGCGACCGAAAGCGCAGGAGGATATTGCAGTCGAAGTCCTGATACAACTGAAAGGATAATAGTTAGAAGTAAGCTTGAGCATCAGTTTCTGAGAGCTTAGACCTTCCCTGGAGTCTAAAGTATCCTCCCCTCGAATTCAGCAGAATACGGTAGACCCATAGAATTAAATTTTTGCAGCTTTTGTCAATTTCGCCCCATCCAGACCCCCAAGAATTCGGTTGCTAGCCATATATGTCTGCTTAAAAATTAGAAATTAGATAGAAGGGAAAGGAGTCATCGAAAAGTGAAACAGTATGGCAAGAAATAATTTGGAAAAATACTGAATAAAAAAATACATAGTACACAAAACACGTTGATCGGTGTTAAGGCTAATTTCAAGTTAATTGCAAATTCCTGCAATTTTTAATTTTTTTCCAGCGTTGCTTCATTCGCCGTGTGAAATTTCTGCTTCCATCCTAGCGTTTATATTTCGCATCCGTTGCGCTCACAGGCGCACGAATGCTTCGTTGTGTCTACAACAACACCTGCTTCAAGTAATCTGTACAATTAAGTCAATCACTTTGGGCTAATTCTGGCGAACCAATCTGTTGTTCAATTTATTACTATCAGAAAATTAATTTTGAATTATTCAAATCATAATTAAATTAAATTAAATTACTTTCAAAAAATAAAAAACGCATAAAAAAGTCTTAAAATAGAACAAAAATATTTAGTCTGATGAAAAGACAAAAATTCAAGCTTACACATTCTGTCGGCTGCTATCGCATCCCTTTCGCATGGCTCCATCGGAAGACCAGAACTGTTTTGATTAGCGCTCGTGCCATTAAACATGGAAACATTGGACGAACGAGCAAAGTGCCTTTCCACAAGATTATAAGAATTTAAAGGCCTCGTAGCTAGCAGACCTTCAATACCGGGACACTTTGACATCCATATGCCAGCGATAACGATTAGAATATCGAACATTGCCATTTTGTAGCTTCAAAACGATAAATTTAGTTCAGTGAGGTTATCCACGCACCTAGCTGGCCCTCCTATCTTGCGTGAGACCAACGCCAATTTTGGGGGGTCTAAGCCAAAAATAGAACAAAATAAGGTGTAAAAAGTCCTATTTTTCCGTTTTTTCCTGAATTTTGGGGGTCCGGTTCCCCCCATTTCCCCCACAGCTACGTGCCTGAGGTTATCAACAAAAAAAATTTGTGCTCAGCACGACCATCGGCAAATATACGGAAACCTGTCAAAAGGGAAAAACGAAAAATAATAAAAATTTAATTTACGAACAATATTCTGTTTTTGCTTGACTTTTGCTGCGATCCATCCCAAAAAAGTAAGACAATAACTTATGCGTTTATATCATAGAACAAAGTGTCTCAAAGGATCATTTGTAGAAGATTTAAGGGAGTTCTGGCTTCGTTACCCTCCAAACAGTCGAATTTCGATGAGAAAATATAGTGAACGCTGTTTCAAAATAGATGAAAATTGAAAATCTCTATGAAGTTCTGTGATTCGGCAAAGATAAAGATAAAAAATCTACATGTTCTCTTTGATCTCATCACCGACCTGCCACACTTAACAACAATGGCCATTTTGAGTGAATTCTAAGTTTTTAGCAGTAGTGTCTTAATTTGGCCCTAACCTTGAAAAAAGAAGATTTGAAAATTGAATTGATAGCAGTAAAAAAACTTAATTCGCGATATTCAAGCGCGATTTCTGGTATTCCCATCCGTCTTATTTTTAGGTCTACCTCATTTTCATTGCCAAATTTTAGATTTATGCTATGGTCAAAGGTCAGACACGCAAAAGGGGACTGGCGTCTACATAGATTAAGCGTAACCGAAAGTTGAAAGAAATTTGCGGAAAAAGTACATTAGAATCAAAATCAAATCAAAATAGATGAGAAAAGTAAAATAATTCTTTTCGAAAAAATCTGAAATAGTACTGGCTTTTTACAGAAATACTCGAACGTCCACTGCAAACCATGAACCACGGTATGTACTATTGTAATTTTTAGTCGGTTTAGTAATTTAATCGTTTTTGAGATTATTTTAGCCCTAAACACAAGCTTTAGCATTTTATCTCCGTCTGACAGCCCCGGTGAGTCATGTTCACGCGTAGGCATGGGAGGTTCGAGGACGTTTACGCCTGCCCATCCCGAGAATACGACAGACCCCCGATATCGATTAGCCCCAGGATTATAATTTTTGGCATGGTTTTTGCGATTTTTGGGCTTTAGCCCCATTCAGATCCTCCAGAAGTTGGTCACTGCCCATGTGCGTTCACAAGGAGCACGTGACCAAAATTTTAAGAATCGTGAATATCTGGTTTAGGATTCCTGAATACCACAACAAATAATTTAAATTAATTTATGGCAAATAAACAATACTGTGTGCAGTTACACCGAAATAGCATTCGATAGAACAAATGAAGCATCACCTGAAGATCGCGAATAAATTAAGGAGCCTTATATATTAGTAAACCATAAATATTAGCATTAGTGATTATGCACGAAAAAATTTAAATTTTATAAGTAATTCATTTATTTTTTCATACTCAGTCGACACGAATTTTTAATCATTTTATATTAACTTGAACAAGGTGAATAAAGTCTACCATAAATATTAATGCAAGTAAGTCGAACGGATGAGAAAAAAATGTAATTTTATACCAGTTTATCTCTTTTTAATGCTTCGATCGACATGAATTGTTAAACATAAATATTAATATTAAATCGAACAAAATCAATAGTCGTGTACCTTAGGTCCTAAAGTTTTCATGGTTGTCGATTTTGCTTGTTACAGTCAATTTTAGTTCTGAGCATGATCAAGAATATGGAATTTTTGAAATTACTTTTTAAAATTAAGAAATTATTTTTCAAAATTTAAAAAAGCTAAAGTAAAAAGCATAAGCGCGTCTTAAACCAAAAAAGACCAAGAGTCGAAGAATAAAGTTTTTAACACTCTTTAAACCCCACACAAATTTACAATCTCAAAAATTCATCCACCAGCACTAGTCGAATATTACCGCTGATTTAAAGCTCTGGTTAGCCAGATGGACTATTTTGTCGAAAACTTCTGCAGCTACATATTATGTTTTTAATTATATAATGACATATGTTTATACTTAATCTTTGTGTATCTTACGCTCAGAAAAAGTTCACGATGACCGGATCACTCGTTCGTGGGTGTGGGGGGGAATTCGGCGGACCCCTAAAAACAGATAGACTCTCCGAAATTCAATTTTCGGCAAGTTTTTTTTCAGATTTTTTACTCTTGCTCTATCCAGACCCCCAGAATTCGGTCGCTGCCCTTTTGACTACAGATGCACAACACGATGACCTGTCTGGGGGAGTCAGCCAGCGAGCTTTTTGGGTCGCGAAAACAATATATATCCTAAGATAGATTAAAAGCTATATTATTCACATTTTACGATCCGTCAAGCAGTTTTGCGAAAATTTTTGATTTTCATCTATTGATAGCTTTTGTTTGTTCTTTTCTCAAAAAACTTTTTCATACCTTCGCTCCATGTGCATGTCTTGCTCGGTCTGATTTTATGGACAACACTATTTCTGAAGACTTTTTCTCACGCAAAATGCATGTACCTGAAATCTCTAAAACTTCAAAAATTATAAAAGACTCTGTGACATTAAAGTTTCTTTTTTCAGGGATACATGCAATTGTGTTTTGTTACATCATTCTCTAACGTGCATTCTTCAGAAATGAAAAAAATCACCTATAAATGTTCTTCTGATTACTTTACAGTACGCATTATTTGCGGTTTAATTGCTTAATTTCACACTATCTACTTCACTAGTTTAGGTTACCAATATTTTTCTTGATAGTAAAATCAGCAAAAATTATCTTTCCCTCTTTTTTACCATTGACTGAAATTTAACATTTACGCTTGATTTTGTGTAAATTTTTGATTTAGTATTTATCCTTTTTCACATAATTATTATATTTTTCAAGACGTTTCAGATAAAAATTGTTTATATTTATTTCGGAAACAAATAAGTACATAAACGATGTCCGGTGTCGTATTTATTTTAAAAATGTTTTACGAATTAATTTTACTTTTACAACCCAATCCAATATATTCTAATCTTTCTATCCGACATTCGCTCCTATGATGTCCTTCTTTTATAGAAAGAATTTAGGTACGAAAAACAATATGCATTGCAACCGAAGTATGTAGCTTCCACTATAAAACACTGAACAACTGGCTTAAAACAGCTCGCAGCTTTCTTAAGTTTACTTAAGTCAGACAAAAGTTACCTCTTCAAGTCCTAACTTAACTTTACTAGAGCCGAATTATTCTTAGAGTTCAGACTTAAATCCAGTCTTTCAAGTATGAACTTAGAAAATTTTATTGAAGCCGAACTTCTGGACTAATATGTTTGAACTCATGACTAATTTTAGACCTTATTTAAACCGGCCCCAGTTGCCTAAAAGATTTATTCATTAACGGTAATGAGCTTTTCTACATGATGATTTAATTATTCACAAAGATCATACGACATAGTCAGATAGTGATCAAATGATAATAACAATTAAAAACCGATTTCAAAATAATTGAGATATGTTTGAAGTCTTAAAGCTTGGTTATTGCTACCTGTTCGCTTCTTGCTAGCTTTATTTCTAACTAGCAGACAGTTTCTTGTTTTTAGTAGCTGGAGTAAAATTTCGACTGTGATGATAGGTCAAAGCCATTAGACAGCAGCCTAATTTCGGGAGTCAAAATTGACAAGAATCCCAAAAAAGCATGCCAAAAATTTAATTCTTGGGGTTTTATCCATTATTGTGAGTCTACTCACTGCCGTGTGTGGTCAAAGCCAGTGCATCCTTTTTGATTAAGTATCGCCTACTTTATGAATCACCGTGAGTTGAGCATTATAGCTTTTTGTTCTTTTTAGTTCTTTCAGCAATATTTAATGCATTTGTAGCAAGCATATGATATTCATACATAGGAGCGTGATTTGACTACTATTTTATTTCTAAAATAACGTCCATTCTCAATCAATGACGAATATTTAGCAAACTAGACGCAGTCGGGGTAATTCGGGTAATTAACGACATAATTGAAATTTTCACCCTCAAAGCCGCACTTGCCTACGCACGTGGAAATCACTTTGCTGGCAATATTGCACGTATTTTTGCCCGCCTCGAGTTTCACGTAACCTTTTTCGCCCCAATCGGCTCCCCAACTATTGCGAATGGTGTAAGTGGGAACGCAGGTGGTGTAGTCATAGCCGGTGATGACGACGGTGTGGGTTGACTTTAGTGGAATAAAGGGCGGTTTTAAGTCTGCGGGATTTGTTTCGTTGGCGCTAACACACTGATGCGGTCTAATAATGCCCGATTCGTAAGATTTAAACTCAAAACTGGTGCCCACCTCTGCTACGACGGGTCCCCATTGCAACAAACGGGCCATCGTCTCCTTTTCGTTTTGTCCACTGATGTTTAATCTTTTGACGAATGAAGGCTGAAATTGTGTGCGTCTTATTCCATAGGTCATAAATTTACGGATAAATTTGATTCATAGAGAGTGTTCAGGAAAAAACGACACATTTTTATTTTTTTCAATTACTTTTTCATAAGTCAAGTAAAGTTGATTAAACTTTCCTTAAACGACGTAGTATACCTTGTCAATCCTGTGCTAAGAGTTCATTGTCGTACTGTAGCTATAGCTGATACTGCAGCGCAAATTCGAACGTGCACCCTAACATGCATGTGAAAAACTTCCGTCTAGTCAAAGCTCAGTGTCGCACAAATTTTGGTTTAGAATGTCAAAATTTGTTAGTGTAGGTACCTCAAGAAGGTTATTTAATAATGACATGTGAATGAAGATGACATTAAGATGGCACTGAAAGTAGAATTTCGGATTTAGAATGTTCACTACTCATAGGGACAATTTCGTCTAAATATCGCACATTTGCTAAGAAAATGAAATTAGACCAGGTTTAAGCAAGCTGTGGCAGTTTTCTTGAAAGCGCATAAATATCGACTAAAAGGCGTCTCTTTGAGCTAAAATAAATCACTGAAAGCAGGTTTTCGCATGGGTTTTGTGCAGTCACTAATTTATTTAAGCATCACTTTTTGTTTCCCAATGTCAAAGACTATAATTTGTGCAAAAAGATTGAGTCCGATCTACCAACGAAAAGATTTTCTTTATTTTAGAAAATACTACTTATTGTCCAAGGAACACATTAATAAAAAATTAAGCTCGTTAAAGGTCAAAATGCAACTCCCTGATCTGACGATTTGTTCAACAGGCAATGTATGATTCATTGTGAAAATATAAAAATTTACAGAAGTAAATTTATGGTTGAAAAAATGATTGCAAGATTAAGGAGATTGATACTTTTTGACTAGGGCTCCTTAGCGACATTTTGATATTGTCTGTAATAATGAGTTTCTGTTGACAAAAAAGCTTAAAGGAGAAAATTGCAGACTAGCATGTGCCGAAATAGAAGAATAAAAAGAGAAAACGTAAAAGCCAAGAAATTAATAAGGGTAACAGCCGGTAAGATAATTTATAAAATAATAACTAATATAAAGACATATGTATACAGATTGCTAGATAAATTGTGGTATATTGGGTATCAGTAGTAACTAGCTACCTGAAATTTTAATAATGAAGGATGTTTGCTAAGTACACGCCACTGAATGCGAAATTATGACGTATTACGATCGCAAATGACGTCATTATAGCCAGAAATCAAGTACCTTTCGGCTTTGCGCCCCTTCTCACCCCAAATTGGGAGGTGATCCATAAATCTGCTTACGGGCGGGATAATCGGATTAATCGATTTGTTACATTGCGCTAAAATTATGTACATACAAAGCATTCTACTTTTGAACCGAGATTTGCATTGCGCTAAAATTATGTACTTTAACCTTTAATGACTGCTAAGCACAAGCTGACAAAATTTGAATGCGCTAAAATTATGTACATACACAGCTAAGCTTTCTAGCCTAACAAGAGATTTGCAATGCGCTAAAATTATATACATACACAGCTAAGCTTTCTAGCCCCCGAACCGAGATTTGCAATGCGCTAAAATTATATACATACACAGCTAAGCTTTCTAGCCCCGAACTGAGATTTGCAATGCACGCTACGTTATATACATACACCGCTAGCTTTATAGCCCCCGGATAAAATTTGCATTGCGCTAAAATTATGTACATACAATTTATTGACCACTAAGCTTTATGATTCGGATCAAGGATTATCAGATAATTCAATTTTGTTGCATCGTGCTAAAATTATGTACGTGATGCTTACGATAATTATCTGCGCAACCCCCAATTAGGATGAAAATTAAAATTATTGGCATGTAAATCTAAGCCCCCAAAAGATCGTTAGACTATCAAAACGTGCGAAAAATGTTCATGTAAGGTCAAAAAGCACAAAATCACAAATTTAAATTACAATGAATAGAAATGCATTAAATCACGCCTGATTTGTAAAAGAAAATTAGAGTCGCAGATTTAATTATTTAATCACTGTGTAGTTGACATAAATATGCGCACATGTAATATCTAAATATACTCATTTTTAGTCTATTGATTTAAATATATATATTGGTTCATTGCTCTGCGTACATAAAAATGATAAAAATCAGCGAATAATAACAACATTTTTCGCGGAGTAATAAAAAAACTAATAACTATTCATCGCCTCTTCAAAATATACGAATTTAGATTCTACCACTACTTATTAAGCAACACCCATCATTTTTAAAAGCCTTGCGGATGTTGTAAGGATTTCATAATCGCTAGAACAAAACTTTGCGCGTCTTCAAGCAATTTGGGATCGTCGAACGTACTTTTAGTCCCAATACTTTCGAAGATATTTTCATTGGATCGCGTATCGTTAAGGTATCGTCAGGACAGTCAGTGGCCCGACTAAGAATTTGCATTTTTCGAGAAAAATCTTTAAAACTCGTAAAATTCAACGCGCATATTTGATTATTTGTTTTAGGAAAAAATGTATCAAATTTTTGCAAATACGTGTATATTTTCGAAGCATAATAGTTGTATTTAGTTTTTATAATATTTAGTATATATTATTTAAAAAAATATAAATTAGCGTTATAAAACATTTATTTAATCAATAAATTTATACCTTAAGCGTATCAAGTACACTTTATTCAAAAAAATGTAAAAAATTTATACTGCAAAACACAAAAAAATTATAAAACAAGTGTTTTTCGAAGCTAAAGTTTTCCTTACCTCCCAGTTTTTCATTAAGCCCCCACGTTTTCGCCTCGTTGGCGCTGCCACTCATAAAATTGTTCCGGCTTTAACAATTTCACGTCCTTTGTCCGAGTTTTTCAGGCATAAAATTTTTTTATCGAGTGTTCCTGTTTCGACCGAGGCTATCAGATAAAATACGTGAGGTCAATAGGGTCAAGCCGAAAATTAAATAATAGGGCGTTCGAAATTAACGGCGAAGCATCCACCAAATTCTGGTACTGCCGACTCATTAGATTATTTTATAGGTGTTCGGTATAAGGTCAATCTCGTGCGATACTTCTTGCATATTCTGATAATATTAGCGAAGTCGTTCCAAGTAGACACTAAGCAGTAAGCGTTATCCCCAAGTGTAAAATCGTAGCGCTTATTCTGAGGCTCGTTCATTTTCGAATAGTACCAGAAAAAAGCGCCAAGCAGATAATAATGCAAAATGGAAGTTGCCGCTGAATAACGCCGAAACTTTTTTCTGTTTACTCAAAAAACTTAAACAACGGAGCTAGGGTCATAGTTTTTAATGCACGCTACATGAATAAGATAGATAAGAAGATCGAAAGAAACTGACGTAATTGCGAAAAAATTTCAAGTGGTACATGATTACTCGCACTTTAAGCTTGCCAAGATCAAAAAGAGAAAATGTAATTTTGTCAAAAAAAGTTTAACCGGTCACGCAAAAAACCCTAAAAAACGGAGCTAGGGTCATGGAATGCAGCTACATGAAATAAGATAGATAATAAGATCGAAAGAAGCTGACATAATTGCGAAAAAAGTTAAAGTGTTCGTGAATTCTTCAAAAGCATTGATGCTTCAGGCAGTTTTCAAATTTCATAAACAAGGTCATGTTGACTCAAAATCGTGAGGCAACCGTTGTAATTTTGGAAAACAGCTAAACGTTGACACATTATTAGCTGTTTCGTGTCTCTTTATTTAGTAGATAGAAATAATGTATCAATGCCTGCATGCGTCGCGTTCACTATGGCAGTACAAATAAGCGATGGTAGCTATATTTTGCCTTAAAAATGATAAATTAAAAATTGCATGCATTTGCTCCTGAGCGATAAAATGCAGCTCTAAATCAATACGAGCTATATCTAGTCTAGTACTGCATTTTTCTCGAAAAGTTATCAAAGTCCGTTAAGAAAACAGTATTTTCTTTGGTAAAATTCCCAATCGCCTTAAGCTAGCGTTTTAACGACGAAATTTGAGGAAGACGAATTTTTACTAATAACTTTGTCATTGGAAGATGTAGTATGCTTCTTCAGCAGGGAATATCAATATAATAAAAATGAACAAAATACGAATTAAGGCAATTAATACAGAAATTGTGAACGTCATGCTTGTAAAATAGTAAATAGGGCATAATTTTTATTCAAAATAGTGCCTGTTCACTAATTCATCAAGAGGCGCGTAAGCACACAAGGGCAGCGATCAAATTCTGGGGTTCTCCTTAAGGCATAAGAAAATACAAAAAAATAACTGCCCGCACAGTAACATCGCCCAAAGCTACGGTGTGCGTAAGTGAGCGGTGCGCTGTGCAACACAGATGCATTTTAATAATCGCACATTGTGGCACATCAGTGCACAAGTGAATCTAAAGTACTTATTCTCTGGAGCCTGGAGCTGTACCGGGTCTTAGAAGCTATTATCACTTTTAGAATGTTATCTTTTTCATGTGAATAATCTTAGGTTCATTATCGCAGCATTTGTCACTTTTTTCACCTAGTTTTTTTACTTTTCAGCTAAGTAATGGAACATTGTGCAGTAAAGTGAGTGATACATACGATTGTGCAATCAGCCATACATTTCATAGCGCAGATATAACACCTTTTGATAATTTATCCTGTTAATCGAGAATATTTAGCTTTCAATATCTTTTAGCATATCATTGCTAGTCTTAGTTTAGCGTTGTTTCGACTGTTTGGAATTTCATATTATCTTCATTATCTTCTTGCCTTTCTTGTAATTCATCAGACAGGATATCGGCATTTTTACTGATAAGTTTCTTGAATGAATGCTTTCAATTCCACGCCATCTTAATTGCTTCTCCCCCAAAGTTCATCTTTGATTTAAAAAGTCTGCCGTTGCGAGCAGTTTTATCCTCTAAGTCACTTTCTTCCAACGCTTTTTGCAGGAAAACATGTTCATCATAATTTTCGTAAAGCTTTGACAAAAAAGCACGTTGAAGAAAGGTGGGTTGCTCAGTTTTTCAGCTTAGCATCTGGAATAACTGCCATGTCTCGTACAGCATTCTCCATTATTGCCGCCAGAATTCATTCTTCCAACCGCTTTTGATATCAGGCTCATCATCACTATCCGAAATATTTGTCTGATCTTTCCTTGCAATCTCAGAACCCTCTTGGTCTTCCTCTTTCTCCTCTATTCCTCGTTTTCCCGTTTGCATTCTTCCTCACCTTCTTCTTCTGAAGTGACTGTTTTGTCATCTTCTGTGTCACTGTTGCTGTATCCATTAAAGGGTGTAATAGCTGATGATGCCTCTTTAATGTAAAATTATTCGCCAATGTTTTGTTGCACAGTGTGCATAGAACAACCATGTCTAACTCGGCCAAAAGACACCAAATGACTGCCATATTCAGATCCGATGTTTTTATAAATACGTATTTTTATGTACTGCACAGTGCGCAGCACACGTGCACACTGTGAAATAGTGTATATATGTCTGCTAAGGATATAATGAACTATGCCAACACTAGGTCCCAACCCAACTCGCAAGCGATTGCTAGATCCTGGATTACCTCACAGTGTGCGTGTGCTGCACTGTATATGTGCATCACTTGTATTTGTAAAAACATCGGATCTGAATATGGCAGTCATTTATTGTCTTTAACCAGTTATTCCAACATGAACATTCTATGCACACTGTGCAATAAAAATCGATTGTCAAATAGTAAGAAGGCATCGTGCCGCGTGAATATAGTAAACGATGATACGAAGATGACAAAGCAATCACTTCAGAAGAAGAAGGTGAGGAAGAACGGGAAAAACGGAGAATAGAGGAGAAAATTGGAAAGTGCAGAAAGATCAGACAATTTTCGGATGAAATGATGATGAGCCTGATCAAAAATTGGTTGGAAAAGTGGTGGCGAACGCCTGTACAGACATGGCAGTGTTCAGATACTGAAAAGTAAACCCACCCTTCTTCAACCTTTTTTGTCAAAGCTGCGAGAACATCACTTTCCTGCAAGCGTTGGAAAAAAGTGATCTAGGCTAAGAGCTTGCTGCAACGGCGGAGCGAATCAGATGAACTTTGAGAACACTGAAGCAATTAGATTGGCGTGGAATTCGAAGCATCTATTCAGAAACTTATCGGCGTAGAGCGTGTAGAGGCAAGCAATGAAATTCAAACGTCGGCGTGGCGTCCCAAGACTACAATGATATGCTAAAAAGTATTAGCTAAAGATTTTCGATTAACAGGATAAATTATCAAGGTGTTATATCTGCGTCTATGAAATGTATGGCTGATTACGCAATCACCCAGCTGTATCACTCGCTTTGTACAATGTTCAATTACTTGTAGTAAAAGAAACAGGTGAAAAAGTGACAGTGTCATGTTAATTGTTTCAGATGCATGAAAAAGACAACATTCTAAAAGTGATAATATACAGAACCCGACTCAGGCTCAAGCTAGGCCACTTTGCATCCACTTCGTGCGCTGATGATATGCAATGTGCGATTATTAAATGCGCTGTTTGCAGTGCCGCTTACGCACTCATTTGGCTGGGCGACGCGGAGCAGTCATACAACATTTCTATGCCCCAAGAAGAATTTCCCAATTTTTACCTGTGTGCTTAGCACCTCTTGATGAATTAGTGAACAGGCATATTTTTGATAAAAATTATGCTGTTATATTTTGTATGACGTGCGCATTTTCTTTGTGATATTACTTGATATTTCATTTATTTTATCTCTTGATAGCCCCTGCTGGAAAAACATCACTATCTTCAATGACAAAGTTAATTAAAGATTCGTCTTCCTCAAGTGATCGTTAAAACAGCTAAGGCGAAATTTTACCAAAGCTCTGTTTCTGTGATTGATAATCTTCGGAAAAATGGAAACAGGCCAGATAGAACAATTGTTGAAGCTGCATTTATCGCTCGCTTCTCTTCATGCAATTTTTAATTCATCATTTGCTGCAAATATCCTTTACCATCACCTTCCTGCTGCTATAATGAGCGCGACATACGAAGCCATTGACTGTTATTTCTTATCTGCAAATAAAGAGACAATGAAACAGTAATAATGTGTCAACGTTAGCTCGTTTCAAAACCCCAACGGTTGCACCTCACGATTTGAAGTCAACATGACCTTGTTTACATGAATTTGCTTCCACCTGAGAAACATCAATGCACGAAGAAACAATGAATTTTACTGGCTTTTTTCACGAATATGTCGGCTCGTCTTATTATCTATCTTATTTCATGTAGCGCGCATTCCATGACCTAGCTAGGTTTTTTGCGTGACTGGTAAACTTTTTATTTATTTTCTCTTTTGATCTTGGCAAGCAAAAAATTGTCATGGTATTTTTCGCAATTGTCGGTTTCTTTCGATCTTCTTGTATCTTGTGCATGTAACGTGCATTATGACCCTAGCTCCGTTGTTTAGGTTTTTTGGTGGCTGAAAAAGTTTCATGTTATTCAGCTATAGCTTCCATTTTGGTACGGCACTTTTTTTCTGGTACTTGTCGAAAATGGCAGCTTCAGAATGCTACGTACACTTGAGACTGGCGTTTACTGCTTAGTGTCTACCCCAGACGACTTCGTGCTAAGGCCTTGTTGCCGCCCAACGAATCGGGGGTCGGTCGGCGTACGGTGGATGCTCGCCGTTAATTTCGAACGCCTAGCTCTTTCGGCTTGATATTATTTTTTCGTACATTCTGTCGGTCGGCTGCTTCGATAAAGAACGCAGCGCAAGCTCGAGAACAATGTGCTAAAACGGAACAATTACAGTGGCAGCACCAACAGGCGGGGTATCGGAGGCCAGAGCTTTTTTGGCTGAAAGGCACTTGTTTTATAATTTTGTGTTTATTTTTTCAAATTTTTGAAACATTTTTTAATTTAACAGGTACTAAAATTTGTGATTAAATAATTTTCTCTTGTTTATATTTTTTTAAAATATATACTAAATATTATAAAAACTAAATACAGCTGTATGCTTCGAAAATATACACGCTGACACGCGAAATTTATTTTTCTAAACAAATAATCAAATATGCGCGTTGAATTTTACGAGTTTTAAGATTTTTCTCGAAAAATGCAATTTTAGTCGGGCCACTAGACTGTCTGACGATACGCCAAATACGCATTCAGTCGAAGTATCTTCAATGACAGGCGTTCGACGATCCCAAGTATGGCCCCGATTCCCAACACGACATCGGCAAGTTTTCGTGTGCAATATGGTGGTGATAGTCTTTTTATGACGTTTTTATTACTCCGCGAAAAATGTTGTTGATACGCATTTTTATGTGGCGGCAATGAGACAATATATCTTAAAATCCAATAGACTAAAAATGTATATATTTAAGTGGCCATGCGCGGTGCGTTATCCCACAGTGATTAAATAATTAAATTCGCGAGACTCAAATTTTTTGTTTGCAAATCGGGAGCGTTATTTAATGCATTTCTATTTAAATTGCAATTTAAATTTGTGATATTTATTTTTATTTATATGAACATTTTCACACGTTCTGGGTCTAGCGATTCTTGGGGGCTTAATTTACATGCCAATGAACATTTTCATCTAATGAGGTTGCGCAATATTAGTCGTAAGCATCACGCGTACATAGCCCCGCGATATTTGCGTTGGTGTCGTTGCAGGTCGGAGCGCAGGCTGATGGTGTGCTGTGTGTATAATTTTAGTGCAATGCAAATCTCGATCCGAAAATATAAGCAGCGGTGTTAATATATATAATTTTTAGCATTCACAAATCTCGGTTCGAGAGACTGCGCTTAATGTATGTATAATTTTTTAGCGCATTACTAAAATCAAAGGGCTAAAAGCGCTTGGCTGTGTATCTTCATTTTTAGCACACTGTAGAATTGATTTTTTTCCCATAAATCCAGAGGCCCAATGTTTAGCGGTCATTTGAGATGTGTGTAATAGTAGCACACCGAGTCGGCGAAATCAATTTATCCGATAATTCATGGGCCAAGGAAGCTTAGTGGTCTTTAAACGTGTACGTACATAATTTTAGCGCGGTTTATCCGTTAATCCTGATCCGGGGGCAAATCCATAGACCCGTCCCCCTGGATATGTTAATTTTGGGGTGGGAAGGGGCGCATAGCCGCTTAATGTAGGTAACGCGGTTCGCCTGCGGGGGTATAATGACGTCAGTTTGCGATCGTAATACGTCATAATTTCGTATCTAGTGCATGTGCACTTAGCAAGCATCCTTCATCATTGTACCCCCAGGGTAGCGCTAGTTACTACTGGTATCAGATCTTTTTTTCAAATTCGGAGCAAAGCTCTAGCAAATGGGGCAGCGAAGCGCCCTAGTTTCTAGTAAGTGTAAAAAATAAGTCGAATTTATGTGCATTGATCGAATAGAACTCAACACAGATTCGTGTTTTATTTCAGCGTCCTTACTGCTATTGTCCTAGATGGGCAATCGTAGTCATTGTTGCAAGTCTGATTTTGCATTACGTACGGATAACAAATTTCGGCGGGAATTCCGCATCTAGCCGCATTTTGTCGCTGGCAATTCTCCAATTTCTTGAAAATGTGAACGGTGGATCCACCGTTGCAGTGAAGCCCAATTGGCGGATCAAAGCAGTCGACGATATACTGCGCCGACAAGGGTTCCGGCGGCGTCTGCTGACGCCAATTTTCGTCTTCAACCATTTTCTGGGCTAGTAATAAATCGCTTATGGCAAATGCGTAACAAGATGAGCAATCTCCTTGATCCCTGACCGGCGGAAAAACGTTTTTTAACGTCCAGTCCAAGGTGTTGCAGACTTCTGCTCAATAAATATTTACTTACATGTTAATGACAATGTAAAAATATTGCGAAGCAAGCGTTGACAGCGTGATGACATTGAAAGGATCATCCTTCGCGATTAATTTATATAGCGTTAAATCGACTACTTAAGCATTTTATACCGTTATAAAACACTTTGTTGCGTTACAGCTGCAAGATATTTTATTACAGCAACAGAGAAATTGACAAATCGTAGTAAAATTATGTTTTCCATGTTTCATTAATCGTGAAACTAAATAAGCGTTGAAATTAAGTAAAATCTTCTGTCCTTCATATAAATCACAAGCGAAAAATTATAAGAAAATCTTTAACATTATTCATACGGGGAAGTAATGAAAAATTTCAAAATTGGCACGCGCGATCTAAAGTATAGTCTTTTTATTTATTCAAGAGCTTTTCAACAAATTTGATAACACACATTTCGGGCTACAAAAAGTGGCTTAAAAGTCAAGTGCAGTTTTTTCATTCGACAGTGAGAAGGATCATCCTATAGATCGATATACTGTAGAATATCACTCCTATCGTATTAATTTAAAACGCTTTTGACCCTTAAAACTTTTTCAAAAATCGCTCGAATAGAAGAACCATACATATATCCTCATTTCCAAAATATGACTTACTTGGCCTGCGCATTCAAATGGCCAGCCTGGTTTAGATGACCAGATATCGTTAAACGTAATTATTTTTTGTCTTTTCAATTCAAAGTGATTACTTGTTTTCAAGGAATAAGCCGTTTATATAATTTAATTTTCCGACTGAAGTGTAACTTCCTTCTACAGGCCGCAGAATAAACATACTTTGATTTTTTTGATTTGCTTAGAGGAAATCTGACATTTAGCGTTGAATTTTCCTAGTTTCTTCCCAGCCTTATTACAAATATGTTTTTCCTTATTCGTTCCTTTGGAGCATTTTTACGTGCTATTAATATTTTATCTGCTATTTTAGAAAGAGCAACATTATCACACACTCCTCATTGTAAACGAATGCCATAAGTTTTATGTAAATATATTAACTACGGGTGCCCTCTTGAATGGTGTAGACAAGGGTGTGTGCAATTCGATGTGAGCCAGTCGAAATCAGCAGATGCACGGCTTTCGCAAATGCTAGTACGATTGCAAGTATCTCTGCTCCTAAAGCACATAAGTACTTAAGTACTACAAGTAAGTATGTACCTAATTAATATTAATGGACAAAAATAAATACATCCATGCCTTCTCATACTATTTCAAAGACAAACTCTTCAACCTCGAAACAATCTGCATGAGGCATATACGTAGATAAATCAGGATTTGGATCCATCGCAACGAGCTATAAGGACTCAATCCAAAAAACTTACTGTTAGCCGCAGATTGGAATTTAAATGAAGCAGGGAACTCCATACTAGCATACTCCTGGGACCCTGTTGCTACATGATAGATCGAACCGAGGTGCAATTCTTTGAAATCTTCGAACGATTCGTCGGTGAATTTCGTGACGCCAAACGATGCATCGTACGGCGAAATGCGCCTTTGGGATAATAGATCGATGATTTGTTGATTGCGGGCAAACGTCTTCAAAATTTTGATTTCATCCACTTCTATCGGATATTCTTTTTTAAACTTTCGTTTAAACTCATCAAAAGCCATCATTACGTCCAGAAACCGATCACTCAATCGATGGACAGATGGATGCATCGAAGCGACCGGTACTGCAGACGGATGGTCCATTCTAAATTTCGATGGAGCTAAAATGATTAAACGACGAATTGAAATCACTTTTTTGTTCGAAAAAAATACTTTTTGCCTTACTCACTAGAATCAACTTGACGTGATTACGACTTTAGTTTAAACTTTATGCAAAAAAGCTATAAATCAAATCATGTTCAATTGTTAAGTCTTAAATAATACTGAATCTTCACGCAATTTTTGATTAATCTTTGAAGCTGAAACCAAAAAGTTAGCAACTCAAACTTGAATGGGGGTCATGCTTTAAAGTGTGCTCCACACTCCCGACTGAGGAATCTCGGCTACAAGACTAGTAGCGTCTCAGTACGGTCCTTTCTCTTAAAAAAGTTTTATGCGGCTTATTGTCAACTGTAAATGATTGTATATGTTTTGGACTTTTTAATCACGCTTAGCTAATGCTTAAAATCTTAAATTTATTACTGAATATTTATTACAGCAATTTGACCTCTAAATAATGTAGAAGATTGTTTCAACTTTCACAGGCATAGGTGACTTTTTCCTAGTCCCCTCGTTTCCTAATGATGTGTTATTCCAAATATATTGGTCCTTTTTTGTTCCATCAAAGCATTGTTCTTTGCTAGTACCCACTTTTAATTAGCAGGATTTGAGTAAATCAGTCAGCAAACGCATACGGTAAGATGCCACAATAATGACAGTAGTCCAAGAACATAGAAAACAAGAATGTTCTGAACTTCAATATTATCTTTTTAAACAAGACAAGAATGCCTTATTTAGACAGATTAAATATTTTCAGTGCAAACTTTACACAACTATTGGGTGTAAGGAACACTTACACTTATATTCGTAATCCTGACGTTACGGAGAACGTTTTGAAAAAATTCACGTTTCACAACGCCCTGGTAGTAAAATGAACTTGTTGTGTAAACTTTACGCCTCTACAATAAATAAATAGTGTAAACGTTACACAACTACTGGGTGTAGAGAAAACTAAGAATCAGATTCATAATTCTGACGTTACATACTCGTAGAACATTTTGAAAAAATTAAGCTTTCGCAACACTCTGGAACTAAAGTTCATTTTCAGTGTAAGCTTTATACAACTGCTTAATGTAAAGAAATCATAGTCAGATTCGTAATCCTGACATTGGGAAAAACATTTCCAAAAAAATTTACGTTTTACATCGCTTTGGAAGTAAAATAAATTTTTAGTGTCAACTTTACACCTCTAATAGTGTAAACTTTACACAACTAACAAGTGTAGAAAAAACTAACGGTCAGATTCGTAATCCTCATGTTACATAGAACATTTTGAGAAAAAAATTCACGTCTCGCAACGCTCTATAAGTAAAAAAATTTTTAGTGTGAACTTTACACCTCCACAATAACTCAATATTTAGCGTAATTAAACGCGCTTACTTGCTTGTGTGATTCTCGATGTTTAGTGCATTTTTATAATTAGTATCATGCTTCATCTCATATCGGGATGAGGTTACAGACACAAACCTGCCAAAAACGTTTTTTTGCACCCAAATTAGAACTTTACATCTCCAAAAATAACTCAATATTAAGTGTAAAGAAAGGCGACCGAATGTGATGTGTAACCATTGACATTTACCTTATTTTTAAAATAGTTCGCCCCATCCAATTCATAATCGGAGTGGTTGAAAGACAAAAACGGTCAAAAACGTGTTTTTTAACCCCAGAGTTTAAAGTTTACACCATTATAATTAACTCTGTATTGAGTTTAAAGAAACGCGTCCAAATGGGATCTGTAAAGCTTAAGACGTACTTTTTTATAATACTTTGCACGTCCCGATTTATAACCGGAGTGATTGACAAACTAAAAGAAGGTAAAAATATATTTCTTCGTCCATCTCCTGAGTGTAGACTTTAAACCGCCAGAACTAAGTCCGTATTAAATTTACACAAAGGCAGTTAAATTCCACTCGTAGCCCTTTAAGCGTAGTACTTTTCCATGAATAGGTTTTTGGGGCGCTCTTATACGATGAATTTGGCAGACATAAACAAGACTAAAACTCGACAAAATCTGTCTTTACACCACCATTTTTTGCACTCTTTACACTTTCCCTCAAGAACTAATGCGAAATTCAAAGAAAAAAATCAGGTGTTACATAATTCAATTCTCCGCAAGTTTGCACCATCAAATTGTATGAGGCATTTACACTGAGCTGTGTACACGGTGACTAACAAAACCTTCAAAAATCGCTGAATTTTATAACGTTACGCCAAAACTTTACACGCTCATTACAAACTCGGTATTAAGTGTAAACTAAAAAAGTGTGCAGTATTTTTTTAATTCTCTATCTTTTAAAAAACTGTACCTTTCAGGTGTGTCCCTTTATAGCTGTAGAGGGTAGACATATGTTGGGGGTACCCAAGTACGAGTATATTACAGGTAACGCTACCTATGATAAAATCAGCATTTCTTAAAAAATAATAAAAACCTTATCCTAATCATATGAAAAGACAAAAATTCAAACTTACACAGTCTATCGGCTACTATCGCATCTCTTTCGCATGGTTCCATGTCCATCAGAAGATCAGATTCGCTTTCATCATCACCTGTGGTCTCGCCGGCACTTTTTGACATACGAAGGCCAGCGATGACCAGTAGAATACCGAACGACACCATTTCAGAGCAATAAAAAAATGTAAATTTATAGTCTGTTTTATAAAAATTTGAACATAAATTTAAAGAATTTTTATCGACAGTAAGCCGACAAATTACGATATTTATATATCAAATCGAATCGTAATCTATCAGCTTATTGTCGGAGATTATTTTTAAAACTTGATGCATAACTTATGCATAATTTCAAGCGCTTTTATCATTTTTGCCTTATTTAACTTATTTTTATGGGAAAACTTAAGGTTTCTGCTATGATGTCCAGACATACAAAAGGAGAATTGGAATTAATGAGTTTTTTGGAACATTTTATAAAATACTTTTTTCGGAATCAGACATGTCTAATTGACAGAAACTAAGGCGGTCTCTGTGCATTTGTAAGAAAAACAACAGGGAAAAAATGAGAATGATGAGATGTGAGATGGAAAGTGAGAGAAAAAAGAGAGAGAAAATTATAATAATAATATGAAAACGTATAAAAATGTAAAAAGATAAAATAAAATAAATTCCTAAAAATAAACATGTTAAATAAATAGTTATGAAAATGCGGACAGATGTCCGTATGATCAGAGAGCATTTTAATATCACGTGAGATTATCAAGAACTTCAGGCGCTAGGCGCTATATAATAGTGAAACTATAAATATTAATGTAAATAATTATGAAATCGAAAAGATTTAAATTATAAAAATAATGTATTTGTTTTGTTTTCGCACATCAGTCGATATGAATTATTAGTTATATTATAAATAAATTGGACCAGATGAATTAAGTATGTTATCATAAATATTAATCAAGTCATTGCAGATGGTAAAAAAATTATTTTGATACCTAGTTAATTTCTTTTTTAACGCTTGAATCGACTCGACAAGAATTGTTAAGCATAGTAATATTTATTCGGGCAAGATAAATAAGCTTTATAAATATACAAGAGCGTCTATTTATAAATCGAATATTTTAGAATCAAATACTTTCAACGCAAATAAATATCAATATTTAATTCGTGTTATGCACATTGTATTTTAATATTTTTATGGTTTGTCTATTTCGTTCATGCATTAAGCCGAATTCAAAGCTAAAGTGCAAAATATGGCTTCCGTCAGAAATAAATAAAAAAAACAAGTCTAGAAAGTTTTGATTTTTTTAAAAAAACTTACAGAAAAGGGAAAGAGGCGCGCATAATTTTTTAAAATTAAAATCCGTTCAATATTGAGCTATAGGACGCACAATTCAACAGTGCTTAAGGATAAGGAATTTTGACGTTTACTGTAAGTCGGTTTCCTCTTTATTTTTCTTAGGCTGGGGCTTTGTTTTTGACAAAGTAGAGTTTAAGGCTGCTAACGATTATATGTAACTGCTTAGGTCGACTTGTAAGCGGTTGGGCGAAAATTTGCATAAATTTGTACTCGTATATCACGTTTAGAAAAAGATATTCAAGCAAAACGATTAGTATATTAGTCATCCAGCATATCGGGAATGTCACGAAAAAAATATCTTTTAGTAAAAACCTTATAAACAAGAATTTCGGGAAACAATGAAAAGTTTTTAATCACATTTATTTTCCGTACCTTGTTTCTACGATTTCAGCACGTTTAATAAAATTTCGAACACTCTGAACCATTTTTACAGAGATTTACAAAACCCATATTCTGTATTTACTCCAAATTTTTTAGTTTCAAGTATTGATACTTATGATTTTTGTTATTGCATAATAGGAGATACATATTTAAAGCAAAAAAATCACACATAATCTGATAGTGATCAAAATGAATGATGATATCTTGGACAAGCTCAAATCGATTATACAGAACTTTGAATCTGTTTGAAACCTTGACTTTTAATTATTGCGACCACAGGTGCATAGCAGAGCCGATCGGAGAGTCCGCCGGTCTGGGCGAAATCTAGAATTGAGCGATCTTTGGCATCAATGACCTCAAAAACTGGCATAAGCGCTAAAATAGCGTTAAAACTGCGCTATTACACAGTTTCTGACCAATTTCAAGCACTTTTGAAGAAAAATTTCAATTTTCACCCGTTTTTCGCCTTCATTTTACGTCTGATTGCGACATGTTTTGGTTCGTTACTTGTATAGCGTCACATCGATCTCGCTGATTCTTTATTTAAAGCGAAATTTCTTTTCTGATGACGAAAGTAGCCAATAGCCGCTGCGTCTTTTTTCACAAATTGCTTATTTCTTTGAATCATTTGGAACATTAATTGACTTTTTAACTCTTTCCATATCTCTAAACTTTTTCGAGAAAATATTCGACATTTGTGCATAATGAGCGTGATTTGAGTAGGTACTATTTTATTTTTCAAATAAAAATTCATTCGCAAATGCTGACGACTACTTAACAAGTTAAACGCAATCGGGATAATATGGGTGCCTCGAAATATATTCAAAATTTTCGTCCGCGGCGCCACACTCGCCGAAACACGTGACAACGACCTCGGTGGCCACGTTGCACGTATTTTTGCCCGCCTCGAGTTTCGCGTAACCTTTGTCGCCCCAATCGGCTCCCCAACTGTTGCGAATCGTGTAAGTGGGGACACAGGTGGTGTAATCGTAGCCGGTGATTATGATAGAATGGCTGGGTTTTCTGTCGCATTGATAAGGTCTAAAGATTCCCGATCCGTTGTACAATTGCCACTCCTTGGTGACTCCCACGAACGCCATGACGGGTCCCCATTGCAGCAGACGAGCCATTTTCTCCTTTTCGTTTTGTCCCCTGAGGTCGAAGCCTTTGGCGAATGAAAGCTGAAATTGCGCGAGTCTCATTACCAGACATGCGCGTGGAGGGGAGGGGCGAGGGAGAAGGGGGTTAAGGTCTTGTCCATAGATACACAGCATGGCCGATCTATCTAGAGGATCAGCCGGTCTGAGGGGCTCGAAAAGTTGAGATTAAAATCTTTAAAGAAATTGTAAATTTGTAAAAGAAAATTGAGGTTTCGGAAAAATCTTAGACAAAAGCGACCCCAAAAAACTAGTAAAATAGCATTAAAACTACGTTATTCTACGGTTTTTAATCAATTTCAAACACTTTTGCGAAAAATTTTCGATTTTCATCCAAGTTTAACCTTTATTTTGCCTCATTTTCCCGGGGCGGCTAGACCATTCACGTTTTTGGGGACAGGGGTTTGATCCTCAAAATGGAAACTGACCGCAGCAAAATGGGTGCGACCCCCAGAATGGTCGATTTTTTGAAAAAATTGTAAAAAGTGTGCTTTTAAGCATTTTTAGCTCATTTTTAGCTAAAAAGTCTTAAATTTTCGGCGCTCCGCGCCATATATAGTTACATTTTTTGGCTATGTTTTATTCAATTTACGCGATTTTTTCCAAATTTTCCGAAATCTTTTATGTTTGTATGCTCTAGAAAGAACGAGCATTACTCGGAAGGTGAAAAAACAGTGCGTTTGACATGTACCCATCCCTTTTTAGCCTAAAAAAGCACTTTTTGTAATTTTTTGCTTGACTCCACCCCAGAATTTCCATGCGTACATTTTTGGTCTAGACCCGCAAGCCCTCCTCGCCACACCTGGGCGTAGGGGGGTTTGAGGGGTATGCATCCCCCAGAAACCAAAATAGCCCCCGAGAAATCAAAATACCCCCCAGAATTCAATTTTTAAATATTTTTTTGTTTTTTCTGCAATTTTTTGATGCCAATTGAGAGTGCTCGATGAGAAACGTTGAAAAATAGTGTTTTTTACCATACCACCATTTTTAAGGCCGTTTTTTGACCTTTGAAAAATCTTGCACCCCCCAATTTTGGTGCTGCCCACGTATGCTCCCCACCTGCATGTTCAGTCTAGACTCTAGATCCCCTAGAAACGGAAAATGATCGGATTTTAGACTTATTGAAATTTATGTGATTGCAAGTTATAAATCAGAAAATGCCGCGTCTTTTGGATACTAAATGTTTTTAGCTCGAAGTTGGACAGAAGTGAAGTTTAACTTTAAAACATAACATAAGTGCGATAAGTGGTAATTTTTGTAGACTTTATGATGTATGACGAGATATTCGCTTGAATCTGTTCTATCATCGTAACAAATTGCAAGAAAAAGTAATTGAAAATCCCAAGTAGTAACCCAGAAGAACTCTTCCTATTCATAACTTTCGTTTCGCTTGACTTAGATTGATACGGTTTCCGACACAAAAAACCTATGGCCACTGGATCCTTAATTTGTAGCTCTGGGTTCAGAATTTTTTAGGTGCAACGAATCTTTCTAAACTTATTTTCTGCAGAATGCAAACGCAATTGAAGTGTAACATGAGACAAATTAACAAAGAAGTGAAATAAATAATAAAATTTACAATTGTGAATCTACGCACAATAAGCAATAAAGACGTTTTTGCAGCCATTCAAATAAAAAAGTGATTGATGTTTCAAATAAACGTTTACTAACTATGAAGACTACATATTAAGTAATCTCTTCGATACAACTTGCCGAAAAATTATGTTTGCAAATATTGTTAACCAAATAGGCAATAGTAAGGGTAACTCAATGTAGCCATAGATATAGTCTTATAATTTTTTACTTTTTCCTAAGAGCCATCCTGAACTGACGAGGGGGTCAAATGCTGAGCCTTCTCCGGGCTAAAATGACCTCAAAAACTAGTGTAAATGCTAAAATAGCGTTAAAATTACATTATTTTATAGTTTTCGATCAATTCCAAGCACTTTTCTACAGAATTTTCAATTTTTTTAAAATTAATTTCTGACATTTAGCCTAATTTTTGTCAAAAAAATTTCTATTTTTGCCCTTCTCCCTCTCCACGCGCCTGTCTGTATTTATTTCAAGATTCATACTGATATTGATCTAAATCGGCACTTGTAGTCAGACCGGCAAGTCTGATTTTGCTCCACGTACGGATAACAAGTTTCGCTAGGGATTCCGCATTTAGTCAACTTTTGTTTCCGACAATCTACAAATTTTCCCAAAATTTTCGAAGGCGACCCGCCAAGACAGCGGTAAGCATCCGGTGGACTGAAACAGTCGACGAAATACTGAATCGACAAAGGTTTCGGCGACGTCCGCTTGAGCCAATTTCGACGCTCCACGTTTTTCTGAGCTAATAATAAATCGCTCACTGCTATTGCGTAGCATGAACTGCAATTGTTTTGATTCCTGACCGGCGGTAATACGTTTTTTGACGTCCATTCCAATTTGCTGCAGGTCTCTGCTCAACAATTTTTTTAATTATTGATCATACAGCGTGACCGCGTTATTACATAAGTTGTTTATCATAACGAAGCGTTAAATCGCTCTTTTGCGTTACAACATCGAGCTATCTTATTATAGTAACAGAAAAATAAGTAATTTACGGAAAAATTAAGTTTTTCAATTTCGTTAGTCGTGTTACAAAAACAAACATAAAACAAAGACTTCTGTCGTTTAGAAAAATTATAAAACGTTTGAAATAAGTTATTTAGGAAGATAATATTGAATTTCGAAATTGGCACGCTTAACAAAGCTACAGAAAAAAGGGAAGATTAGTTCCTCAAAGTATATGAGTGAATCATGGCAGCTGATTAAAAAAACGTTTACTAGAAGCAAAAACCTTTTCAAAGCCATGTGTGAGAAAAATTTGAAAAAAATTCTTTTTGAAATCACGAAAATGGAATAAATTAAGGTTTTTGCTGAGAAAAAGCCTCGATGAATCGAGATACTGCTATTTTTGCGTCCAATTATTTTCAAATGAAGGCCTAGATTATCCAAAATTTGTTTTGCTTTGGTCTCCATTTGAATAGTTCTTAAGATATATACTCTAATATGTAACGTAACGTTTCAAAAATTTTTCATAACTACTTGAATTAACATAAATCAGATAAGTACGAATTTTGGCGCTCAAGATAAATATTTCGTGATTCAGAATTCTCGGTTTACGTAAATGTTTTGATTTCCAAAACGGAATTTTTTTTAGCTATTCGCGTAACTGGTATAATTAATTCAAGAAAATTTTGTGTTCTAACTAAACGTCTTTTTTGTAATCAACATTCTCGATTTACTCAAATTTAGTAATTTTGGAGAAAAATTAAAAAAAATTTCCATTTTAGCTATAAAAGTGTTTACAAAATGGTCTGAGAGATCAGTTGAGAAGCATAATGATCAAAATTCATAGCGTTATCAAGTTAAAATAGCCTTTGAGAACAACGCAAGCTTTAGAACAGTCCAAAAGTTACCTTACTGACAAAGTTATACGCGACATACCTTTTTCCAACATGCATATGTTGCACTTAAAATCAAATACAATAAGAAAATAAAATGCACAAAAATCAATTATACAAGCATGGCCTACTATTTCACAAACGCGCTTTTTTAACAACACTATACATAGGCATGCAAATACGTAAATCAGTGCTTATATAATATACATGTGACGGCTTGAAATTTGGAAGCGTGGGTCCCCCGGCCACTTTTAGGTAGAGGAGGTTTATATTTTTGACCGAAATCGGCAAAAAACACCTAAATATCGCCAAGAAAATTAAATTTTCGCCAAAAATTGAGAGAGAGTGACGAAATATTATTGATTTTGGGAGAATGGGGGAGACCAACTTTGATTGGGAAATCCACCGTTCCCCTGTTACATGTACTCGTATATTATAGATCATTCATTCCGAGCTATCTTTCAACGATTCGTAGCAAACCTACTTCCGAATTCAAATCTATAATTAGATTCCTTATTAGTATGCTCCTGGGCTCTTCTATTTTCAGGAGCGATTAAACCGAGGTGCAATTTTTCGAAAACGTCGAACGTTTCGTCGGCGAATTTTGTGACGCCAAACGAGGCATCGTAGGGCGAAATTCGGCTTTGGGATAAAATTGCAATTTTTTGTTTATTTTGAGCAAAAACCTTCAAAATATCCACTTCGTCCACGTCCTTCGAATAATTCTTTTGGAATTTTCGTATAAAATTAGCGAAATCCGGTTTCACCTTCATAAGCCAATGATTTGTCAGATTGACTAATCGGGAAACCGAAGCAAGCGAATTCGCAGAAGGATAATCTTTTCTAAATTCCGATGCAGCTAAAATAGTTAGTGGTTAAATAGTAAATACGTCAAAAATGAAGAATTTTGGTTAGAAATGATTCGAAAAATATTTTTTATGTCCTAGTAACAGTAACCTGACATGATTTAAGAGACAATATACGATTTCAGGGGCACGTGGCCTGTCTGGGGATTACACCGCTTAGGTCAATCGGGAAGAAGCTTTAGTTCGAATAAAAATAATATAAACTGATGATGTAAACGTTTTAATGAGAAAAAATACGTTGGATTTAAGGTTCTTTTGCAGAAAACTTGGTTTTATTTGCATTCTCTAACGTTGCCTTATTTGTCACGTAAAATTCCACTTCTCTTCCTAACTTTTAAATTCAAGTTTCCAAATTCCACATGTACGCATCTTAGCACTAATGCTTACGTTGTGTGCAATATTGGTTGCTAAGTTAAGCTGTTAAATTGAGCTAATCTCACCATGTTAAGTTAATCGATTTAATGAGTTGTTTCAAATCTATATATATTGACTAAGAGATTTGCGAATGCCTATATAACCGAATTTTTCTCAAGCTATTTTCAAAATAAGCATTTTATAATAAAATAAAAGGCGTATTTTTACCTCATAATAAGACAGAAATTCAAACTCACACAGCAGTCTATCGGCCACTATTGCATCTTCTTCGCATTGCTCCATCGCAAGATCAAGTTCGCAGGTACCATCGGGACATTTTGACATCCAAATGCATGCGATGGCGAGTAGAATACCGAACAAAGTCATTTTGGATTTTCAAAAAATCAGTAGTTCAGTTAGGCACGCCAAACATTGTCTGTTTAACAGGATCTTGCTAATTTGCTACAAATAAACGAAAGCACGTCAAAATGAAAAAACGAAAAGAGGAAAACGAATAAATGATGATTTTGTTTCCATACGACTTTTGCTGCGACTCCATCCTAAAACAGTTTAGTAACACTGCTTGGAGGTTTCTGGTGTCCTTCGCAACTCAAAGAGAAAATGGAAAATCTTGGCTGAGGAGAAATAATAGGTACATGCTAAATATAATGAATATAAAAGTCATATATAAAATTATAATAATATAATATATCGTAATAATACGAAAGCAGCTGAAAATGAAAAATCTTTGAAATCGTTTGATTCAATGAACTTTAAAGTATACATGTTTCGTCGGGTCTCAGTCACACGTGGGCGTGGAGGAAAGGTATAATCCCCGAAGAAGCCCGGTAGACTCGTCCCCAAAATCAGGCAGACTCCCCAAATTGAAGTTTTGGGATGTTTTCTTGCGAGTTTTTAATTTTTGTTCCATTCAGGCACTAGAATTCGATCGCTTCCCATGCATGGCTCAACCTAAAGCCAGCCACGCTCGACATCTATAGCCATAATAGATTGTATGATCGGCAATAGAGAATTAGCAATTTTTAGAAAATATTTTGGATGGAATATTTTACTGAATCAAGCAATTTTAATTAGTAAAAAGTTTGGGCGGACTTGTGCACATACGTGGGCAACGACAAAATTCTGGGCGCCTGTGTGGTGTAAAACTGGCAAAAATCCCAAACAAACATGCCAAAAATTCAATTCTGGTAGGCTATCGATTTTTGGGGTCTACCGGATTCTGGGGGTACAACCCCCACGCCTACGTGTGCTTGTGCAGCTATAAAAAGAGATAGCATTTGTAAAATGCTGTCAATGCTTAAACGTGTCTCTGAAAGATCAAAGAGCAGTTTAACGATGTACGAACAGATAAAATAGCACCAAAGACCACAAAAAATTAGGGAGCCTTAAAGAAAAATTATTAATATTAAATAAATGATTATGAAAAAGAGAACACTTAAATTTTTTATCTAATACTCATATATATATATATATATATATATATATATATATATATATATATATATATATATATATATATATATATATATATATATATATATATATATATATATATATATATATATATATATATATATATATATATATATATATATATATATATATATATATATATATATATATATATATATATTTACATGCACCAGTCACCATACATTTCAATCATATGATATTGAATTGAACAAGATGCATAAAATTCTATAATTATAAATAAAATTGTTATGGATGAGAGAAAGGATTCAAATTTATAAATACGATTAATCGGAATTGTTAAGCACAATATAAACTAGGCATGATAAATAAATTCCATACTGACTTAAGTAAAAAGATAAAAGGCGTCTGTTTAACGATCGAATGTATCAGAATTGAATGCTTTTAACGCATATAAATATTAATACAATATATTAAGTGCTATTACCAAGTTAGAACGGCTTTTGAAGCTATTTTAGTCGAAAGAAAGGAAAGCTAAAGTCTAAATATATAAGTGGAACCGTTTCTGTTGATGTTGAGTATTGATTGAGAAAAGCAGGTATCCTTTAAAAATATAAAAATTACACTTGCACAGGTGAGCAGCCTCCATCAAAACAAGGTAAAAGGCAGTATCCACTGCGGCAAAAGCTCACATTGCTCTTATTTGTTTGAGTACTTAGACAAATTATTTCGGTATTAATTAATTGAATAATAATCTGAGTTAATGCATTAGTAAGGCTATATAGCACAACTTCAAAACAATATCTTTTGTCTGATAGACAATATGTCCTATGGAATGAGCACATTAATAAAATTTAGAATTTTAATAGTATGAAAGTGAATAAAATTTTACGCATTTTTAAAATTTACCTTCCCAGATGAACGAGTAGTATGGTCTGATAGTGACCCAAATGAAAATAGGAATCAAATTCTTTTATCTACTAGCAGATACCTTGTTTTTATTAAGTGGGCAAAAAAATTTTAATTTATACAACGGGAGTAGCCAGTGCATCGTTATTACTGCTTACTACTACGAATCATTGGAAGCAGGGAAGTTTTTCTTTTCATCTCCTACAAGCTTTTCGAGCCCATATTTAAAATTTGCTAATAAGGAGCATAATTTAATGATACTTTACTCTTAATTTTACTCAATTAAACTTCAGTTTAATCAATAAGTCACTAAATTTCTATCGTTGCTACTCTATGTATGATTCGATTCCGGCTTTTCTTTGACACCTTAGACGAAATAAATAGAATCAATAAGAAAGATTATCCTTTAAATGCTAGTAATGTTCGAAACTTTTTTATATTTTTTATATTTTGCATTTATGTGAACATGATACTTTGTAGAAAGAGAAACTTTTCAAGGCATAAGGCGAAATCGACAAAAAACTGATGAAAATAAAAAATTTTCGGAAAAAATGCTTGAAATTTACATGAAAATAGGAATTAATAAATTTTTAATGCTATTTTAGCATAGGCCATTCTCCCAATAAAAGTATCTAAGGGACCTGTACATATTTTTATAAGGTTTGGCACGTCAAAAAGGCATTAATACAGTGCCTAATTCTATATGTATGATTTAGTTGCGATATAGCTTTTAACGACTCAGTGCCACACGTGGGCGTGGGATGTTTAAATCCCCCTCCCCCGCAGAATCCAAAATAACCCGCAGATTACGCTAGACCCCTGAAATTAAATTTTATGGTGTTGGGAATGTTGCGTCCTCTCAGACCCATAGAATTCGTTCGCTGACCATGTACGATCAGTGCTTAACTTACTGTTAGTTGCAGATAAGAATTCAGCAGGAGGCATCATTAGTGCCGTGACGTCACGTGACTTCCTGGAAGCATAACAAAAAATACAAGCAGGCTTGTCAGGCTCATACCTCCGGGCTCCTTTATTCCCAGGGACGATCAATCCGGTATGCAATTTTACGAAATCGTCGAATGTTTCGTCGGCGAATTTCGTGACGCCAACCGCCATACATGGGCAGCAAGAAAATTCTGGGTGGTGCAAGATTTTTCAAAAGTCAAAAAATGACCTTAAAATGGTGGTAAGGCGAAAAAACACCATTTTTCAACGTTTCTAGCACTATCCATTGGCATCAAAAAATTGCGAAAAAAACACAAAAAATTCAAATATTGAATTCTGGGGAGGGTATTTTGGTTTCTGGGGGTATTTTGGTTTCTCGGGGGTTGCATACCCCCAAAACCCCCACGCCCAGGTGTGCAACCACGCGTCGTATGGTGAAATTCGATTTTGGGATAATAGGCCTATTTTTCGTTTATTGTCGACGAAAGTTTTTAAAATTTTGGCTTCGTTTACGTCCTTTAGGTATTTCTTTCCGAACTGCTTTTTGAACTCGGCGAAATCCGTTATGTCATCTGTCAGGGACGAAAGCGTCGAAACGATTGGAAACACGGGAGAATAATCCGTGCTTTCTTCTGATGCAGCTATAATTTATACTTGATCTTGGTGCTTAGGGAGGGGGGGGGAATTTGACCCCCCCTAGTTTTTGATTCGACTAGGTATACTTGTACTTTTATTTTCAATTTATTCAAATTTTTTGCGTTTTTAAGTGTTAAAGGATGAAGCATTGTTAGATACACCCAAAAAATATGTGTTTGACGTGTAATCACCCTTTTTGAACCTAAGGCACTTTAGAAAAATTTTTGGTTAGTTAGAGGTCAAGCAAATAATACTTTGGCGCCAAAAATCGAAGAATTATCAGTAGGAAATGATTAAAAAAATTATTTTTTGCCTTTCTAGCAGTGACTTGACGTAAGCTAAGACAATATACGTCCTTAGGGGCACAATTTAGCCGATTTTTAGGGATTGCACAAGTCAAGTCAAGCATTCATGTACAGCATGGGAATTCAGGGGACAGGCCCAGAAGGCTTTAAAATAGTGCATTTTCTGGGCTAAAGAACGTCAGGTACACGTCAAAAACACTGTTTTTAGACGTCTCGGACAATGCTCGTTCTTTCTAGAAAATAAAAACAACATAAAAAATTGAAATAATTGAGAAAATTGAACAAAATGTAGTACAAAATGTGTATAGGGTGCGGAGCACCAAAAATTACAGACTTTTGAGCCAAAAATAAGCTAAAAACGCTTAAAAGAGCACAATTTTTACAATTTTTCCAAAAAATCGACAATTCTGAGAGGAGGGTCGCAGCCATTTTGCGGGGAAAGCAGCCATTCTGCGGGGCTCAATCCCCCCGAACACGTATGAGGTCATCCAGGAAGAAGGAATTTAAGCTTTTGCTAGCAAAATAACCTAAGCATGTGGAGCAAACGTTATAATAGCTCGAAAATACGTTGATTTAATTTTTAGACACATTTGAAGCTTTTTTCATTTTTATTTTATTTGTCTTTTCTAATGTTGTGTCGTTTTTAAGGTGGAAATAATGTCCCCCTCCTCCTCCTTCTAATTTTCTCCCTCATCCTCCTCCTTCTCAAGTATAAACCTCAAGTTTCCTATGTCTATATCTAATGCGTTTGCGTTGTAGGTTCAATAATATTCATTAAGATATACGGTTAATTTAAGCTATTTTCTTGATGCTATCTAATCTGAGTAAGTATTTTAGATTGAACAAAAATCTTGTTTTGGCCTAATGGACAAAAAATAAAGATTATTTGGTGTATTATTGGCTATCGCATCTCTTTATATAATCCAACTGCCAGCGGTGGCAATTAAAATACCGAACGATGCCATATTAAAGCTTTGAAAAATGAATAATTCAGTTCAGCGATGTGTTCGAAAAAAATATCGTACTTAACACGGGCTTGCTAACTCGCTACGAATAAATGGATATCTCTTAAAACCAAAAATGAAAAAATAAAAATAAAAATAGGTAACTCAAGGACAATAGTCTGTTTTTGCTTGTCTTCTGCTGTGATTAAGACGTATGCAATACTTGTACATGTGAATAGTGAAAAAATATATAAAAGGATCATAAGGAGGATATGCGGGTTTGAGGCAAGTTTGAATGATTCGAGGCAGATTATGTTCAGCTGTAAAAAATAGCATTTGGAAAATCTTATAATAAAATTGACAATTTGGGAACGGATTTTGATTATGCACGTAACAACTAATTTATTTTAAAGTATTATTGAATCATAATTCTTCAAATAATAATTTTCTAGACTCTAATTTAATTAAATTTAATAATTTAATTTAAATAAATAATCGAGAATTAATTTAAATTGACATTACTTGTTATTAACAAACAAAACATTTCCTGAGATCACCAACAAGTGAAGGGGCGTTATATATAGTAGTAAAACTGTATATATTGACATAACTGATTGTTAATATAGAAAAAATTTTAGAATTCATATTCAGTTTATTTGTTTTTACCAAGCATCAGTCTACATGAATTTGTAATCATATCGATATTAACTTGAACAAGATGAATAAAGTCTACAACTATTAATATTAATGAAAGTCATTACGAATAAAAAAAATTTAGTGTTATTAGTAGCTTTTTTCGTTTTTAGCGCTTCAATCGATATAAATTATAAAACGTGTTAAAATTTAATCGAACAAAATAAAGATCTTTTATACAAAATGACTAGCTAAAAATAAAAATACATAATTATTAATATCTAATTCGTATATACCATATATTTTGATATTTTTGCATACTTAGTCGATTTTGTTCATGCATTTAGCGATTTTATTTTTCTAGAATAATTACGATTTTATGGCGTACATTTTTACAATTTAAAAATTAATGTCGAGAACATGCGCATATTAATGCAAAAAAGTATAGCCAGGAATGTAAAAAGGTAAAGCCCTATTGTACATATGTGCATTATGATAATATGACAGCAAATTCACTTATTTTGATAGTAAATACAATGCTAAAGAAATGTTTTTAATTCTATTTTGAATTTTGCATTCTTGCGCGACCATAAAGTTGTGCGAACAATATTACATTATTACTAAAATTAGACGATTCAGCAACTTAATATTGATATCCATATTATAATGTATAAATCAAAAGATTTAAATAATTTGAAAAATCTGAGCAAAAACTTAGCTGCTGATTATTTCTAATATACATTAGTCGGCATCTCAGAGGTGATAAATTAGATTTCATCTTAAAAGAATTGAAAGCAAGTGTGCTTAGCATCAAAAATTTAATACCTACATATTTTACTACGATAAAAAACGTCATGCACTCAAACAATTTTACATTTCTAAAAAATTCGAAAGGACTGTTGTTTTCTGACAAAAGCTCTCTAGGATTAGTCTAACATACACAGGTCATGATTGCATAATTTCTTACCGTTTGTCTATGCATGTGCACATTCCGTATTTACTATTGAACAAACATCAACGAACAGTAATGACAGAAATCCATTCGCATTGATAATGAAAATAAAATCCGCCAACAAAAATGGACATAATTTATTACCCAAAACAAGCTGGTCATGACGATGGTTTAAGTTTATCTGTTTGTTTTTCAACTTGGACTCAAATAATTTCGGACATGACATTCAGGAGTTTTACTGACAGAATGCAGCAAATGCACTGAGTTGACTAAGGAGAATTTCAAGCTGGTACATAAGTACGCCCAGAGCTTATGCTCATCGAATCGATTTGTCGGAGCATAATTTTTCGATAATATTCAATTTAGAGCTCAATGCATTTTATACAATAATTTGACTCGCTATTTCGTTTCCTGCTTTCCAAAGCATTTAAAATACAATCTCCGCATGCTTAATCCTTACTTTTAATTCAATTAGAAGAAGCCATCCCCACGAACGCTCACATTTATATATCAAAAAATGTGCATAACTAAAGGTAAATCAGGCTGGAGGAGCCATGTATGACCTCCGGGAATGGGTAAATGCAAGCTGTAAACAACCGCTTAATTGAATTTTTGAAATCGGCTGTGACCTATGTATGACTATGAGTCAGTTATAAGCGGAAACCAAAATTTTGTTCTCGGTTTTAGCAAATAGAGACAGCCATAAAAGCTAGCGAACCGTAAAAGTGATGGTCCTGATTAATTCACGGTCTAAGTTTGATTTCAAGCGCGTATTTTAGAAACACTACTACACACGGGCGTACGGGGGCTTAGATCCCCCAGAATACGAATACATCCCGCGGCTGTGAACCCCAAAATCGAATTTTTAGCATGCTTTTCCGCGATTTTGGCTTATTTGCCCTATTCGGACCCCTCAAAATTCGGTTGCTGCCAATGCGTGGTCCATACTCATGTATCAAATCAGGAACAAGACGGAAAATTAGCATGTCTCGAAATATAGTCCAAATCGACGACGCCCGCCGATTTGCCGCATTTGCCGACGCACGACGAAATTACCGATTTGGCCACGGAGCACGTGTTTTTGCCCGCCTCGAGTATCACGCAACCTTTGACCCCCCAATCGGTTCCCCAGCTATTACGAATCGTGTAAGTCGGGACACACGTACTGTAGTCGTAGCCCGTGACGAGCACGGCGTGAACCTGCTCCTCGTTGCATTGGTAGGGTCTAATGACCCCGGATCCGTTGAAAAATTGTAACGCTTCGCTGACCCCAATTATGGCGATGACGGGCCCCCAACTTAATAAATGGGCCATGATGATCTTCTCCTGAAGTCCGCGAATGTCCAGCATTTCGGCCGACGAGAGCTGAATCCCCATCATTTTTTCGTCAATACTAATAAATCGATCATTATGAATCAGAAAATGATGTAAAGATGAGAAATAAATATTTTTGCAAAGGATGTTGAATGGTTATAAATAAACGGATGTCACTTATTCTCAAGCACACACAAACATACACACATCAAGTTTAAATTTTGAAAATACTTAATTGTTTTATTCTCCATTAAAAAAGATTGTTTATATTTTGCTTACGCATTTCTTTTTTTCGCTTTCTGAGCCAAGTGTTCATGCAAAACAATATTCTAAAATTAATCCTTTTTTGCTACACGGTTCCTGCCTAATCGCAATACAATTTGCGAGATTGTCGCGGAAAGCAAATTTGAGTCAATGTCAGTCGATTTATTAATAAAGCCGTGAATCAGTGGTCCATGGTTGCTCTTCACGTAAAAAAATCTATTAAAACAGATTTAATAATTTTGCTAAGATATAATAAACACTTTTTGCTTGGAAATTATAAGACTTGAAGTGAAAACAATCTGCCTTTTTTCCTTCCAAACAAAAAATCAATAATTCTTTTATTGGTCAATTATTCATATTGGATTGGCAATTTCTTGTCAGATTTAATTTGTAAATTATTGAAATTTTCCATCTTGTGTTTAGATAGAGGTAATTACAACAGGCTACTCACCAGCGGTTAGATGCATTTAAGGCAATAAGTGGTATTTTACGTCACCAAAAACCTTATTATCGTTTATAATAAATGTCCAATTTATTCTTACTGCAATTAGATAAATCGTTAGTGTAAAAACAGATAACTGAAAACTGGACCGTGAGAAACGAAAACAATAAAACTTGTTTTACATTTAAATGTGTTAATTAACCTTTAAAATTATCATCTTTATTTAGAAGAAAACGTGAACTCATTTGGACACCTCGAAAAATCTTGTTCAAATGAAGTCATCAATCAGAATTCTATTTTTTAAATTTGCGCCTGAAATTGCCAGCGCGTAATCGTATATTTGTAAGTGCATAGGATCAGATAAATATAAAATCAGATAAAATAATCAGATAAATAAATAAACATAAATTTACAAGTTACGGTGAAATATTCCGGAGCATTTTTCTAAATCTAAAAACTAAATCATTAAATTAATGAATTTCATAGGATTTTTAGCCGTCGTTATTCAAACTAAATCTTTTCTTGTCGCTACTTAAGATAAACATTTTCTAAATAATTAATAAGTACAATTCAGAATTTATAAGTACTCTTAACAAACTTTCATTTGTCGTTTTCTTAGCGTCAAATTTGTTTTATTAGTCTTAAATAGTCCTTTAGTCTGAAAAATCCGCAAAAATTTTCCATTGATTCTTGCAATCTTACCGCTATTGATTCTGATTTGCATTTATTCTGGTCATTTTGGCACGTCTGATTCTGCGCTTTGTAAGGATAACAGCTATCAGAAGGCATTCCACATTGTGGCGCATTTTTTTGTGTACAATTCACGAACTTCTTTAACAAGTTTATCGGTCTTCCACCATTGCACTTATAAACGTCCGGTTCGATGAAACAATCGGACAAATATTGGGCCGATAATGCTTGCGGAGCTTGATTCCAGCTCTTGGCCTCTATTTTCTTCTGAGCTAGCAATAAATCGCTGGTGGCCATGGCGTAACACGCCCCGCATTCCTTTTGATCCCTGACAGGAGGCAAAACGTTCTTCGACGACCATTGTAAGCTCTTGCAACGGGGTTCTAATTTTATAAAAAAATTCGGAAAGTATTTTGACGACTTCCAAAAATCTACATTTATACTTTTAACGGCTCGAAATTTGTGGAGGGAGTCCTTGGTTATTTGGGGTAGAGGTTGATTGACCTCCAAATTTTGGGCAAAAGTGGCAAAAAACACCTAAAATGTTATCGCCAAAACTCGACAGGTTCAAAATTTTATAATTTTGGGGATAGGGGGACGACCGACTTAGACTTGGGCCTGGGGGACCCCCCACCTCCTGCTGTATGAAAAATAGTGGGTGCGATAGAGAATTTGAGCGTATTTTCAACGATTTTAGCCATTTTTATCATTATTTTTTGGAAATTTAAAATGACTTTTTCAAATTTTTGCATAAATTTTCAGCTTTTTTCATATTGAACTTTCAAAAATTAATTTTTAAATTTTCTCGCATTGAAAATGATTTTGTTTATCAAAGACTGCGAAAACCGCTACTTTATGCATAATGTACGGATTTCTCTGACTATTTTTGACACTACTAGAAAAATTTTGGGTTCTGCTCCTATCAGAAAATCCTGCATCCGCTACTGCCAGACGAGATATAAAGGTTTACCAGTCAACTGGACGACTCCCAAACGCCTAGATTCATTGCTCCCCGGAGCTTTGGCACCGGTAAATAAGATTTTGAAAAGGTCAAATGGTTGGTCAGCAAATTTTGTGACGTCAAAGGTCGCGTCGAACGGCGAAATACGTTTCCCGATTAATTGACCAATTTTCGCTCTGTTTTGAGAAAATATTTGCAAAATTTTAGTCTCATTTATTTTTCTCAAATACTGTTTTTGGAATGTTCGCTTAAATGTTTCAAATTCTGCTCTTATGTCCGCGAATGTCTTATCCGGGCGCTGACGTGGAAGTCCTGGATAAATGCCATTGCGTATTGGTGCTTCTGAAATCAAAGAAAAAGTGACAGTCCATTATATTTTTGACAAGTACGTACAGATATATTTCATAGTGTTACTGATTTAAATTGAAGAAATTAGAAGTTAGGCGCTTTTAATTCGGTAACTCTTATACATATAATAAATTTAAACTCAAATAACGTCAAATTCTTGAAATGAAAGCTAAAAATTTAATAGCTAGCTTCCATAAATCCTGACGACCATGCATACATGTACAGCATGGAAATTCTAAGAGTTCAGCTAAATAAATGATTAAAAAGTGTCTATTTTGGGCTAAAAAGCGATGGATACGCGCAAAAAACAAGGTTTGTTCCCGTTTCAGACGATGCTCCTTCTTTCTAAAACATAAGAATGAATAAATTTGAAAAAATAATGTAGATTAAAAAATGGCGCCAAGCGCCGAAAGTTTACCTTTTTGAGCCAATCTAAGCTAAAAAGCGCTTAAAAACGGCACACTTTCTATGATTTTTTTGTTAATCGACCATTCCAGGGTCCATTTTGCTGGTATTTAATAACCATTTTACGGGAGGGGTTCAGAATCACTTCAGTTTCCTTAAGAACAAGTAATCTGACGACGACCGTATTTTTTTAGAATATGTTATGACCAAATTATATATTCGTAAATAAGCACAAAACATAAACTTTCATCGTCTTACCTTCTTACGTACTAGGTTTTGTAACTCTTAATTAATCTGTAGATATTGTTCAAATAGCTCAAAAATAGCTTGCTTGCAACACTGCGGGTAGAATACTACACATTTTGTTTACTAAAAATTTTTATAGGTCGAGAAAAAATTAAAGAATTGATTACAGTAGCAAATAACAGTATTTTTCGATATTTTCATCAATATCATCCGATGTCTCGAAAAATTGAACAAACAAAGTTATTCGCAGGAATGAAATTTGGGGGTTCGGGTCAGGCTGCTGAGCTAAAACTATATCATATTGAGGTGCCTTTTCATGCTAATTAGCTCATTTCATATAGAATCCAGCAATTTTAGTTGTTCATTTATTCTTTTTGATCATTATTCATTTTATATTCTTACTTATGCATTTAATAAAAACAGGCTTTATTTACTCGGCAATTTTGCTATCTCGTGCCTTTCGCATGGTTGCAAATCAACATTGGAGTTAGCTTGACCGGATTTGTAAGCCAGCATTCGCCGAAGTGTTTTGCGAACTTGCCGCCAAAGGACCTCCAACATTACTAGCCAATGAAGTTTTATCCCGTTTCATTCTTTCAAGAGCTCTCTTGGGCACCCACAGACAGATAACAACGCACAACAACAAGTTAAACGAGACCATTCTAAACGGACAAACAAGTTCGGTAAAATGAGTCGAACTGAACTTCTCAATAAACTTGTGAAAAATGAAGGATGGAAAGTCAGTATCGATATGACAAAAAGGAAAGACAAGGATTAATGAAAAAATGAATAGTTAAAGTAATCAATAAATAAAATAAATAAATAAATAAAAGAGAAAAAGTAGAAACAAACAGTTATTAGTAAAAATTAAATAGAAGACGCAGGAAATAGCGCAAGTGTAGCCTAAGAAGAATAATGAATTAGCCATAACAGGAGTTGGGAAATAAAAGGTAAAAATTAGGGTGCGTTTTGCAAAGTACGAGCATTGAGCTGAAAAGACTGAAATTATTAAACAACAATCTCAAAATATCGTCCTTGGTCATTGGCTATTGGGGCAAAACATGTGGTGGTACTCAGATTTGTTCCGTATACACAGGGCTAATTAAAGGAGACGGTTATGACAAGGAAAACTAGATTGAAGGTGGTTCAAACTAGATTTGACGTGTTAATTTCCCTAGAATTAGATAAAAAACATTTGTGTGCTCTTTTATAAATTTTCGTTACGCAATATACCATGTAAAACCTACTATAAAATAAAATTAATGGCCCTAATTCGCAACTTAAATAAAAGACGATGTAATTTTCAGCAAAATGGAGGTCTGCAATTGTTGATCGTTTATTTCAAATCATTTTTTGGCATTAAATCACATTACTTTGGTTGGATTTTTCTCTTATTCGGCCTAAAGTATGATTAAACCTCATGTGAATTTAGAAAGCTAAAATAGAAGCCAACTCATTTTAAACCTTTATGGGAATTTCACCTTTCAAATTTACTTCACAGAGGTACCTTCAAATGCACATACTCAGGGTGCAAACACGAAATTAGGGAGCTTGGTTGACCCCTTTCCCGCTATCACATAAATTATTGCGAGATTGGCTAGACGTATAGAATCTCAGTTTGAAGAATTGAAATATTTTCCGCTATCTTTTGATGCCAGAGAATAAATTAAGAAGCGTCAAAAAATGAAAGTTCTCCTATGCATTGCTTTCAGAACTTCAAAAATTTAAGAATCCAGAGTTTAGTTTTTATTAATGTGTTTTTGGAAGTCCACATAGGCATATGTATATGGGCGTGTGGGTTTAGACCCCTCCCGAGAATCCGTTAGACCTCCAGAATTGAAGTTTGGCATGCTTTATGGGATTTTTGACAGTTTTACACTACCCAAACTCCCCAGAATTTAGTCGCTTTTCAAGTATGCATACAGAAATGCTATGCGCATCCGTCATCGATACATTAAGGGACGATAATTTTTGAACATTTGGCGCTCACAAAAATTTACAGAGTACATAAGTTTTGAAATAGTCAGTTAGGGTTCCCTGAGCTGAATCAAATCTTTGACATCCAATTAATTGCAATCAATTTACTTTTCTAATTCGTTGAAATCGTCTGTTTATTTTTTACCTCTTGTTTCCATTGCTCAGAAAATGTTCTGCATTTAATCTTACTCCGGAAATGTTACTCACATTTTTTTAAGTATACCTAAAATAGCAGAGGCACGATGCAGCCGTTTTCTTACAAAGAGCTTAGAACTCCGTATTCCCAAAGGCGAGCTAGCCTGGCTCGAGCTTGGACCTTTTAGCTCTAGATTTCAGTCCTGCTCGGAGCAGGACTAAATCTCGAGCTATTTATTTTTTGTGCAGTCTTTTTCGTTTATTGTGCTTTTTCTAATGGACGTGATACAATTATTGGATGATATTGACGCGTTAGATGATATTCCGAATGAAAAGAATGTTCAGAGGAACGACTTAATCCATTTCATGCTTTTGAAGATGAAAAGTTTGAAATAAGTTATAGATTACGGAAGTTTACGGCTTACGAAACTTATAAATTTGTTGGAAGCACAGCTCAAATCAGCAACTTATCAAAATAATCCACTACCACCCTACTTACATGTAGAAAAAATTATTGCATGTATTTTACGTCCATTTATCATCATTCATAATATACTTTGAACACACGTAAGAAAAACTGCTTCAATTTATTCAGCATTCATTTCAATTCGGTGAATGTGTATTATTTTCACATTTGGTGGTAAGAACTATAACTTGAAGCCGATTGATTAAGACAAGCAGTTGAATCATCCATGCACTGTGACACTGAATAGCCCTGAGGTTGGCTCTGCTGCTGCTGTTGTTCTAGCCCTTGAAGCTTTGTTTCGTAGTAGCGCTTCTTTGTATCTATTGCATCTTGCTCTTTTTATCAACTCCATTCTTGCTTCATTCTCTTTCTTTGTTCTCCTATTTGAAAAGCTATCACTTCATGCCGCAAAGTGCAAAAATCTATGCAAACTTGACATATCGATTTTTTTATTCCTATTTAGCTCGGGCTACGTGGCACACTGCTAGCTCGCCTTTGTGAATACGACCTAACGTTAGCTCGGGCTAACGGTTAGCTCGAGCTAAATCTTGAGCAACATAGCTCGAGCTAAGACTTTTAGCCCGAGCTAAACTAGCTCGCCTTTGTGAATATGGGCCTAAGAAAGCGATAAGAAAACGAGAAGGTCAGAAAACTGGTTTCTTCGCTAACCTTTCTTAGTCTTATATAATTTAAAAACACATATGTTCAAAGTGTCACGGAATGATAAGGCCCTTCAAAAATCAATTTCAAAAACGATAGAAAATTCTCTAAAACTACCCTAGTAGAGCAAATAATTCTGTTATGGATATGATAAGCTATGCAAAAAAAGAAGTTTCCAGAAGAACTTCGAATAAGATCTCATCTTCTTGAAATTAAGAAAATGAAAAAATTTTTGGAGAAGATGACGCAAAATGAAGAACTCAAAAATGAACGAAAACTGAAAATTTTCTTTAAAAGTACTTTAAATTGACTAGAAATTGTGAAATAGTTTTAACGATATAATGCTATTATTAATGATGCTGATACTAATACTAAAACTAAAACTTGAACCAATACTAATACTAATACTAATACTAATACTAATACTTATAATAATAATAATAATAATAATAATAATAATAATAATAATAATAATAATAATAATAATAATAATAATAATAATAATAATAATAATAATAATAATAATAATAATGATTAATAATAATAATAATAATAATAGTTATAATAATAATAATATTAATAATAATTATAATAATAATAATAATATTAATAATAATAATAATAACAATAATAATAATAATGATAATAATAATAATATTAATAATAATAATAATATTAATAATAAAAAAATATTAATAATAATAAGAATAATAGCATTATTAAAAATGATAATAATAATAATAATATTAATATTAATATTAATAATAATTATTATTATAATTTATAATAATAATAATAATAATAATAATTATTATTATTATTATTATTATTATTATTATTATTATTATTATTATTATTATTATTAATATTTGATAATAATAATAATAATAATAATAATAATAATAATAATAATAATAATAATAATAATAATAATAATAATAATTATTATTATTATTATTATTATTATTATTATTATTATTATTATTATTATTATTATTATTATATATTACTATTGTTATAATATTAATAATAATAATAATAATAATAATCATCATCATCATACTAATAATAATAATGATAATAATAAAAATAATAATAATAACAATAATAATAATAATATTAATATTTTTTCAATATTTTATTGCTTAAAGTATTGAACGCTTACGTGGTACGCATTATTAAGAAAAAGTTGTACGTGATTGACATAAGCTTTTTAATCGTACAAAGATATGTAACACTCGAATACAAAACATTAAATGCGCAAAAAATCAGAGTACAAGCATGCCAATCATATACGGACAGCAACCTGATTCTGGGGGTCCGACGGAACAAAATTGTCAATAATAACACCAAGACTTTAATTCTGGAGGTCTATCTATTTTTAGGGGTCCGCCGGATTTGGGTAAAGTTTACAACCCTCAACGCCTATGTGTGATGCCCACTATCAAAAAAATGTGCTTTCGAACACAGAATTTATGATATTTTTTTAAATTGACAGAACGTACACTAAACTCAACGCAAAATTTTAGTACCTACGAGTACATTTCATAGAAAGAGCGTCATTGTAAGGAATAGACTGAAGCAATTTCTAATTTAATTTAAGAGAAATTTGATCTGTCTGTTCTTGTGACGAAGATTTCCTAGCGTTTATTAAATCGGGTATGCGTTTAGCAATCAACAAATATCAACGAACAATAACATCACAGCAATTTACTCAATATTGATAATAGAAATCGACTTCGTAAATTACAATCGACATTTTACAAAACTGCTCGTATGATCTTATGACGAGTGAGCGAAATGTTTTATCGAATGAAACTACTTAGTTTTGCTTGAAGTTGGTTTCGAGTAAGTTTCCAACCTGACTTTTGAGAATTTTACTGACAATAATTCTCTGACTAAATGCGATAAACACTGCCGCTTGCTGTCCCTAAATGGTCCTTAAATTTATACCCAAGCTTCGTATGTCCATCAAATCGGTTTACCGGAAAAGTCAATTAAATGCAATAAATGCGCTTTTTAGCCAAAAATTCGACGCATTTATTCGTAGCCTCCTTCTGAAAATATTGAAATGCGATACAGCCTTCTTAACTGTGAATTGTAATTAAATTAAAGAAGCTATAATACTAACGTCAACTATATCAATATAATTACATACTCAATCAAAAACCAGAAGGGTCACCGTCATAAGCAACCTGGAATTTTTAAGGTTTGTCGATCTAAATCAGCCAGGAAGCTAGCTTAAGCGTTAGAAGAATAAAAGCTTCATTGATTCACGATATGGTTTTACTTTCGAGCATTTTTTTGACAATTTCGGCTCACCCACTTTTGGTCCAACTGTGTCTTACTTAACTGCCTGATTCTCCGCTTTTTCTTCCAGGATCCGGAACCCCTGCTCGGTCTCCATAGGTGCGAGTGAAATTAGGAACAAGGCGGAAAATTGGCGTGTTTAGAAATATAATCCAAATCGACGACGCCCGCCGATTTACCACACTTGGCGACGCAAGACGAAATGACCGATTTGGCCACGGCGCACGTGTTTTTGCCCGCCTCGAATTTCGCGTAACCATTAACCCCCCAGTCGGATCCCCAGCTATTACGAACCGTGTAAGTCGGGACACACGTGCTGTAGTCGTAGCCCGTGATGAGCACGGCGTGGACCTGATCCTCGTTGCACTGGTAGGGTCTAATAATCCCGGATCCATTGTAGAATTGCAACGCTTCGCTGACCCCAACTATGGCAATGACGGGCCCCCAATTTAATAAGTGGGCCATGATGCTCTTCTCATTGAGTCCGCGAATGTCCAACATTTCGGCGGATGAGAGCTGAATTCATCGTTCTTTTGTTAGTATGATTATGTACAATGTGTCGTTACAAAAGAAAATTGAAATTGTAAATTATAAAAGGATATGTAGTGCAGTAGGAACCGATATGCACATGAGGGAATTAGGGGGGTTGGAACCTCAGAGGTTAGAATGAAAAAATATTTAGGAGAAAATGAGGTAAAAAGAAGGCCAAAATGGATTTTTCTATTCTAACATTTATACCCAAGTTCATTTTGACTCGACTAAACTTTTTAGCTGATCCCCTAGACCAACTGACACCCTCTGTGATGCTTACGAATCATAGCATTGGTACTGGCAACCAAGTTCTAATTCTGGAATGAAAGAAATAAACTATTGCACGCACGAGTATTTGCATAGATATTATATTTTCTCTACTTCCTGACGAAAATTATGCATCATTTTTCGTACTAATTTTAGTGTTTTTCGCGTAGTGATAACTGAAAAGCATCAAAATAATGTTTTTGGTCGTACTTGGTGCCTAACAGCAATGCCATTTCATCTTATCATCAGCAAAAATCGAGGTATTCCTTAACCTGACTTTAATAATTTTGCCACGGGGCACATGTACAATGATGAATTTTCTTCTTGTGACCTATGTATAATTTCAAAGAATCTGCTTCTTATCCTGCTATTCGATATACGTTTAGCTTTTTTTCCATCTTTGACTAATTTATCGCATTTTCATTTTGAATAAATATAATTTTCAGGTCATTGGTTGGTATTCTCTTTAATAAGTAGGTCGAGTTAATGACAGTGCAATTCATTGTGAGTAATGAGTGATACGTTCTGAACTGCCACTAACCTAATTATCGTCTTATGATAAATCACCAACTCAATATTGACTTGATTGAATGGTTTTGGATAAGATGCGCAAATAAAAACGTGAACTAATTAGAAAATTGAAATAGGTCAAAAGGGAACGTCTTAGAACTGGATCTTGAGGAACGTCAATGATAACTGATGTCATGTTCAAAATTATTAATTACCCTTTAAAATTTAAATCCTCATCTAGGAAAAAACGCTTTCGCTCAAAACAAAACCTTCAAAACATTTAGTTCAAATGACGTCATCGCGATTTTATCTTTTAAATTTGTATTTGAAAAGAACAACGCAATCGTTATTGTATGTGGATAGGATTAAATGTTGGATTGTACGTACATAACTTTGAAATAAGTATAAGTTAGAAAATCTCATCGCATTCTCTCCAAATATAAACTAAATCATTACTTAAATATATATTAAAGACCTTGTAGCCGTCTTAATTCGAACTATTGTTTCTCGTTGTTAGGTGAGTTATAATATTCTCTGAAATCAGGAATAAGTCCAATTTAGAATTTATGAGATTTTCGATGAAGTGTATTTGTCGTTTTTTTTGCACGAGTCAAAATAAATTTAAACCATTTGAAAATTCAAAATGCCAGTAAAAATATATTGATTTTTTTGCAATCTTACCGATAGTGATTCATAGGTGCACTTCGTCTGATTACTTTGGCACGTCTGATTCTGGGCCTTGTAAGGGTAACAACTCTCAAAGGGCAATCCGCATTTTGACACATTATTTCGGGTACAATTCACCAAATCCTTCAGCAAATTTATCGGCCTTCCGCCATTGCATTGATAAGCACCTGGTTCGACGAAACAATCGGACAAATATTGGGCCGATAATGATTGAGGAGCTTGATTCCAGCTCTTGGCCTCTATTTTCTTCTGAGCTAGCAATAAATCGCTGGTGGCCATGGCGTAACACGCCCCGCATTCCTTTTGATCCCTGACTGGAGGCAAAATGTTCTTTGACGTCCATTGTAGGCTCTTGCAACGGGGTTCTAATTTGAGTAGAATTTTAAATAATTTTGACGACTTTCAAAAATCTACATCCGTACATGTGACGGCACGAAATTTAAGGAAGGGAACCCGCAATCATTGGGGAGGGGGATAAATGACCAGCAATTTTGACCAACATTGGCAAAAGATGCACCTAAAATGACTAAAAAACGCAATATTTCGCCAAAAATCAATTAGCTCAAAATTTACGGATTTGAGCGGTATAAAAGTATGACCGACTATGGGTGGGGTCTGGGAGGATCCCCCATCCCCTGTTACTACGCTCATAAACGTTAGCAAAGATATTCTGATAAGCCTATGTGTAAGCTAATCTATTTATCATGTAAAATTTCAAATACATTAATTATCACGATGTATGTATGTACTAGTTTTTCTGACAACGGTGCATTTTTAGGTACGTACAATATACTTAATTCTTCCTCAGATGAATTACCAAATAAATTCATCGGTAATCGACAAAGTAATTTTTTTGAAGTTTCTTAATTATGTGCAGACCAACGATCAATTTTGTAAGTGACAAAGTATCGTGCTATCCTTTTTTGCTGCTAAATTCTTTGACAGTGTTGATTACGACGTTCGCCCTATCAACAATTGAACAAGCGTCTTTGGATTCTATTTGTTTCGTGTAATATGAGCCTTGCCAAAATTTTAGGCCAAGAATAATCCCCGAAATTATCAAGTAGTCAATCTAATAAAATTACAAAACTTTGTCTGTTGGCACTGCATTTCTAACAAAAAATGGCCTCTCAATTATGTTAAATTCTATTGAATTCTTCAATTCTGCATTAAATCACTGAATTGGTACGAAGCACTGGAATATTTATGCTGCTTCAAGATTCTAAACACGATGCTGGAACACTATAACAAAAAGTAATGATGATTTGGCGCGAAGCGCCGGAAAATTTTTGACGTTTTTGCGTTTTTTAGCTCAATTTCGGACGCATTTCAATATATATCTGCTGCTCAAGAAATTTTCGAAAAGGTTTCAAGGGCGGCGCCCCCCCCGCTACCTGGATCCGCGCCTGCCCCCAACTTCCACTTTCCACGCCCACGTGTGGCGGCCTCGCCTCTGTCGTCAAAAGAATAGTGGGTCCAATAAAGACGTCATGCGTATTTTTTAACGATATGAGCCATTTTCATTATATTTTTAACTTTATTACGATTTTCAAATTTCTCTAAATTTTGTTTGCTCGTTTCTCGTAAAAAAAGTTTTAGACATTTCTGAATTTTTTTCATAAATTCCTTCGCATCAGAAATAATTTAGCTTATCAGAAGACATAACCGGATTTTTTGGAATAATTAGGAAATTTTCGGTTTACACCCCTGTCGAAAACCGCCAGCGCCAAACCAGATATAATGCTTTACCTTTTAACTGGACAACTCCCAAACGCCTAGATTCATTTGCACCCGGAGCTATGGCGCCGGTAAATAAGATTTTGAAAAGTTCAAACGGTTGGTCAGCAAATTTTGTGACGTCAAAGATCGCATCGAACGGCGAAATACGTTTCCCGATTAATTGACCGATTTTCGCTCTGTTTTGCGCAAATATTTGCAAAATTTCGGTCTCGTTCATTTTTCCCAGATACCGTTTTTGGAATTTACGCTTGAATGCTTCAAATTCCGCCTTTATGTCCGCAAATGTCTGATCCGGACGCTGACGTGGAAACCCCGGATAGACGCCATTACGTATTGGGGCTTCTAAAGTCATAAGAAAAGTAGCCGTCGTTATATTTTAGAGATTTATATACATTATTCTTTTATGATGTTTCTAATTTTAATTGAAAAATAAAACTTTCACATCTTTCTATCCATTGCTTTATTACTCTTACACAAATGAATGAGTCACACTCAAATAACGACAGGCTCTCTAAATCGAAGCTATAAAAGCTTAATCGCTTGCTTTTCTCGCCTTCGTGAATCCTGGCGACTATACATACATGTACAGGATGGGAATTCTGAGATGTCAGCGCGGAAAAAATTTTTAAGTGCCTTTTTTGGACTAAAGCGCGATGGGTGCGCTCGTTAAAAATAATGTTGACGTTTAGGACGATACTCGTTCTTTCTAAAACATACAAATACAAATTTCGGAAAAATTTGAAAAAATCGATCAAATCGAACAAAATATAGCTTAAAAATGTGTTTGTATGTTGGGAAGCGCCGTAAACTTGGCACGTTGAGCCGAAAGTTATCTAAAAAAGCACGCTTTTCACGACTTTTTTCCTCGAAAAATCAGCAATTTAGGATGGGTCGCCAGCCATTATATGTGAGGTCAGTAGCCATTCTGGGGACGTCCGAACCCCTCGAAATCCCCCCCGACCTCCCTTCAAGAGCACGTATGCTGACGACGTCCGTAGCCTCTTTAGGAGTAATTACGTTACAAAAAATTTAATCGACTGAAATATACACAAAATATGAGTTTTCATTGTCTCCCGTACTCAGTTTTTCAACTTTAAATGAATCTGCTGAAATTGCGCATGTGGCTCTAAAAAGAGCGTATTTTCGTTCACTTATAACACCAAACATTCTATTGATCCAAAAAATTTCAGAGATCGAACAAAAGTCAAGGAATTAATGATATGAACAAAAAACTATTTTCGACTTTCTCATCAATCCCATTCGTCGCCTCCAAAAATCACATAAAATTTTGGGGTCCGGATTATCCTGATGGAAGCAGTATCGCATTCGTGCTAATCAGCTCATTTCAGAGAAAAATCAGCAATTTTTCAATCATTCCTTCGCTTTTTATTTATTCTTTCTAATTATTCATACTTATTATTTTGATAAAAGCGATGCCTACCAAACATAATCTTCAGGGATTTGAGGGAGGGGTGAATATTTTTCACCCTCACCCCTCAGAAATGTTTTCAACCCCTTCCCCCTAGAATTCCGGGTTTTCCGAAACATGAGCTGTTTTAAGCGTTTTTATCGATCATTCGAATTAAAAATGTCAAATTATTGTTCAATTTATTCGAATTTTTGATATTTTTTGGAATCTTCATGAATTTTATGTTTTAGAAAGGTAGATAATCGTCAGTAATGCCGAAAATGGTATTTTTGGGTCAAAAAGGCAATTAAATTTTCTTGGTCTCATCCTTCCCCAGAGTTCCCATGATGTGCTTGTCTGGTACTTACTCGGAAATTTTGCTATCTCGTTCCTTTCGCACGGTTGCAAATCAAAATTGACATTAGCCTGACCGCTCTGTAAGCTAATATTAGTCGAATTGATTTTCCAACCTCTTGCCAAAGGACCCCCAACATTATCAGCGAATGATGTTTTATCTCGTTTTATTCTTTCGAGTTTTATTCTTTCGAGAGGTCTCGTGGGCACCCATAAACAGATAACAACGCACAACAACAAGTAAAATGTGACCATCCTGAAATGACAAAAAACTTCGATAAAATAACTCACAACGAAGAGCTTCAATATACTTGTCAAGAATGTAAGATAGTAAGCCATCAATTCGACGAAAAACGGAAAATCGCTAAAGAATGAAAAAACAAATAGATAAAGTAATAAACATATTAAATAAATAAATAAATAAATAGATAAATAAATAAATAAATAAATAAATAAATAAATAGATAAATAAATAAATAAATAAATAAATAAATAAATAAATAAATAAATAAATAAATAAATAAGTAAATAAATAAATAAATAAATAAAACATAAATGAATGAATCAAATATAATAAAGGAGGGAAGAAGTAAAAAGTAGCATGTTTTTAGTAGAAATAAAATTAAAAAATGCGAAAATTAGCTTAAATTCACCTATAAAGAATGAAAAACAAATTATAACAGAGTTGGTGAATGATAAAATTTAAAAATTAGGATGCGTATTCCTAAGAGCCATTTAAAAACACTGAAATAATTAAATACTAGTATTTATATATAATCCAGAAGTATTGTCCTTGGTCATTGGCTATTGGCGTTATACAAGTGATGGTTACGATTTTATCATGTCTACAGAGCCAAGTCAAGGAGACAGTTATGGCAACGAAAACTAGATTGAAGGTACTTCAAACTAGATTTTTCGTATTAATTTCCGCAAAATTAGCCAAAAAAACATTAGTGTGCTTTTTTGTAAAGTTTAGTACGCAAAGTGTCATGTAAAATGCACAGTAAAGGAAAGTTACTGGCCCAATTTTGCGACCTAAATAAAAGTTTACTTAATTTTCGGCCAACTGAAGGTCTGGTTTAATTTATCGTTCATTTCGAACTATTTTTTCGGCGTTAAATTCTATCACTTTACTCGGAAATTCTCTTATTCTGCTGGAGAATGTGATCAAACCGCATTTGAATTTAGAAAGCACAAATAAAATTGACTCATTGCAAACTGATATTGGCATTCACTAGAATTTTTTACCATTGCATTGCGAGATTTGCAGAACCTCTAAAATTCGATTTTGAATAGCTGATTTTTCCGCATCTTTTTATGCCAGAGAATAAGTTGAGGAGTGATGGAAAATGATAGTTTTCTTATCTTTTAAATTTTTTTGAATTTTTTATTTATTATTTATTTTTATTCCTATTTTTGCCCTACAAGCTCTGCGCAGTCGTCATTCAATCTCCAGATATTAAAGCACGATAATTTTTGAACATTTGACCCATATAAAAATTTACAGAGTACATTTTTTCTAACTAGTCCAAAATGCGACTTGATTCTAGATTCTAGTATAATTGATGGTTGCGATACCCCTAAAATGTAAAACAAATTTTTGCCATTTAATAAAAGAATTTAATAGTTTTTGGGAAAAAATGTTTTCAATCTAAATAAGCCTTGATTTCGGTTGCGCTTGCAGCAAAATTATGAAAATGCATCAAATGTAGTGCGAAGCGCGTAAAACTTGAGATTTCACGACAAAACAGTTTTTTCATCTTTCCGCGAATTTGCTTTTTTCAGGGTTGGTTTGAGGGGGAGGCCGCACCCCCTCATTGGCTCAATATACATATTTGGAGGAAAATGATGCATATGCACTTTCTAATGATTTTTGACCATCGGTTGTCTTATTTTCTCAAAATTAATCCGGCGCTTCATTAAATTTATTCGCTTTCGTGTTGGGTTAGCTGACAGCCATATTTTTGTGACTTTTTCATTTTTTAGCATGAATTCTACAAATTTTCGATGCTTCGCGTCAAGTCTCAACTCACGTTTCTTTCCAATGGTGTAGAAATACGGAAAATAACGGATAAATTCATCTCAACGTCTTTCTGTCTAAATTTCATTAACTTTCCGGCGTCTTGCGTCGGGTTTGAGCTAAATTTTGAAATAAATTAAGCATTCTTCCGCACGATATTACCAAAACTGTGAAATTTTTTGAAAATCTGCACACGTATTTTTTAATGTTTTGGATAAATTAGGGGTTCCGCCTCCCTCTTACGAAAATCCTTGATCTGCCCTTGTATACATAGACACATGCAGTGCACACCCGTAAGCAGTATTAGGCGAACGTGGCAGACCCGTTGGTTCATTTCTTGGAAACTTCCTTGGAATAGTTTGCAAAAATCGCATTTTTTGACGTGAACCATCTTCTTTCTGAATAAGCTGTGAAAGGTTCAGAGTATCATGTTTGGTCGCCGTTATGGCTAATTCATAAAAATACTTCAGATTTTGACGCGAAGCGCCGAAATTCCGAAGATCCTCTAAAATTCTTCCATGTTTTCGCACATTCACTTACCTTTCAAAGATTTTGTTTTCGGCCAAAAAAGGGAAGAAAGGCGGCCCCCCGTAAATAAGGCTTTAAATAAGTGCACATAAGCGTACAATATAACAGATTTACTCGTAGAGCGCGATTTATGAACAAAGTGATCCGCAGAAATAATTTCACGAATTCGTTTTTTTAATCGGAATCAAATCACAAAACCGATTTATTGGCGGCCTTCGCGCCGCCCGATGGCACCGCCGACGCCGACGCCGTCGCCGTCGAGGAACCACCGCCGCTGAACAAGTAAAGAAATTTGACCACCTCTACGAACGACTGGTCGCAGTGATTTTCGGGCGGTGGTTGGCACATTTCGGTTTGCAATTGCAAGCGAATGCCTTCGGCTTCGAATCCGCTCGTTTTGGCGACGGCGGCGTTCTGATCGCCGTTGGCGTTTTTTGGCGCCGCGTTTTCGCCGCCGCCGTAGCAATCGGCTATTCGCTTCGAATATTGAGCGTATTTTTGGTGGAAATCGTCGGTGAAGCATTTGCACGCCATCGAATATGTTTCGTTCAATACGTTAGTGCATCCGGTCGAAATTCTTTTTAAGAAAACGAAAATACGATTTGAAGTTCTGAAAATTTGACTGAAATGGAAAAAATGGAACAAAAATTTAAATTTTGATATTTAAAAATCGCATCGATCGAATCGACATTGAATTGAAAATTCAAAGATACATAGGGAAGAATGAAAAGTTTAACCCAAAATTGAAGTTTTGAAATTGCCCCCCTAAGACCCCTACAATTTAGACGTCACTTAACTAGATTATAGTCCTCTAATTTAGGTCAACGTCCATCACGAAAATTTCATTCACTCTTCACCTCCTTAATCTATTTCCTTCTCCACCTGATTAGCGCTAGAAGTAATTCTTTGCTTATTCTACACTTTCTGGTCAGTTTCAAGCATATACGGGCGACACCCAAATTCTGAGGAAATCAGGATGAGTGAAATCGCCAGAAAATTTCACTGAAAATATAATTCTGGGGTAAAAATTTCACTGAAAATATAATTCTGGGGGTCTACAGCAATCTGCAGGGTTTTTTTCTACTTCTCGTGGTGCAACCCCTCCCCACGCCCATATGTGGTTTCAAGTACTATCGTAGAAAATTTTCGATATTTATTTATTTTTGGCCTTTATTTTATCTTATTTTCCTCGCAAAATTTCCCGTTTTTCTATTCAGGGTATGTAGGCCTGCAAAACTCCCAAGTTCATATCTAGTAAGCTTCACAGCTCCACAATTACCGCTTGCTATTCAAATTAAGGTTATGCCACTTCTTAATTCTAAAACTTTGGTTCTTTTTTCTTCAACTGAATCGAGGTTTGAATTCAATTTTGAGAAAAAGTGTGGTAAGGTAATACAGGCATAAAATGAAAATATTGTTGCAGACCAGAAAAGCGAGTAGTAGAAAATAAAATTGCAAAAGCTATTCAAATTTCAACAAAGTTGAGAAAAAGAATAGAAAAACAAAGGAGGAGAATATGAAATGAGAAATCGAAAAATTTTCAGAGGCAAAGGTAGAATTTATCAGTGAAGCATAAGTAGAAAGCTGGACGGTCAGGTCCACTGTCTCACCATGAAATCTTATCGAAGACTATAAACAAAAGGGAATTGAATACAGAAAAAGAAAAAGTTCATAACTTCCGAACATTATCGAAGCAAGTGTGTACTAACTTCGAGAAACAGTTGGCATCGCAAAATTCTTTAACGGATTTTTCGGCTCTCAGCAATGTCTTGTACGAATTTTTCGTATCCAACAGTTCGGCTTTCGAATAAACCTTAGAAACGCACCGATCCAGCTTTTGAGTACCATTAACTCTTTCTGGACAAATTGTCGTATTTCGACTCGCCACGTAAATTTCGGCTGCCCAAACGCTCAGCAGACTAAATTCAAAGTCATTACGAGGTAATTTAGTTGAAAAAATTTTTTAAATCAAATTAAATTTATTAAAATAACATCAAATAATTTGAACATTAAAATAAAATCCTTTAGAAAATTTCCCATTCCTTATTGTGGGGGTCTAGACTCTCTAAAAACCCCGATGTGCATGTTCGGTCGAGACCGCACATGTACAGCATGAGAATTCCGGGGGTGTCAGGCCCAAAAACTTTTAAAAAGTGTTTTTTGGGCTAAAAACGATGGGTACACGTCAAAAGCAATGGTTTTGACGTTTCAAACAGTGCTCGCTCTTTCTAGAATCTAAAAACATAAAAGGAATCTCAGAAAAATTTGGAAAAATTGAGTAAATTGAAAAAAATATAGTCAAAAAATGTGCACATGGCGCAAAGCACCGAGATTTTGAGATTTTTGAGTCAAAAATTAGTTGAAAACGCTTAAAAAGGCGCACTTTTTGCAACTTTTGCCGACTTTTACGAAAAATCGACAATTCTGGGGAGAGGTCGTACTCGTAGCCATTTTGCGGAGGTTCAGTTGCCATTCTAGGGTAAGGTCAACCCCCAAGAACACGTCTGGTCTACACCCCAACCCCATCCACATGCAAGTCTGCACGTAACACGCAAACTGATTCGCAATATTTTATTTAAAAAATAAAGTAATTTTTATAAATACCCGTTAAATACCGTAATCTAATATGATGAGAACTTACGGTTGTCTAACGCTTATGTCGGGCGGATCGACCACTGGAGCAAAATGCAAGCCCGGAACGCTCTTTGCAACGCATTTTTCAACATTGCTTCGGGCTATTTTAAGAGTGTCGAGATTACACTTGGTAAACTTTTTCAAATCCGACCCGTCGCCGAGACCCAACCGTTCGTACACGTCCAAGTCGGTTTCAAGGTAGGGCGCGCTGCATTCGCCTCTGTGAAATATCTTTTTATCTTAGAAATTTTTTTAGAATTCCTTTAAATTTAAGTTTTGCTTATTTAATTCTGTTTATCTTATTTACCATTCTCCTCAGGCACTTATAATCATTCCGTCGAATAAAAAAGTTTATTAAAGTTTTTACTGTCATTGTTAAATGCTGATTCCATTTTATAAATCTTGTCCATACAGTTGTGATCAATTTTGCAGGTATCTACATAATAAGTCTAGATGCTATACGTAAATGGGTTTTTGCTTAACATTAAAACAAAGTTAGCTGAAAAGCTACAAAAATCATCGTGCAATGCTTTCGAAACCCTTCAAAGATATGACTTGAGAGAAAATTCTAAGAGGGTGAAAAGACTTAGTTTATTTTGGCTGAAAATGCTTCTGCTGAGCTGTTATTTCAGAGAAATTTTGTTTTCGTATTTAGGTAACGATTAGTTTTGCTCCTTCGCTGCATTTAAAATTTAGAATTTTGAAATTTAAAAGAATCAAAAAAATATGAACATCGTTCGGTTGTCTTTGCAGTTTAAAACATAAAAATACGGTTTTAAGACTTGAACACAGAATTTCAATCAAAATTTAATTAAAAATTCAAAAACTAATATTTCAAATTTTCATTTTATTGTTAAATTATTTTAATATTTTAAAATTCTAATAATTATCATATATACGAGTAGATTTAATTTTAATTTTTTTTACATTTTGATATATCAATTGTAATTTTTTTAAATTTAATATTTCGAAAATACTTTGAAAAACAAGCTAAAACGCCATCTCGAAACGTCTTTACGCTGCTAGCTTCCAATTCCTTGCTTCTTTGGCCCTCTCTGACATTTGCTACGCAACGCAGAAAATTAGTCGCCTGAGGCCCGCAATCAGTTGTTGCGCTGAGCGCAGCCGACAAATAATTCACGAGTAGCACAATTAGGCACCGAAATAGCGGCATTGCCGAAAATTTTTCGATGCCGAAATTTGTCGAATATTCGACGATCTTTATCGATTAAATACCAAGCCTAGAATCAAGTTCGAAAAAATTGTTCAAGGATAGAGGGTATGTAAATAAGGGAGGGAATATAGCTTTTACAAATAGTGAATATTGCAGGAATATACGTTTATGTATGTATTCGAATTTCACGATTTTTCGAATAAAACTAGATCATATGAGGTGTGTCTTCAGAAAAAAACCAACAAAAGCCGGCTTGTATATACTCGTACATTATTCTAGTTCGTGTTTCCACTCCTTTTTTCTACACAACATAACTAAGTATTGTTGAATCGGTCGGCTTAAACCTTCCAAAAAATGAAGAGCTGCGGTAAAATTACGAAAATGAGACGAAATTCGTTAACAATAACTACATTTTTAGGTTTGAAATAAATAGGGCGCGGTAAGAAGAGTCGATTGTTGATCCAGAAAATCCAACGACAACTAGTACGATAGATTTTTTGGAGTGTTTTTACGAGAGGTATTAAAAAGGCTAAAAATATTAGTATTAGATACTTTAAAAGCACCTCCGAAACGTCGCGACAAAAACTTAACTACTTATTTGCCAAAATCTAGTCTACGCAACTATACTGATCAAAACTAGAATATTTAATTCGCCGAATAACAACAGCTAATTATTTGATATGTCAAGGCGATATTTGATTGTTGGACTAATTTTATTTACCTCGCCCGACGAAGACTATATGGCAAAAAAGCGCAATTCATGAAACGCATACATATCAATGAGCATTCCTAGCTCGTAACTTGTATCACTCTTTCGTTTTATATGATTTGCTTTTTATTGTATTATGTTAGTGTGTCTGCGGGACGGATCGCACCATGCCAGTGCTCAGCATAAAGAAAGAGAAAGCGGCATTTTACTTAACGAAGAAACATCACTCCACGGTTTTAAGACAGATAAAAATACTTTTATATACTTATAACCGAAATATCGATAGATCCTAAAATTAAATATTCGCGCTTTTTTGGGATTTTAGCCGGTTTTGCACCACCCAGACCGTCAGAATTCGGCTGTTGCCCCTGTATGCATGGTCGGGACGGGACCCTCACACCGAGAATCTGAAAGACCCTACCCATGATCAATAGTCCCTCCCAGAATTGAATTTTCGGCGCTATTTTTGTTAAATTCGCCCCATCGAGCTCCAAGAATTTGGTTTCTGATATTTGCATCACCCTTCGTAACAACAAAAAAGGTCGTTCGGGACAGCTTTTCAAAATGGAATGTCTTAGGGCCTCAAGCACCACGTAAGGCCCGTATTAACTTAGTAAGATCATGAGGGTTCAAACGGGAGAAACTAATCAGCACCGAATTTCTTGGAAATTTGACTAACAACAAGCAACAGCCTTATCAAAATAACGGAAAATCTCTAAACATAAAGTAAAAAATAAGGTAATAGCATCATTATTATATAACAATAATAATAATTTCTTCTGACATTTAATTAACTTATATTTCTCAACTAAACTACATTAAATTTCCTACATTGAACATAGCTCTTAAGAGAGGAATGAAAAAATACTTGTCAAAAGTCAAAAATCGTACGTGCTAGTGATGTTTAATATTTTTAAGTCGTTTTATAATTGATAAATCGGTTTTATGATTTGAAGCTGCTTTGAATAATCTAACAATGTCAGCATTATTTACCTAATTCGTTTTCACGAAATTGCCGGATTCTTTTTACTTTCGATCACCCAATTAAATTCGGGCATTCAAGCACATAATTTATTTTCTGACAAAAGGCCCAAACATAATTTGAAGCTAATTTACTTTCTTACAAATATTACAAACATGATTTGAAGCTCTGAAAATATGTCACGATGAATCATCATTGCCTAGTTCGCCGTTGTCATCGCCGGTAGAAGAATATTTACAATGACTCTCAACGAATCTAAAACTACGTGGAAGAATCATAATAAGAGAGGCGAGTACGATGACCAGTCCGCACTCGACCATCGACAAGTGGTAGTTGCCATTGGTATCGTACAAGAAACCTGCCGAAAATTCAGTAAAAATTACAAAATTGGAAGATTAACAAATTCATAAAATTTATAGAAAAAATTTGAAATTCAGACGCTTCGCATTCAATGATAAGCAGCCTCTAGAATATAGACGCTCTTCATGTTTCACCTAGAGCAGCCTAGAAAGACTAAAGGGAATTTTCCAGAGGGGAAACGCAAAACTAAAGTCATAAACTGACAAAAAATCACAACTTTTAAAGTAAAAGTGCTTAACATTTTAACATTTTTATTCATCGGACTATGTTAGCACAAACATCTTTCCGGCTGACCTTCCCCGAATCAGGCTGACTACTATTCCCTCCAGCCAAGCAATGCAGCCATACATGGGCAGCACCCGAATCCTGGGGATTTGGGCGGTGTAAAACCGGCAAAATTTTGAAATAATACTGAAAATTAAATTCTGGGGTCTATCGATTTTTAAGGGGTCTACCATATTCTCTAGGGACACCCTTACCCTCCCTTAAACCCACGCATGGTATAGACCCCTCCTCAAAGCCCCACACTTGTGAGTGCAACTATGGTAGATACCTGCGAACGGCGGACCACATAAGGAGCCCAATCCTTCAGCAACAAGCAGGAATCCGTATCCTGAGGCCATCGTCTCCGGGCCGACTAGGTTCGATATAATCAACGGCAACAAAGGTCCCAGCGTCGACGTGCACAGACCGAACGAAAAACACAGAATAGTCAAAGTTTGGGGCGATCGAAAATAAGGCACCAGAATCATAAGCGAGCCGCCCATCGTCAAACTGACCATATAGAGGGTCAAAGGTCGCGGATAAAAACGCACCAAAAATCCGACCATCAGGCGTCCAACAATGGTACCTGCGCCGATAATGGACAGAAAAATGGCTCCCTTAAGGTCCGTATAATCGATAGCGTTCAAATGTGACGGCAAATGAACGTAAAACGCCATTATGCCGAATAATAGCAAGAAGTTGTTGACGATTAGGAAAGAAAACGAAATTTTGTTCCAAATTTTAATTCGACGAATGGGCGTTATTTTCTCAGAATCTTCATTATCCGAAAAATCGTCACTGTTCGGCCTTTTTCGGCGAATGGGCCAGAAACACATCGAAAACGTCGAAATGTTCAAAGTCGCACCTGCGAATAATAACGTGGAATTTTTCCAAAAATAACACTCGACGAGTAGACGTATCAGAACGGGGCTTAAAAGGGATCCGACGCCGAGGCCAGTGGTCGCCAGTCCGATCGCCAGCGGTCGGCCTTCATCGAAATAATCGCAAACGGCTACGACGCAAGGCATGTAAGACACGCCTAACCCGATTCCTTAAATAGGCAATAAAAATAAGAAAAAATAATAACCAGAAATAACAACAAATAATTTAAAAAAATTCAAACCAAAAATAACAACAAGAATAAAAGATACGAGAAGGAACAATAAAAACAAAAAATGTCAATACCCAGAAAAACCGGAATAGGATTTTTGGAAGTTTTGTAGAATCCCCCGTGATTGAGCTACAACAATCAAAGTCATAACTTTTGCATAATTTGTCGATTATAATATGACATGAATAATGGATCAGTAATCTTTGGTATATCTTGTATGAAGATCCCTGGGGAATTCTACATAAGTTTCTTATTTTTGTGGGAAGTGGGAAAAAACCAGTAAACATACATTTTCTGGGAGAAATTACGGTATTTTGAATTCCCCTCTAGAATGGCTAGCATTCTCCGGCGAAATGCTGCTGACTCCTGCAGAATTCCCAATTTTTAAAAATAGCTTAAAAATTATGCCGTTTCGGTTTAGCGATCTTTTGGCTGAAAAGGTCTTACTTTACTGCGATGCTCCGCATCAAGTAGTTGCATGTTTTTCTATCGATTTTTTGTAAAAAAAAACTTTGTTTTATTTTCTAGTAGAAGATGGCAATCGTCACCATTGTTTAAAATTGCGTCGTAGACAGATACATATTGTTTTTTCAGCCCCACAAAAGCACTTTAGAACAAATTTCTGGATGAACCAGAATTCTGTACTGTGCATATCTACTTGCTGGTTATCATAATTTTAAGAACGATTTATCACAGCTTCCGCCAAGATTCTCGGAGAATTCAAAGAAAAACATGAACACGTTTGCGACCGAAAGCAGGGATAAATTCGCGTCAAAATCGTGTATACCTCACCCAGTGGCGGATCCAGGATTTTCCTAAGGGGGGCGGTACCCCTATGGGGGGCGGAACCCTGACTTGGGCGGAAAAATTAGCCGTTTTAACCCGAAAATCGCTAAAAATTGCTCAAAAATGCTTAATTTTGCGCACTATTTTGGGCCAATGGGGGAAGGGCGGCCGCCCCCCGCTACCCCCTAAATCCGCCCCTGACCTCATACATATATACTCTCATTCCATGAAAATTCACTCTTCCAGACCCTTTTCAATTTGTTCAATTTTCTTCAGTATAGTGTAGTATAGTGAAACCACTTTCACAGCGATTTTATCTGCATGAATCAGTACAGGAGAGAGGATTAGATGAGAATTTTGGTATTTTGCAATAAAAAAGGTTTTGCAGTATAAAAAAGTAGGTTGCTCTCTTTTCTTATTTATAAATACTCGATCTCCTCTATCTAAGGTATGCGAAAATTTATAACTCCTCTATCTAAAGGATATGCGAAAATAATTATAAATTGTAGTATGCAAGTTCATGTGTGCATGTTTATCGCAAAAATTAGTAGGCGCTTAAAAAATTTATAATTACGTCATTTTGTAAATCTGCATGAAATTTTCAGAGTTACAGCATGGTGAATATCACGTGCTCAGCTGATGACAACAACGTGGCGAAAATTCTGCTCACGTCATTTGTTTATTATACAAATGGAAAAATTCCGCAAGTCAATTCACATTAATGATAAATGCTTTCAATCGTCGCCCAAAGTACTAAAGCTTAACGTTGAGATTCCAAAACCAGCCTAATTTCGGTCGACTTACCTAACAAAGCGAATGATAATAAAAGGTGCCAAGTATTTGTTGAAACAAATGACATAATCAACGCAAATGTGGCTATCAAGGAGCCTAAAACGCCAACAGAGCGGCAGCCGTATCGACCGGTCAAAAAACTCGATACCGGTCCTAAAACGCAAGAATTAGGCGTTTTCTGAATTTAAAAATTGAAGAAGCAAGTTATAGAAGTAAAAAACCTTTTAAAAATCAAATGCCGCACCATAAACTTTCTGGCCGAATATAACTAAATTTATTGATTAATTAAAATATATCTGAATTTGTTTTAAAATATTTGAAAAATAAAAAGATTAAATAATAAAAAGTATATGAATAATAATTTTTAATAGTGCATAATTATCATTTAATCATTAAAAAATATTTAAATAATTACTTAAATAAATGCACATGCGTACGCATGAACGCGTCTTAGATAGAGCATTTTTGGGAAGCTCGGAAATGTCAAATATCAGAAAAGCTGACGACAGTGCCGCTACAATTTGATTAAGCTTGAGATCACCATTAAGAACAAACCATCGAGAAAGAACATACAGTATGATAAGACATGCAAATGAAAAGTTTGGAGGTCCGAATCCCGAAACGCGAAAGGAAAATTTGGGGGAAATAGGCAAAATTATGGTCAGAAACAAATAATAAAACTAAATTTGTTAAAGAGAGCAAATTGACCTGAAAGTATCAATTAATGCCGTTTTTATGCTATTAATTTTAACGTTTGTAGCGATATTTAAGGGTTTTCCATATCAGAGAGGCTCTTTAACTCTGACCCCCTGACCGACCATACTATACGTGCAAGTATGGGAAAGACTAAGGAGAAAATAAATATGTAGCAAGGACTACAGAGAAAATAAAGATGTAGGTTGAAAATAAAAATAACGAGCAGAAAAAATTAAAAATCAAAATAAATCCTTTATTATAAAATTGCGATGCGATGGTTTTTTTCTGGAGATGACGCTGCTAATGCCGATTAGCATCAATTCAGAGCATTTATTTTAATGATTTTAAAAAATTAAATAAAATAAAAAAATTTTAAAAAATATAAAATAAAAAAATGAAAAAATAAAATAAATCATAAAATAAAAAAATTAAATTAAATCATTAAATCATTAAATCATAAATCCATGAATCTGATCCCATTAGTTTCGTGATTCGTTGTATTACGCAAAATTTATTACTCAATCAATGCAATTCAAATCAAATTTACTAGAATAAAGATCACTCTATCATCTACTAATTAGTGCAGTTATACCAGCAAGGCAAGTTAGTGCAGGGACCATGGAACTGACCATTGAGAGCCAGCTGACTGAAGCTGTTGAACGGAATTCATTTATCAGAATAGCCTGTTAAAGACATCACATCAAACTATATCCCAAAGCATGCATGCAATATTTATTTAAATATTAATCTTTATATCCATATAAAATGTAATATTTATTTAACATGTGATTATCACAGAAACCTAAACATACACGGGCAGCAATCAAATTTTGGGCTGGGGCCTGATGGGGCAAAATTGCCACGAATGGCACAAAAAATGCATTCTGATGTTATATCGATTTTTTAGGGGGTCCACCGGATTCCGGGGATGGTTTTAGACTTCCTCCAGACCCCCACACTCACGTGTGGACCTGAATAATAAACAACATGAAAGTACTAGAAATGAAAATATTGAGCAAAAACGTTCCACTAAAAAATTAAGAACTTATTTTGAAATGTGTTTTGATGCCGTTTTGGATGAGTAAATATGAGGCCAATTCATTTGTTAAATGAAATCAATGATAAGAATTAAATTTGCTTGATAATTTCAGGTATTCACTACGTGTATTGAAAAAGACGATAGTGATATCAGGTCTCTCAGAGATAATGCCTATCCTGCGTTGATGGAACACGAACAAAATCATTCGTTTTTACCCAAAAGGTCTGATGAAAATATAAAAATTTTTCGGAGAAATAAGACAAAACGAAGGCCAAAAATGCATAAAAATTAAAACTTTGTTGCAAAACTGCTCAGAATTGACCAGATAGCTGTCTACTAAGATAGTTTTGATGCAACGTTTTATCATTTAGGCCATTTTCTGAGGCCATTTTGTTTAACAAAAAGGTCTCTATTTGAATCCCAGTCCCGAAGATTCTATTTTGGCCATGCTGTGCATCTATGGTTCCTATCCATTCGCTATCATTCATTCAATTGTTCCACTTAATGACAACACATATGCTTAAATATTACAGTAGATAAGAAAATGGGGGCAAACGATCTTCAATTTTCTGAATATGAATGGCAAAATTATTTTTTTTAAATACTCTACTAATCAATGTCTAGTTTAGCTACCCATTTACTAAAATTATGTAAAACTGTGGGCGATCAAAACGACATAGATGCGTATCTCCTCCTTCAGTTCCCGAAATATTCCCTTTTAATTAGCGCATGGATTTTATATTCATATTACTATCTCGAACATATGATTGACAGATGTCATCAATGAAAATATTTTAAACTAAAATAATTTTTTGGTTTATCTCAATGTTTTCTCGAATATTTCAAATTTTTATAATAAATTTTAATTCTAAACATTTTGATTACTAATTTTAAATAGATTATATCACCAATAATTAATGGTCAGAGCGGGATATTTTGAATTTTTGAAATTTTTATTCTCTACAATAATTTGAATTTTTTGAATCTTTGCGTGCACGAGAGAAATTCGTTAAAAAGAAATCATAAAAAACGCTCTCCCGCAATTTAATTTTTTCAGTCGTATTCTTCAGTCCTTAAAACTGATTTTTTAAAATTATTATCTGCCTGATAATAATAAAGAGCTATAAATAGTTCTTTTTGAAAGAAAATTTTTAGAAAAATTAAAAATTCTTAAAAGGCTCATTATCTCAGCTCATATCGAACTAACAGAAGTCTAGCGTTCAAAACTCAATACCTGGAATGCTCCTGCGCTTAATGCGAACCCCCAAATTATAACGTGACAAAGAAACGAGCTGGCCAAAACTACGTATTTCCACCATTTTGGCGGGTCAATCGCCGCATCATTGAACATTTGTATGATGAAAAATTTGTAGAGACGTATGAGTAAAAATCAAGCAAGTCGTCTGAAGATATACTTAATTGCGAAACTAAATCAAGTTTGAGCAAGCGACCGACGGACGCATTTTTCAAAAGTTCCAAAAAATGTTTCTGAACACGCATGGCCCACATCGGAAAAGTCAGCCAAACCATTAAAGTAAAAATACGACATTTAGGCGCATTGCGTAAGAACAAACGAGTTTGCGAGCCTATTGTTTACGCATAGATATATTTAACAGGTAGTCGCTGCGGGACGTCGCAAGTTGTTAACCCAAGTTTGCCAAAAAAGACAAAGTAAAAACAAGCGCCATAACATTTCGCGTTTTCGAACACCTATCACTTAAAAAGCTTTCTCTCAATTGTACTACCTAATTTAATCCTGTGCGTTCCTTATTTGTTTTATTTATTTATGCATTTTATTTTATCTTATTCAATAATTTGTTTTTTTATTTATTTCTGTACTTATTTGATTTTAATTTAATTTTACTGCTATTCATAACTTGTTTATTTTTAATCTCACTTTTGAAATTAATGTAGTAAAATGAAACGGCATGTAAAAAGACAGTAGAGAATAGTATATAGGAAATAAATCATTGAATCTCAAGTTATTTGCTACTGCGTGTCTATATCGCGAAATCCACACAAGCGGCTTTTAAAATATCCCGTCGAAATAATGTTATTTTTTCTATTTTACTATTTTTTCCATTTAAATCATTTTATTTTCTTAGAACAGCTTCGTTTAGATACTGAAACATTAGATACAGTCCGCGGTCGACGTAGTAATCCACGGGGACTCTGGCTAAGTCATCGACGTATCAACGACAGACTCGCAACTAAAAGACGAGTAAAAAGAAATCGATAGAAGAAAAGTAGCAAGCAATAACAAAAGAGAAAAAATAAAAAGAAACTAGGCATACTTCTAGTATATTTATCTGATTCATTTTTTATTTTTTATTTTATTTTTTCTATTCATACTTATTTTATACCATGCCACAGTAGCAGCAACGTTGTGTGCGTATGCATACATGGGCGTGGGGATCTGAATTCCCCTGCGCGAGAGAGACGCCATGAATTTTTGATGCTGTTTTTAGCAATTTCGCTCCATCGGACCCCTAGATTTAAGCTGCTGCCAATGTACATACGTGCGTATGTCATCAAAAAAGGAATACAAGACGCAGAGACAGTTGTTAGGGTAGGTAAAACACATGGGCATGTGGGTTTTTGGGGAGGGCGGTTTACAGTCCCCAGAATCTGAACCCCCAACCAATAAACTCCGCAGAATTGAGTTTTTGGTGCTATTTCGGCAATTTTGCCCCATCTGACCCCCAGAATTTGCTAGTTACCTATGTTCATCCCTGTAGTTAATTTTTTATAGTCTGTTCTATAATTGAAAAGTGGACTTGGAATGAAACTTTTTAGCAAACCAACATCGATGCAGTAACAATAAATTGATAGCTTTGATCTGTCCCCATTTTCACTTATCGTCATGCAATCTGTTACTCTTTCATTCATACATGTAAGAGGGCGTGTGGGGGGACTCCCCGACCAAAGTCGGCCGCCTTACCCCATCCCCTTGAAGCCAGAATGATTTTTGACCTCTCCTCCTCCACTTTTTGGAAAAAAATCAAATTTTTTGACCGTTTTCACGTGTTTGTTGGCCTTTTTCAGACAAAAATTGAAGTCGTCTTCGTCTACCCCCGTACCTTAAAATTGCTGGGGACCACCACCCAAAATTTCGAGCCATTACATATATGCTTTTATCTCCAACTTTCCAGAATACGGATAATGCGACTTTAGCTGAAGAAAAGTAAGTTTCGGCGCTAATGTCTATCATAATTGAAAAATTAAAATTCAATGTACAAGACCTGTACATAAATAATCGAAAGAATGAGAATAATAGCACTCAATGGCGCAAATAATCAGAGCATCCCTATTGAATTCACGTCCTGTTTTGGTTCTTCAAAGGCCACGACGCTATATCGTTTATCCTTAGCCGCCTCATGCTTATGATAAGGAATGATAATCAAAGATCCCATTAAAATCGCTAATCCGCCGCTTATCATTGAAAGACTATAATCGCCGTTTTTGTCATACAGGTATCCTGTAAAAAATTCAAAAAAACATGTGTATTATGCGATCTTCAAGAAATGTTAAGAATAATTTAATTTCGTAGTAAAAAAAACGATAAAAGACGATAAAAAATAGGAGGAAAACGTATTAATGTTATGTTCTACAGGAGGTCACTTAGGCAGTGATGCCATTTGAATTGGCCTTCGGGCAAAAATTTGTTAGATCGGTTATTTCTAAGTTATTTAAAGAGTTTAAAGAGTCTGAGCATCTAGTTTCGTGAGGTAATGAACTCCATCAATTGCATACTCGGTTACCAAACTAATTTTCCCTAATTTCAGTTTTGAAGTAGTTGGTAAACAGGATATTTGGATTTATCTTGAGGCGGTCCTTTGAAAAATCAAAAATTTCAAAAAAATTTTCTTTTTTCGATGTTCTTTACATGTTTGAAAGTTTCATTCAGGTCGATTTTGATTCTTCGTTCTTCTGGCGAATCCAGGGTGAGCTGGACTAACCTTTCCTTAGAATTCAATGCTCTATCCCTCAAAACGCGACGGGTAAAATATTTCAGAACATTTTCTAATATAGTATGCCCTTAAGAAAATAAGGCGACCAAATAATAGAGCAATATTCAAGCAATGGTCGAAATTAGCTTTTATAGGCTAAAAGTAGATTTTCTGGGTTTTTTGATTGAAACACTTTAAAAACTTGAAATAATCTCAGATAAGGCCGATTTTGTTATGCTCTGGATGTGTTAAGTAAATTGTCCGTCTCTAGTCATGGTTTTTCCGAGATCACGACAGTTTTGATTTACTACTTTTATTTCGTCATTAATTTTGTACACAAAGTTTTGATTATTTTTTCCCAAGTGCAAAACTGAGCATTTTTTGAAAGAAAGAGGAAGCTGCCAGTGAACAGGAACTGGTTTGTTTGATGTTAAAATATTGCGAGTTATGATGAGCACTTTGTGGACAAGACGTAAATTTTAGACTGACCAAAGCTTCAAAGGTAATACTGGCCTTAAATTCGAGGGAATGAGAGAAAACGACATCGTTTTTTGACGTTTCTACCGTGACATCAAAAATTGCAAAAAAACGCAAAATTATTTTAAAAAGCAGAATTTCGAGTCTGCTCGATTTTGCATTGGATCTCTAGGTTTCGGGAACTCAAATGCTTTCTAAACTCTGCACGTTCACATCTGTTACTAGAATTTCATAGCACTTTAGTTTGTCTGGACGAAATCAGCCCGTTTGAGGGTAGTCAGTCAGAGGTGCTTTTTGAGTCAGAATGGCCTTAAATGTTGATATAAATACTACAGTCTGTTTCACATAAGTTTGGGCATAAATTTTCAGGATAAGCCGACAATTTACGGAAATTACGGATCAATTCAATGTATTTACCGCAATCAAGGGCTAAGTGAATATTTTGAAAGCTAAGCGCCCGATTTAAGTGAAACGGACTATAAATTAGCGTAAAAGCGTGTTAGTTGTTCATGGTTTTCGGTCATTTCAAGCACTTTTGCACAAAATATTCAAAATATTTTTGGCCTTCTTCATCTTGCCTTATTTTTCCAGACAAATTCTCCCAATTTTTCCATGCGGGGAATGGGATCTGAACCACACATTTACGTGAAGGATCACGGGTCTAGAACCCAGAATAGAAAAATTCAAAATCCTTCAAGAAAATGAGGCAAAATGAAGGCCGAAAACAGATGAAAATTTAACATTTTAAGTGCTCGAAATTGACTTGAAACTATGGAATTTAGTTTTAACGTTATTACTAGTGTTTGAGATTACTTCGGCCCAAAACAGCTTAATTTTCTACCATTTTTCCCCCAGATCGGCCATGCTTTGCATTATGGTCTGGACCATAGATATGCAGCATGAAAATCTAGGCGGGTCAGGCCCAAAAAAATTTAAAAAGTGTCTTCTTGAGCTAAAAAATTATGGTTTCAAGTCAAAAACGCTATTTCTTGAGGTGTTTATGACACTTGCTTCTTCTGTCTAGAACATAAAAACGTAAAGAAACATCTCGGAGAAATTTCAAAAAAATCTAAACAAATTGAACAAACGAAGTCAAAAATGAGTTGGCGCCGAAAATTTGGCGCTTTTGAGCCAAAAACGGTCAAAAAGGCACGCTTTCTATGATTTTTATGAAAAATTGACAATTCTGGGGTCTAAGCCCCTTCGGGAGTTAGTAGCCATTCTAAGGGGTTTAACTCTCCTCCCCACAACCCCACCCTGCACACGTCTGGTCTGAACTAGACATGCACGGGGGGTTCAAAGGGTTTTAGGCCCCCAGAATAAAAACTTTCCTGAGGATGAGACAGAATGAATACCAAATATGCATGAAAATTGAAAATTTTCTTCAAAAGTGCTCGAAATTGACTAAATAATAAGGAATAACGTAGTTTTAACGTTATTAAAGCATTTATACTAGTTTCTGAAGTTATTTTGGCCCAAAAAAGCCCGATTCTTGACCCTCCTTCCCCAAATCGGCCATACAGTGCACCTGTGCTCCGGACCAGCAATCTCCCTCCACGCCCTTGTTTATTCACCAGCTAGGGGAGGCCCGCACAAGGCTCCGATTCCCTCGGCCATCAGCAGGTAGCCGTATCCGTCGGCCATCCTTTCGCTGCCGATAAATTGGGCCGTGATCAGGGGTAGCATAGGCGCCAGGGACGACGTGCATGTGCCGAACGAAAAGCACAAAAAGGCGATCAAAGGGGGCCATTCGACGAACGTTATAAACGCCGTGGCCAAACCGCCCAAAAGCATGCTAATGGCGTAATTGAGCACCGGGCCATGAAACTTGTGCTCCAGGCAACCGGATATCAAGCTTCCAGTGACGGTTCCTGCGCCGACGATCGACAGGTAAACGGCGCCGGCGAAATCCGAATAGCCAACGGTGCTCAGGTGCGAAGGCAGGTGAACGAAGAAGGCGATCATGCCGGCGAATATTAGAAAATTATTGACGATTAGAAGCGCGAATGGCAGACTAGTGAAATTTCGGAATCGTCCTGAAGCAGTAGCAGATTCATAATTTTCTGACAGCGGTGGGCGGAACCCCAAATTTTCTTGATAGCGTTAAAAATTGTCCAAAACTATTCGTACATTATGCTTAAAGTGTCGGTCTTTTCGTCTTTTGTTAGACGGAATCATTTGTGATCCGAAAAAATAATGAAATATTTAGAAAGTTTTCCACGAAACCCGCGCAAAATTAGTGCATAACTCGGCACAAAGGGCCGAAGAAATACTCGAGAAATCAGCTTAAGAACTAAACAAATCTTTGTTCGGTACATACACTATTCTTTTGACGTAAAACAAAGTTTTAAGAACGTCAAGAAAGCCAATAAATGTCATTAATGAGTACTACCCGTCTCGAAGTACCAAATAAATTTGAAAACTCGAGATAAAAAATGGATCTAAAAAATACGCATTATTCTCTAATGCGACCAACCATGTTTTGACGACAGGGGCGGTCGCCCCTACCCCGCCCCTTCTAAATCCGCGCCTGACCTGAAGTCACGTGACCGCGAAATTTTGTCGTTTTCTCAACGTCGGACGATCCACCGGGTCCGTCTGATAAGAACAATGAAGAGCACACGGCCAGGTTTAATGTTACACCGGCGAGCAATACCATGGCGTTGCGCCAAAAATATCTTTCCACGGCGTAATTCATTAACAGCGGAGTGATGAGCGTGCCAACGCCAACGCCGGTCGTCGTGATCCCCATGGCTATGGGGCGTCCTTTGTCGAAAAACCCGTATACGGAGACTACGCACGGCATATACGATATGCCAAGTCCGATTCCTGGAAAAATAGCATTTTCTATCATTCAAGGTACGTACTAGATTTACAAATTTTGAACTAGAGGAAGTGTGTTAGGGTCCTCCGATTGGTCGAGGTACGTCGATTATTGATAGCACCTAACCAGTGGTAAATCGCCTAAATAATCTTAAGCCTAGTAAACTGTAACGAAATCAAACGACGCTGAAACTCAAAAAGTCATAGTCGACCTACGGGCCAGCCCGTTGAGGATCAGACGAACAGTTTTTTGCCAAAATGGTCTCAAAAACGCGTATAAATGCTAAGCGTGAATAAATTACTATGTAATTAGACAGTTTATCGTCAATTTGACGCAATTTTGCAGAAAAGTTTTCATTTCATCTATTTAGTGTCATCATTTCGCTTTATTTTCCCTATAAATCTTCCAATTCTTGAGTCTAGACCTATCCTCCATGTGCATGTCTTGGCACAGCCTGCAAATGTCCGTCCTCTTTGTAGGGGGTTCGATTATTAGAATAGGTGCTAATTTGGCTCTCAAAAATGCTGCTTTCGCGAGAATTTTCGATTTTTTTGTTGTAGCGATCTTTTGGCTCAAATATGTAAGCTTTTCCAAAGCCTGTTTTGATCATATTTAGTTGTTTCATTGGATTTTTGAAAGTTTTTTATGTCTTCATGTTGTAAGAAAAATGCGTATAATTGAAAATGTAACATTTTTCTATATCTAATTCGTACCCATCGTTTTTTGAAACCAAAAAGGACTTGTAAGCAATTTTCGGTACTGACCCTACCTTAAAGTTGAAGTAAACTGAACTATAATATTTGATTTTTATTCAATGAATAGTTTGATATTTTGTTTAAGTTCCTTTGATAATCATCTATGCTCGCAACACAGATTCGATCCCGTTTCCAGAATACAAAAAAGCGAAAAAGTATAGTTTGGAGCTCTAAAAGTTAAGTCTAGAAGGAATGGTCTTGTGTATTGTAGACTGAAACTCGTGCGATTGTGGATGGTTGATCATTTTAGGTACCGCTTTAACCTGGAAGTGCATCAGTGCTATTTTTTGTTTATTCTAGCAATCCTGTCGATTGTATATGCTATAGGAAGCCTTAAACATTGCAATACTGCATCATTATTTAAAAATATTTATTTTTGCATCGATAAATTGCGCAATTTCCGGTAATATTTATTTATGGCCGAAAGTCATGTACGTTATGTACGGAAGTGACGCCAAATCTTGAAATTAATAGAGAACCGAAAAGCATGCAAATTTAGGCGACATTAATTGCGATGTCAGCCTGCATGTAGAAATGAAAAAGTCAGTTGATGTCTGGGAGTAAGAACAAGGACGCGGCGTCGATTTGAGCGATTATTATGATTCGATGATCTTTTGTATATAATGTCGTTATCTAACATTTTTGGATTTTTCTAATTTATTTGAATTTAATTAAATTAGCGAAAGAACTCCGTAGCACGAATCTACAGGAACGACATTATCATTACAAAAATGGAGGTCCCACGGCAGTAAAACGAGAACAAAACTCGTTAACGATAATTATTTGATGATTACGCGATCGAAAGGCAAAAAAGAAAACGTAGAAAAACTAGAAACCGTAATGCCGAATCAAGAAAATGAAGGAGAAACAAACTCCTTTGAACGCAATTCTGATTTAACTGAGTGCTTACAACACTCAAAATTTTTAGAACTTGCGCGCTGGCGATTAAGTCCATTTAGTGGTACGACAAGTAAAGAAATAATCACATTTTTCGATGAATTTGATTCATTAGCGTTAGCTGCAAGAGCGACTGATGACAGTAAGTTATCAATTCTGCCATTTTTCTTAGACGCATATCCCAGATCAGTTTTTAAGGAGATAAGCTCAGCAGCAGAGATTACTTATTCTGAGATCAAGAAGGCATTAATCGAAAAATTTTTGCCTCCTGGGTTTCAGGATCAAGCTATTCTCGATTTCCACGAAATTAAGCAGAAGGAAAATGAATCAATAGATCAATACGTGCATAATTTGCAAAAATTAACTAAACGAGCATTTCCGAATTTGTCTTTCGAGCAACTAGAAGACCAATTAAAAGTTAGCTTTATTAAAGGATTGCTCCCAAGATTAAAATCGCAAATACAAATTTTCGGCGCTCCGAGATCATTTCAAAGTGCAATAAAATTATCGAAAAACGCAGAATATCCGTTATTGCAAGAAAATACTCTTGTGCCAAATAATATTAGAAGCGAAGTAACGAATACGAGCTTCTCGACGACGGAATTGACGAGATCAATATTAGAACTGCAAAAAGAAATTGCAGCACTTCGAAGGGAAAAAGAAGATGTAAAATTAGTTAATTCGCTTAATTATAATCGTAAAAATAATACGGTATCGCAGAATCGTTTTAGCAGGTATGATTCTTATTACAAGCCAAATGAAAGGTACTACGATAAAAGTCGAAATTCGAGCTATAAGAATTTCAAAAAATGTTACGAATGCGGAAAATTAGGTCATTTCGGAAGAGAATGCTGGTATCGTCAAGGAAATGCTAGAGGTCGCTTTAAAAATAATTATGGAGTACAAGATCGAAGCAGATCGTTCAATAGGTACCGTAATTATTCGCGATCGCCTAATCGTTCGTCAAGAGGATCGATCGAGGTAGATAGAGTAAACGTAAGTAGTTTCGATAGTGATGAAGCTGATGCTGAAACATCAGGAATTAATTCGAATACAGTCGAAAGAATAAACTGTACAAGCATATTAAAAAATAAGGGTGAACGAATTCCCGTAAATAATCACTATGTACATAATTTTTCGCGACGATTTTATGGTATGGCCGCTGCAACAGCTAATTACATGAATACGCATCGAATACTGCGTCAAAATTTAATTCGTTTTAAACATCGAAATCGAAATTATAATCAAAATGGCACGAAAGAGCAAGTTTATGAAAATAAAACAGCTCGAGTGACGTTTGAATTGCATAAAGATAAAGAGAATATACAAAGTCAGCCGAAAAAGGTAAGTACGTGCAAAAACACGTATAATCCACTTCCCTTGATAGATTTTAGCGTGAATAATGTACCTAGCAGAGCTTTAATAGATACTGGCTCTCAAATTACGCTAATAACTAAATCTTTCGTCGAAAATAATTTAAATATTATTTTACCTAAATCTAAAAATTTAGACTGCGGAATTTCAGTCAACGGATCAAGTTTTCATATATTAGCTGTTTTGCCGTTCTCATTCGAAATAGGCAATAATGAGTACGTTGTTTCTGCTGGCGTAGTCAATCATTTGCCTTACACAACACTAATAGGGCATGATTTTATACGCAAATATAACGTTGACATCTTATGCAGTGAAAATTGTGTGCAAATAGGCGATGATAAAATACCGATAGTATATAGCGAAAAGAGAGAAAACATAATCACTGGTACAACAAATACCAGACATTATGATTCTAATTATTGCAAATCAGGCGCAATAGTCTGCTTGTGTGAAAGTATTAAAATACCTGCGCGTTCAGAATGCTTATTACCGTGCAGAGTATTATCAGAGGTCAAAAAGAACGAACTTCTGTTTGAATCGAATGAAACATACTGCGAAATGAAGAAAATACACATTGCAACAGCATTAGTGAAAAATAACGAGCAAGTAATACCTTGCCGATTGCTTAATCCGACTGAAAAATCAGTTGTGATTAAAGCTGGATCGATTTTAGGAACAGTTTCGGAAGATTTTGAACTTTGCAAGCAGAAATTATCGAAAGATAAAGATATCGATAAAGAAATTTCTGAATGTTCGAATAAAGCAGATCTATTGGAAATCGATAAAGATTATTTAAAGCAGCTATTGGATAAAAATCGGGATTTATTCGCAATGAGTAATCAAGATCTAGGCAAGACAAGTTTGTTGAAGCATAAAATCAATACAGGAAATGCAATGCCAATTAAAGGTAAAAAATTTAGAACGCCATATGCTTATCGCGAAACTTTAAAAAATACTATAGAAGAAATGCGGAAGGACAAAATAATTCAACCTTCGACATCTGAATGGTCAAGCCCGATATTTCTGATAGAGAAAAAGGATGGTTCACTCCGACCGGTGGTAGACTATAGAGCTTTAAATAAGATCACGGAACCAGACGTCTATCCGATTCCACGCATTGATGAATATTTAGATAGCTTAGATGAAGCAACAATATTTTCTACGCTAGATTTACGGTCAGGTTACTGGCAGATTCCAATTTCGGAAGAATCGAAGCCAAAAACAGCATTTTCTTCACCTTATGGTAATTTTGAATTTAATGTGATGCCATTTGGAATAAAAAATGCTCCATCAGATTTTCAGCGTTTAATGAACATCGTTCTAGCAGGCTTACAATGGAAAACTGCTTCAGTCTATATTGGCGATATAATCATATTCTCCAGGTCTTTTGAGGAACATCAAAAAGATTTGGAAGACGTATTTTCAGCGCTTAGAAATGCTAATTTAAAGCTGAAATTATCAAAATGCTCATTCGGCAAAGAAAAAGTAAAATTTTCAGGCCATATAATTTCAAGAAACGGTGTAGAAGCGGATCCCGACAAAATCAAGGAATTATGCAATTAACCTGCACCAAAAAATCCGAAAGAAATTCAAAGATTTCTAGGATTAGTGCAATGGTTTTGAAGATTTATACCAGATTTAGCTAATATTGCTGTGCCGCTTTATGCACTCCTTCGAAAAGATGAAAAATTTTTATGGAATGAAAAACATCAGAAAGCGTTTGAAGATTTAAAAAGCGCATTTACAACATCACCAATTTTACGTTTTCCATCATTTGACCCGATTGACGAATTCATGGTTATCACTGATGCAAGTGGTTACGCTTTAGGAGCCATTTTAGCTCAAAGAAATAATAATGAGCAATGGATTATTGCATATGCTTCAAAACAAATGTCCAAAACAGAACAAAATTATTCAGCAACAGAAAGAGAGCTGCTAGCTGTAGTTTGGGCATTACAATATTTTCGACATTATTTATTAGGTCGACCATTCGTTGTGCAATGTGATCATAAACCACTACAGTGGCTTGCTAACACGAAAGATACTTGCGGACGCTTAAACCGATGGTCACTAAAACTTCTAGAATTTGACTTTACAATTCAATAGTGTCCCGGAAAAAAGAATGAAGCTGCAGATTTACGTTCCAGAAAGCATTTGGTAAATGCACATACGAGAGACATCGAAAGTTTAGAATTTGAAAATGAAAAATTCGAAGATGCACAGAACAACGATGCTTATATTAAAGATTTATGCAATAAAATTGAAGACCTGACATCAAAAAGGAAATATAGAGATGAATTCAGCGTAATAAAAAATATTGTAATACGAAAATATTGTCCAAAATTTTCGAACACAACTTATCTACAAATTGTTATTCCTGAAAAATTGATAGAGAAAATACTGACCCAATATCATGATGATCCCATCGGAAGTCATTTAGGAACAGCTAAGACCATAGGTAAAATTCAAAAGAAATATTGGTGGAAAAATATGACAAATGACGTAAAAAACCATTGTTTTTCTTGCGAAATTTGTAATTGCAGAAAAGCTTCTTATCCAGCTACGGTTGCCCCCATGCAACCAATACCAGTAAATGGTCCTTGGGACACAATAGCGGTAGATTATTTAAAACTTCCAGCTACATCTCAAATAATATTCAACTAGTCGTTTTTATGGATTATTACACAAAATGGGCAGAAGCGTTTCCAGTTTCGGATATAACGGCTCAAACAATTAGTCATTTGTTGGTCGATAAAGTTATAATGCGTCACGGAGTACCACGTAGATTATTAAGCGATAATGGGACGAATTTTACATCAAAATTAATTACTGATGTATGCAAAATACTTAACGTCAAGAAAATTTTTACGAGTCACTACCATGCTCAAACAGACGGATTAGTAGAACGATTTAATAGAACAATTGCTGATATTTTAGCTGCAATCGCATCGAATGATATTAAAAATTGGGACAAATACGTAAATAGAGCATTGTTTGCATATAATTCCAGTCCACAAGCATCAACTGGGGAAAGCCCTTTCTTCTTACAACATGGGCGTGAACCCATGCTGCCGATTGATTTGAAATTTAATGCGGAAATAGGAAAGATTTAAGTACGAGTCTAGTCAAAATAAAAACCGTTGTAGACGAGCGAATAAAAAAGGCCCAAGAACGCCAAAAAACGCAGTATGATAAAGAGGCAAAAAATTATCAGTTCAACATTGGCGAACATGTGTATCTGAAGAACGACGTGTTAGATCCTACCATTAAAAAACTAGCGTTTAGGTATGATGGACCATACAAAATTACGCAATTTGGTCAGGAAAATGATGCCACCGATGAAAGGCTGTGACCTGCAAAATAATATCGCTAGAAACGGGGAAAACGAAATATGTACACGTTAATAAACTAAGGAAGGCATCAAAGAAATCATAGGTAGCGCGTTAGCGCGTACCTATAATATACTTGAGGTACCCCCAACACCTGGGCACCCCCTACAGCTATAACGGGACACTTCTGGCAGGTGCGGTTTTTTTTAAAAGAAAGATAATAAAAAATTCGCTGCCCTTGTTTTTTTGTTTTTCTTGAAACTCAAAATTGACTGTGTAAAGAAGGTGTAAAGTTTTTGTGTAACGTTATAACATAGGACAAATTTTGGGACCTTTTTACTGCGGCATGTGGACAACTGAGTATTGATGACTCGAAGGATTGAACAGAATAGGATAATAGAGGGATGAATTCTACAGATGACACTTTTTTTGTTTTATGAAAATTCGCATTATTTATCGAACGGCAGTGTAAAGAGTGCGAAAATCTGGGGGTGAAAAAGCACTTTTTGGTCGAGTTTTCAACCTTCCTATGTCCGATACTAACTCCGGTTATGAGGTTTTTAAAATGTTTTCTGACAGAAATGTAGAGCGGATCAAGGGCTACATTCTGCATATAAGCAAAGTCTTCTATGCTCTATGGTGAGTTAGATCCTGGGGTTTAAAGTTTACACTCTAGTGGATGGTGTAAAAAAACGGATTTTAACTAAGATTTCTCTGCCAAATTTTTCCGCTTATGAGTCAGTGCAAATCGAAGACAGCATTAATAAAGTGCCTCACAGGGGCTAAACATCGCAGCAAACCGCATTTAAAAAAACGCAATATTGAGTTATTTATGGGGGTGTAAAGTTCGAAATCAGAGGTAAAAAATGGGCTAAAAAACACGTTTTTTCCGAAGTTTGATTGATAAATCATGCCAAATAATTTTTGCAACAGAATTTTGGCACACAGGAATGTACTACGATTTAAAAGCTACAAATTGTACCAAACCGAATTTCTTTAAACTCAATGGGGAGTTCGGTACGGAATTTTAAAGTTTACAGTGTTCTAAATGATGGAAAATACGTTTTTGTTGCGTTTTTTGTTCGCCACTTTCTCCGTCCAGAAGTCGGGATAAGTCTAATAGAATAAAAATAAAGTGCTTTATATCGGGTGCATGTCAAAGCAAATTGTCTATACATTAATATTTAGCGAGTGTAAAGTCAAAAATTTGGAGTTTTAAATGCGTTTCTGTCTTGTTTTTTCTGCCTGCTTCTCCGGTTACGAGTCAGGGACACGTTTATCAAGTCTAGAAATGGACCAGGAATCAAATTTGATATGCCAGTCTGGCGCATATGTTTACACTCTACGGTGTTGTAAAGTAGTTTACACCAATTGTTAGTTTGCCCATAGAACATTATGTAGACTTAATTTTTTCATAAATATTAATCGTAATATCGGAACAATATCAAAATTACGAATCTGACTAAATTCTTCTTTACACTAGGTGTTTACATGAAGTTTACACTACATATATATTTATCTTCGTTTTTGAGCATTCCTGAAACCTAATTTTTCTTGGAGCCCAGAAGTTTTCAAAGGATCAAATGTGAGACGTCACGTAGGCGCGTTTGTTTACATCCAACAGTGATGTAAAGTAGTTTACATTCATTGTTTATATGTCCTCAGACCATTGTAGAGACATAATTTTTTCATGAATGTTGATCATAATATTCGAGTAATTTTTTACACTGCATGTTAGCCTTTGTTCTAGAGCATTGCAAAAATCGAAATTTTTTCCTGAGATATAAAACTTTACAGGGAATGAAATATATACGTCGATTGGGCGCGCTTGCTTACACTCAGCAGTATTGCAAAGTGGTTTAAACCTAATGTTTATTGTCTTTAAAACATTATGGAGACTCATTTTTCCATAAATGTTGAAAGAAATATCGGAGCAATATCAAAATTACGAATCCGACTAAAATATTCTTTACGCTATGTGTTTGTGTAAAGTTTACGTTACGTGTTAACCCTAATTCGATAGACTTGGAGAGACTTTGTAACTGAAGTCAAGAAATTTTCAAGGATTCATATGTGAGACATCAATTAAGTGAGTTTGTTTACCCTCAAAAGTAATCTAAAGTGATTTAAAAATTATGTTCAAGTGTCCTTAGATCATTGAAGAGATGTAATTTTGTCTTAAATCTGTTGCATTAAAGTTAAATCTTTCTTAGCCGTGTTTATAATATGTTTCACAAAATCTTGCACATGGAGAGCTATCGTTTAATTGATGTAAATTGCCTGCAAAAGTGGTTTAAAATGAACCAGCAATCACACTACTGTGCACAGAAGTCGACAAAGATATACAGCTTTATTGTAATCATGTACATTAATAAGCCGTAAACTGTTAGTATTCTCTACACCTAGTAGTTGTGTAAAGTTTGCACTATTCATTTGTTGTTAATATGTAGTCTATACTACAAATTTATTTTACTACCAAATCAAAGCGTTAGTGTTCCTTACATTTGATATTTGCGTGAAGTTTTTGAATTTTTGCCGAAAATCTTTGCCTTCTAATTTACCAACATCCCGCCTTTTCCATTTTCTTGAAGTTTAAAATCTTTTATAATTCTCTCATAATTTAATGGTAGGTTTTAACTTTAAGTTTCTCTTGGTTTACAACTCTCGCTTAGCAAGCTCATTTTTCAAAACTTTTTCATAGTGATCAGATTAGTTGCGTTTAGTTTGGAATTGGTGGACGGTCGTTATTTTATTACTCGGCTTAAATAAACCAAGTGACTATCTTTTGATTATTTTCTTCATCGCAAATTCAAACACCCAATTTTCAATTTGAAAATTGACCCAATTTTCAATTTGAAAATTGATCCAATTTTCAATTTGAAAATTGGGTGTTTTCAATTTCAAAAGTCACAACACATTGTGCTTGTGTATTGATTGAGTGAGGATTTGCAATGTGAATTCGTTGGTTAAATTTTTGTGCTTGATTATAAGTGAACTGCACATTAAGAAGAAATAACTTAATGCAGTTTTAATTTGAAAATGGATGGTGTCAATAAGGTTGTCTTGTTTAAAAAGGATAATGCTGATGTTAAGAACAATATTGTTTTCCGCGTTCTTGGACTGTTGTCATTATTGTGGCATGTTACTGATTGTGTTTACTGACTGATGTACTGAAATCACGCTAATTAAAAGTAGTGTACTAGCAAAGAAAAATGCTCCGATGGAACAAAAAAGATGAATATACTTGGAATTGTGGATTATTATGGATGTAAAAGGAGGGGACTAGGAAAAATCTACCTAAAGTCGGAAAATCTGCTAAAAATCACACTTTCTCTAAGCAACGCAAAAAATCGATGTATATTCTGCGGCCTCTAAAAAAGTGTCTTTTTTAAATAATGTTCGAAGTTTCAGATAAGAGTGTATAAACGAAATCTATCAAGGTTACTTTTTTAAATTGCTGGCACCTGATTGATAGAAAACTAAGAGGTATTGTATTTAAAGTTGTTTTGTTTTATGAGCATTATAGCAAGCAAAGCAGGAGCCGATTGATTAGTGCACACAATCGTTTCGGGCATGCTAGTGTATCTACATTAAGTCTGTTTCAAGTCAACTTACGTGTTTCCTACTGTTTTTAACCAACCATGTCTTCAATTGTCTTCGATGTTTGCTATTTCATTCAATTGGCTTGGAAGACTGTTAGTTTACTTAATATCATTTCCCATAGCTACTGCATAGCTAACGTGCTGCTGTTTCAATCATTGTTATGGTTGAATATTTATTTTAATCTGTTGGCCGCAGAATATACATCGATTTTTTGCGTTGCTTAGAGAAAGTGTGATTTTTAGCAGATTTTCCGACTTTAGGTAGATTTTTCCTAGTCCCCTCCTTTTACATCCATAATAATCCACAATTCCAAGTATATTCATCTTTTTTGTTCCATCGGAGCATTTTTCTTTGCTAGTATGAATATGTTGGAAAAAACATGTGTCTAGAACAAGTAAAAATCTTGTTTGACGCCCGTCAAGTTCTTCAGCTCTGTCGACCGCTACGCCTTAATTGAAAATAAGCTGATTTTGCCTTTTCGTCAAAATATTGTGAAGTTCAAATTATCTAGACGTAAGGGCTTGCCACAGGCCATTAAGTTAGCCGAACGTCGAGATAATTCTAATTAATTCAGCAACTTATTTATTTTTTTGTATTGGCCTTAATTATGGATTTACGACAAAACATAATTCGCGATTCATTTCAAAACATTTTCAAACGAAAAGCTACGATGTTAACGTCTTTTGAAATTATCCATAATTCGGATTCTGTCGATAAATTTATTACGAAAGTTAAAAACGACCCAATTCTCTTTAATGTCATAGCAATCGACGTGGAATTCATGTCAGATTCGACAGCATTTATGTATTGGAGACATTGCGTGTCAAAGTATAAGCCAGGGATTCCAACACACCCTCATTTAAAAGGCCCATTTGCAAGATTTATTCAATTCGGGTTGGCATCTGGAGCTACTTTCCTTTTCGACATTTACGAATTTAGTCATTTACCTCAACGAATAATTAATTTACTAAAACATGATGAAACCATCATCATTAGTTTTGATTTTACAAATGATCATAACGCAATTCATAACGTTTTCGGTGAATGTTTGGATCAAAATTACTATCGCAAAGGAAAATTAACGTATTCGCCCTACGAAAAGAAAATATTTTCGAAAATTTATTTAATTGATCCGAAGCACATATACGATATGTTAATCAATGCCAAGGAATTTAAAAAATTGGAATTATTGTCCGTCCCGTCACCTAGTTTAGCCAATATTTCGGAGAAGGCTTTTGGTATCCCTGTACCCAAAGAAGATCGGGGGACACCCAGATCTTGGGAACCGTGTATTGAAAAATTATGAGATAGTAAAGTTCATTATGCGGCTCGGGATTCCATCGTTCACTTTGACGTAGCGGTTTATTACGCTATGCTTGGTTTGATAGAAGGAGACTTCGCGAATAAATTAATTAAAATTGGGCTAAAGAAAATAAGCGAACAAACTAAACATCCAGCAAGCACTGTGATAGAACCAATAACGAGCGAAGAGGAAGACGACGACGAAAAATTAGAAACAATTGAAAGCGAGGACGAATTAATGGAGACGAGATCAAATGTTTCCGTAGTAACGATCGATTCGGAAACCTTGGTTTTCACTTTGAAATCGCCTAGTGCTAATCACGACGTCGATTTTAATTATTTAAAAGACGATAATTTTACCAATAACCTAAAGATTACGATAACGAACGAGCTTAATGCGAAAAATTTAGAGAACGTCGCGGACAATCCGAGCTTAAACTTGGAACAACCGATTTTAGCGTCCAAAATCATTAAGCCATTGACCAGTAACTTGAAAAACGTCGTCTATAGCCATTATCGTACAATTTTAGCGGCTTGGTTACCAGCCAATAAAATGCTTAAAACGAATTCGTGGACGAAATCGCTAGTCGCTTTATACACTGATTATAAAACATTTTACGAGGCAAAATTCAAAAATTCGCATATACAGATGGCCGATTTATTATTTAATCTGGTCGATAAACGCGTGAAAAATTTCGTGGGTTATTCGCCCTGGGTCGATTTAGCTAATCAATTCGGCGTTGAGACAACTCGTGTTAAAAAAGCACGAGCTACCATAGGCCTTAAACGTCACCATGCTTCGACAAAATTATTTTCGAAGACATTCAAACTCAAACCGCATAAATACTTAAACATTCAAAGCCGGATAAAAAATAATTAGCGGATCGTTATTAAATGATATTATTATTTACTCTTGTTTATTCATTTTTGTTTTTTGTTTATGTATTAAACGCAGTTTTGCTAAAGGGGAGAAGTGCAATACTGCATCATTATTTAAAAATATTTATCTTTGCATCGATCACATTGCCGCAATTTTCGGTAATATTTATTTATGGCCAGTCATGTACGTTATGTACGGAAGTGACGCCAAATCTTGAAATTAATAGAGAACCGAAAAGCATGCAAATTTAGGCGACATTAATTGCGATGTCAGCCTGCATGTAGAAATGAAAAGTCAGTTGATGTCTGGGAGTAAGAACAAGGACGTGGCGTCGATTTGAGCGATTATTATGATTCGATGATCTTTTGTATATAATGTCGTTATCTAACATTTTTGGATTTTTCTAATTTATTTGAATTTAATTAAATTAGCGAAAGAACTCCGTAGCACGAATCTACAGGAACGACATTCTCAAAAATGCTGCTCTCGCAAGAATTTTCGATTTTTTTGTTATAGCGATCTTTTGGCTCAAATATATAAGCTTTTCCAAAGCCATTTTTGATCATATTTAGTTGTTTCATTAGATTTTTTGAAAGTTTTCTATGTCTTTATGTTGTAAGAAAAATGCGCATAATTCAAAATGTAACAATTTTCTATGTCTAATTCGTACCCATCGTTTTTGAAACCAAAATGACTTGTAAACAATTTTCGGTACTGACCCCTCCCTTAAAGTTGAAGTACGAACTATATATTTGATTTTTTATTCAATAAATAGTTTTTGATATTTTGTTCAAGTTCCTTAGCTAATCATCTATGCTCGCAACACAGATTCGATCCCGTTTCAGAATACAAAAAAGCGAAAAAGTATAGTTTGGAGCGCTAAAAGTTAAGTCTAGAAGGAATGGTCTTGTGTATTGTAGACTGAAACTCGTGCGATTGTGGATGGCTGATCATGTTAGGTACCGATTTAACCGAGAAGTGCATCAGTGCTATTTTTTGTTTATTCTAGCAATCTTGTCGACTGTATATGATATAGGAAGCCTTAAACATCAAGGCAATTTGCACCTGCAATGCTCAAAGGAAACCTACCTAGTACCATAATTTCGTTTAATTACAATTAATTACGCACTTACTTTTTCATATAAACATTTATTACATTTATCGTCCTTATATGCAAATGTTTTTGTTGTGAAGCCCATTGTCTTCGTCCTTTTTAACAAAAAATCCTAAATTTCTTATGCAATTATCAGACTTTTTTGAATTCGGCTTACCTAAGACTGCGAATGACAATATTGAATGCCATATTTCAGTGGGACAATATGACGCGAGCAACGCAAATGTCGCAATGATTGATCCAATGATACCAACTAAGCGACAACCGAATCGATTCGTTAAAAAACTTGATATAGGACCTTCAAAAAAACAATATGCTCTTACGTTCAACAGGTACAAATTGGCAATATGGCCGATTTTAATCATGTTGAAAATATCGGAATTTTATTTTTCATTGATTTATCTCGTAGGCATTACATACCTTCTGATCATTTTCAAGCAGTTTTGCTCAATTTTTTTATTTTCATTAATTTGGCCTTCATTTTGCCTAATTTTTCAGAGAAAGTTTCTTGTTTTTCTATTCTGGGATCTAGATCCTAAATCCCCCTCCACGTTACATGAGGGTTTTACCAGATAGGTGCTGCTGGCGACCATACGTGGGCAGCAAGAAAATTCTGGGAGGGTGCAAGATTTTTTTGAAGGTCAAAAAATAGCCTTAAAAATGGTGGTATGGCGATAAAAACACCATTTTTCAACGTTTCTCATCAAGCACTATCCATTGGCATCAAAAAATTGCGAAAAAAACGAAAAAAATTTTCAAAAATTGAATTCTGGGGGGTATTTTGATTTCTGGGGGGGTATTTTGGTTTCTGGGGGTGCATACCCCCAAACCCACGCCCAGGTGTGCTGGCGACTCTTCAAAACGTATGTATTCATAAATGGCAGACGATGTGGGAACAAGTCAAAACTCATTTTGTGAACTTAATTATAGCGATTTCTGTTCCTTTCATTTATGAATCTGTTTACCTATCTTCCGTTTATTTTCATCCAAATCATTCAAAAATTAAAACACTCCGTATGCGCTTATATATCAGCTATGTATGTGATTCAGATTGATTCACAGATTTTACCTTTTCAACACAACATTCTATCGTCATGTATCGTAAGTTTCGTAAAAAGCATATGATTTTATTCAAATTTTCGGTAATCCTGCACGATTTTCATGTGAAAAACTTTACCAGCAAGGCAGGTAAGAGCAGGAACCATTGAGCTGACGACCGAGAGTTCGCTAACACTGGCCTTGAAATTGAATTCATGCAATAGAATAATCTATAAATAAAAGTGGTTATTGCGGCAATAAAACTAATACGTTACGTCCTGCACTTTATGAAAGCATGCCATGCATCAGCATGAAAACATGTTACTGTTTTATTTATTTATTTTCTAGATAGCACTTTTTTTATCGTTTTTCAGTATTTTTAGTCCGAAATATTTTTAATAATAACTTTTGTTAAAATGGCTTATACAGAAAAAATTTTAATTAGTACGTTCCACACGTGGACGTTGGGATGTGAGAATATTTATACCCCAGACTCTCCCTCCAAGAATCCGGTTGACCCCCGAAAATCGATTTATATTTTTCCAGATTTTCACCAGTTTAACACCACCCAGACCCCTAGAACTTGGTCGCTGTCCAAGTATGTTCACAATTAAAAGTCCGAAGCCATGCGCCTAAAAAATTCAAGGAATCGTTACTCTCTGGTATGCTGGAAAATAAATAAAATCTTTGTTTCATTCGCATATTCCTAATGTAGAAAGGTCAAATTTATAATAAAATCCAGCACTAAGCGCGAAACATTTCTGGAAACCTTTTCGAAATTTGCTGTAGGGATGATATTAGGAAATTTTCGCGGCATACTAACTTTGTCTTCTTACCGCTAAATCCAAGTACCATGAAAGGCAGTAAACGTTGTGCTGGAGAACATTGAAAACTTATTTTAAAAGATAGTTGAAATTGATCAAACAACTGGACCGCTCTTTTGTACGCAGAATCTTCAAATAATGACGATTTCCATAAAATTGATTAAATTATCTAGTTTACTAGTAAGTTAGTTATATTTTTGTGGCTGAATGCACAATGGCACATCATTTTGATTCGAAGGTATAAATTTGAGTATTAAATCATAACAAAAAAGCAAAAGTTGCGTAAATATTTTCAAAAGATAGCTTAAAATTACACCTGAAATTCTCCAGCACATAAAGCAAATCCCCAAATTATCACTTGGCCAAAGAACGACGCTAGCAAAATCATGTATTTCCACCATTTTGGCGGTCGCACTTTCATAATCGCTGCTGTTTTACCAAAAAATTTTCGGACCTCTCCCAAAATTTTGGTCAGGTTGTTTTGAAAATTTAGTTTTGCAATATCAGTCGACCGCGTACATCGCCTAAATTGATATCGAACATGTCACAGTCAATTTTTATATCGGAGTTGAGACGAAAAAACAGTCTTTCGTAACACCATGAGAAGATATATAAGTGTTTCTTCCGTAACAAAACAAGTTTCTGATCCTATTAAATGCGATCACGATGATTGATGCGATACTCGAAGTATGACGATAAATAATCAAATCTGATTACCGTAACTAAAGCAGATAATTTTTACGTGTTTACCAAATAACCCCTGACGCAGAATAAAAAGCCCTATTACCGTTAGACGGGTGTTAAAAATATTGGAACCCAAAAAAGCCGAAATGTCAAATTTAGCTCAGAATATTTCGGTATCGACTAATGTGTTAAAAAGTAGATAACTAATTATTTATTACCCATAAGATGCATAATCTCAATCAGTCTAAAAACTTTATCGATTCACATTGATTCGCTGAGAGCGCGTTCAACAAATGCTATTTTGCCCAAAGTCCCGTAGATACATTTTATTCAAGTTTCAGGTAGCTAGGCCACAACTTTAAATAATGGATCTAGTTCTATTTGGGTGGCGATAATGACGTCATTAAATTCAGCATCGAACTTGTATGCTTCCATGACAACGATTCTATTTTAAGTATATTTAAGTTGCTATTGTAAAATTAATCGTTTTCGCATAATAAAGGATGAAGTTGCATATGGTTTTCGTGTTCAAAAATCAGGAAGCTTTTTGCAAAATTGATTTTTTTGCTGCGCTTCTTCGATGACAACGAATCATGCGATATGCAAAAAAAGCTGTTTTCCCAATTAAACGCAAAAATAGTACGCATTTTCGCATTTATTTCGTCTTTCACTCAGAGAGTAAAGTTACCCGAAAATACATTTCCGCGCTCCATTGCCAATGTAAAATTGAATTGAGTTTAAAGCACTGATTGAGCTGTCAACGAATCTATTAACATTATGTTTTTTTGAGTGGAAGTGGTGAAAATTACGAAAATATGAATTGTCAGATCTGATAAAATACTCGTAATTACACTCCGACGCCTACATGATTATGCGCAAAGTTCTGATTGACATTTGGTTTTGATAGTTAATAATATTTTTGGTCCACTTTTGACCTAGCAAATTATTTTCTACCCTTAGTAGACCTCCAAAAAATTTATCTGGCCAATCAGTCCTCCATGCTACCTTAATTAGCTTCAATATTCTGGGCTCTAAATGTGCAGCTTCAATACGCAAACCTTATCTTCATAAATTCCTAGTCAGAAAAAATTATGCAAGTTAGATAGCTAAGTCGGATAATAGTCCACAGTCCACCAGGTGTGAAAACAATGAATAAAACTTTTTCCAAATTATCGACTCGATCGAAATATCCTACAAAAACCTACATAATTCGCGCATTGCGCCGCAGAATCCGGCAGACCCACAGAATAGATTTTTGATGATTTTTTTGGCGACTTTGCCCCATTAGATCTCCAGAATTAAAGGGACAGTCTGGGTCAAAGAGTCGAAAATTTTTAGCCTTTTTAGTCGTCATCGGAGAAGCGTAGCAAAAAAATCAATTTTATTTTAGCCTTTTTTTAGTAAAAGATTGAAAATGCGGCATAGGTATATCCACGATTTCTGCATAATTTCTAGCATTTTTCTTCAAAATTCTGATTTTCATCTTGATTTCGCCATATTTTGCGCGTGCGATTTTTTCTTTTTCATATTACCCCGCTGGACATATCTTTTCCCTACCAGTCGTTCGAAATTCATCGGAAGAATGCTAAATTTTTTAAAATCAGATTATATAGCATCTTTTAATAAGGTAAACACTTATGCAGTCTTTATTTGTCGCTACAATCTCTAAGGAAAACGCCTGAGTGGGGTTTACCAAAAAATTCTAGAATAAGCATAGCCTGTTTTAATTTTAACTTAATACTAGCACTTGGGGCGCTTCGCTGCCCCATCTGCTAGAGTGTTTGTAAACAAATAATATCTTAACCAGTAATTAGTATAAAAAATTGAATGACTCTGCAATGGATCGGCGAGCGGTTTGTATATTTTTTATATCTAGCTGAAGCTGCCCGGCGTTGCCCTGGCTGAACTTAGGCCTGATAGCTGTATGGGATTGAGATGTCTCTTGTATTTTTTTATTTTTCGGGATTTTTGATGTTTTTGGGATATTTCTAAAAAATTGTTGGTAAAAACATATTGTATTTTTAAAATTTTTTAAAACTGTCTTTTGTTAACCATTTCTTTGATTAAATCCATATTTCTGACATTATAGAATGGTTCTGAGAATTCTTTATCCTAAATCATATTTTTGATGTTCTGAGATGTTCTGGAAATTATACCATTAGATGGTTTGGGATGTTTAAAAATTTTGTTTGATCATAACCATATTTTTAACGTTTTGGAATATTAAAAAAACTTTTTGGTCCAAAACCATACTTTTGATGTTTTAGGAAGTTTAAAAATTTTTTTTGGTCAAAACCATATTTTTGATGTTTTGAGGTGTTTAAAAAATTTTTTTAGTCAAAACCATTTTTTTATGTTTTGGGATGTTTAAAGATTTTTCTGGTGCAAACCATATTTTTGATGTTTTGGGACACCAATCTTACAGCACAGGATATGTTATAGCACTGGGTATGGTATATCACGTCCTATCTTGTAGCATGGGGTATGTTATATCACGTCCTATCCTGTAACACTGGGTATGTTATATCACGTCCTATCTTATAGCATGGGGCATGTTATATCATGTCCTATTGTATAGCATGGGGTATGTTACATCACGTCCTATTGTATAGCATTGAGTATGTTGTATCACGTCCTGTCGTATAGCGTCGGGTTCAATTTTGTACAATGTTCAACTTTGCCCTCATTGTAAACAAATGCAAAAAGTTGCATATTAAATCAGCCGGTAGAAGAAAAACATTTGGATTTGTATTTTCGAAAGCCGCATGTTTGCTGCTTTCGATTGCTTCACATTAAATTTCACGCGCGCTGGTTTACAAGGTCAAAAATTTTGACTTGGTGCAAGCTCTTTTTCAGTGATTAATCAAGTTTATAAGTACCCGTACGTAATTTCCTTTCAGCCCGTCCCATACATGTTTTATGATGCCAGATCGTATATTTAAAGTAGCGGATATGGAATCAGCGGTCCCAGAAACCCCAGGGGCCAAATTTTGGAAGCAACAGTCAATCTGTGCTTCTGCAAAAAGACAAAAACCTAAATTTTACGCTATGCATAGGGTACCTTTGGGCTCCCGTATCTCAGAAACCAATCCGTGAATTTTCTTCAAATTCTACAGTAAGGTCAGTCATAAGATATCCAATGATTGGTGAAAACTTTAAAAAATTTATCCGCTGCGATTCGAGATATTTGATAAAATAACCTTGTAAATCACGTTTTTCTTACGGCATCACATCAGTTTACACTGTAGTGTATAGTGGTTCACACCAGTCGATAGCGCATAAGAAGTTGATCTAGGGTGGCTTTAAAATTGTACCCTGCCGCAATTGCATAAGCGGCTAGAGGTACCAAAACTTTACATAAATCCGTAGTTTCCGGGTTTCAGGAGTCCGATCGAGCCATTTTAATCAAAAAATCGTAATTAGCGCCCGAGAACACCCATTGAGTGAAAAAATAAGTATCACAAAATTATCCAGTGAAAACTTTTTCGCCTCACGCACACACACACTTACACACAACTCGAAATTAATATTATAGATAACTTGACCTGTAATTTTTGTTAAAGTATTGCAAATAAAAACGGAGTTTGGCTCACATTACGCGAGATGTCAGTTTCAAGCTTGATTCGTCTCAAAAAACACCCAGTATACTATTTTTTAATTTTCAATTGCGCTAGATTGTCCAGAATTTCTTAACTTCAAAAAATGGAAAAATTCGTGTTACAATTGCATCACCTTTTCCACAATTTCTGAATTTCGAAAAATGAGAAATGCAATCGTTTGACTGTAAATATGCTTTAGAAAACTAAAAATAATCCATAATTCACGAAATGAGTTATTTAATAAAAATATATTTTTTTACTCAATATTTATCACGCTTTTCGAATTTTTTCTTGAATTTCTAGCTTTTTAAATATTTTTCTTTTTCTAAAAAAGATTTCCTTTCTTTATATTTTTTCAAATTGCAATTGCTGCTCATGTTTGTACGTATTGGTTTTACTTTGATCAATATATTGCAGGCTTCGGAATAATAGGAAGTCGTCAATATGAGAAAAAGCGATAAAGAAAAAAAACAAAGAAAATATAGAAAAAAATATAATTAAATTAAATAATTATATAAATAAATAAATAAATGAAAATATTAATAAAAGAAAGGTAACTAAATAGAAAAAACAAGGCAGAGATAGAAATGCAGCATGCGAGTTTTAAGAAAGGAAGAGTGAGAAAGGAAGTGTATTTGAAGCAAACATGAGCAGTGGAGGATTCAGGATTTTCGTAAGGGGGCGAAACCCCAAAGTTTTCCCAAACACATAAAAATGGGTATAAAAAATTCGCTATTCACGTTCAGAATATAGGTTTTTCGCCCGTTTTGCATGGTCTGCTTTCATTCAAAATGATTTCTGGTCAAAATTTTCTGAAATAATTTCAAAATATTTTGTTCGAAAGTGCCTAAAGTTCGTAAACTTTAGCGAAAATCTGGTGCGCAGCGCCGAAAAATTTTTGACGTTCAGGCAGAGATTGATATTCGGAGACTTGAATTACTGCTCTTTTTCCTATATTTGTCCACTTGAAGCCGACTACAGCACATTCAAATGTTTGAGAAAGTGTTAAGAGCTCATCTTAAAAATTATAGAAAACTATAACGAAATACTTATCTATGCTCCAAAAATCGTTTTAAGTCATAAAAATCTTCGTTTCTACAAAAAACGATTTATAAGCGTAAAAGTATGGCTTCCAGGCAGCCAAGGAAGTAAATAAATGTAAATAATAAATAAAATTGATAAATTAATAAAATTCACAAATTAGCTAAAATCATTATAAAGCCACTGATTAATTAGCCCTAGCATATGAGCGTGTGGGGGGAGGGGGACTGGGATGGTTCAACCAGAATTCAAAAAGGCCTCAGAATCTATTGGAACCCCAAATTAAATTTTCAAAAAGTGCTCTCGTTTTCGCTATTTTTGTTGACTTACAATCAATTTTTTGATTGTGTCCCAACATGGCCACCGTCCCAACATAACCACCGTTCCAACACGGCCACCAAAATTCCCAACACGGCCACCGTCCCAACACGGCCACCGTCCCAACACGACCACCGTCCCAACATGGCCACCGTCCCAACAAAGCCACTGTATCAACAAGGCCACTATCACTGTATTTTAATCAGTGAAGTAGGTATTAATAATTAATTACAGGAAGGTAGTTAGGCATGGATATACATGTGGCAGCAATTAAATTGATGACTAGTTTTTTACATGCATAAAGAATTTTGAATGCAACGAAGCATTGTTCTGCACTGTTGTCGGGTTGCACATGTTGGGCGCATCGGAAACATTGAATATTTGTTAATAGTTCCGAAAAGCGGGAAGGTAGTCGGCAGTCGGCACATAATTACAAAACAACATACAGCTTAATTCTTATTCTGAACCTTTCTAGGTCGTTTTCAACGCGTTTTCTCATTCTGAGTCGTTTTAGGTTGTTTTCGACGAGTTTGCTTATGCTGAGTCTTTTTAGATTGTTTTCAACGCGTTTTCTTATTCTGAGTCTTTTTATGTTTTCGCATTTTTTTGCTGCACTTCAGATATGATAGATTACTTTTGCACGTGATCCCTTTGTCCATGTAATTCCAGCGGAGAAGCTTGCTACACAATAGAACAGCCTTTCTAATTTGCCGCCTCGTTAAAGTACAAATCTACGTATCAAAAGTTATCAATTACCTTCCATTACTATTAAAACCGACTAACGGATCCACTGATTAGAATAAATTCGTGGTGGTGGCCTTGTCGAGACAGTGGTTTTTTTGGGACGGTGGCCATGCTGGGACGGTGGACGTGTTGGGATGGTGGCCGTGTTGGGACTGGTGGCCATGTTGGGACGTTACCAATTTGTTTACATTCTATTGACGTTCAAAATTTTTCGACCTCCAGAACTTAGAAGCTGCTATTGAGGGATTTGAAGTCGCATTTCTCGCGCAATGTCAGTTGACTTGGAACCTATAAACTGTTCAGGTAAAATGATGATCTTTTGCAAATTTGCACTAAGCAATAAGCAATGAGTAAAACGCAGTAATAAAAAAGTTTTATAATATTGTAGCAGGAGTGCTGCTACACGGCTGGTTTGAAGTTCAACCCGTGACGTTGATGTTTCATTGTTTCTCAATACTGATTAAATACTTTGCGCAGTTGTGAGCAAGAGCCCGAGTAGTCGATTAGTACTACACGCGAATCAGAGCGGAAGATCCGGGAAACCGGTGCGGGTAAAGTTTGCTCACGTAACGGTGGGAGGCGGCGCCCCGTTGCAATACGATGATAGTAATGATTTATAATAGTAAGATAATCATAACTTGCAATGATAAGATTTTGTAATAATAGTTTCATGATAAAAGTTTTATAATAAATAATATTATTTAATGTAATTTTGTTACAATAAGCAATATTTGAATGCCATCAGAAAGAAAAACTGCTGAAAATTCTGGCAAGCGTACGCGCGGTTTTGTTACGCACTCAATCGTACTCATAAATTTCAATTAGTCCGATTTTTTGAACTCTTTTTCAATTCTTTTTTATTATAGATGCCGTGTATCAAATGTTGTTTGAATGGGTATAAACATAAGAAAATCAGCCAAATGTATTCGATCCTGTGAAAATTATTTTAAAAAAATTTTCAGACGAGTTTTTGTGCCATTAGAGTAGCGTTGGCAAAAGTCCGGACCTAAGGACTGCTGGATCGTGGTCCAGGACTAGTCCTTATGATCCTCGGACTGTAAAGACTGGTCCTTTTCAAAACCGTGGTGCATTACCGGATCCAGTCTTTTTAGGATCATGGTCCGGACTACGGACTATGATCCTCAATTATGATCTTTAATTCACAAATTATTATTTAGTGTAATTAATGTAGATTTGTTTTTTCTCTAAAGTTATTCACGCACTTTTTGTTGTGTAGCGCTTTAAACACTAAAGCTTGAATATATCAAACTCAAATTCGGCGGAATTCGTGGTTATTTTGCATAAAATAAAGATAAAAACAAGACTTGTTTGCAAGGAATGCGCATTTCCACCTACGGGTCGCCTACCGACCAACCTTGAACGACATTCGGAACAAAAGTACCCACTGCTTCATGAAAAAGCTTCGGCGTCACAGAGAAAGATGCGAGGGTGTGGGTAAAATCTGGAAACGGAGACGGAAACGAAGGGTAAAAGCCGGAAACGGAAATAATTTGTAAAAGCCGGAAACGGAAACGATGGGTAAAAGCCGGAACCGGAAACGATTCAAAGTGGCAGAACCGGGGTTCCCTATGTAGAACCCATCAAGAACAACACCCCAATCCGTTTCCGCCAAAATATTCACAACTGAAGGGGTTTAGGGGCTCAGAGCGGGGTACCCCATTATTCATAGTGAAGCATGACCCCGGGTCCGTCGGGGTTTCTCCGCCCTGGAGGCAGTCGAAGTGGCGGAGCCGGGGTTGCCGAAGTAGGGCCCATCAGGGTCAACACCCCTAACCTCGTTTCCGCCAAACTTTCTCCAACAAAGGGGGGTTTAAGGGCTCGGAAACGGGGTACCCCATTATTCCTATGTGAATCTGACCCCGGTTCAGTCGGGAATTTCTTCGCCTCGGGGGTGGTCCAAAGTGGCGGAACCGGGGTTGAAGGTCTTGACCCTGATTGGCCCTACTCGGGGAACGCCGGTTCCCGCTATTTTGGACTGCTCCCAGGGCGGAGAAACCCACGACGCAGACGGTCATTTCCACCCGGAAATCCAGTCCCCGTCCCATTCCAAGACTTGGAGATTTCCAAGTTTCAATGTCAGTTCATTTGCTCAAATAAAAATTCCAAGTCATTAGCGATTTTCGACTTGAAAAAATGTCGTTTTCTCCAAGTCTCGAAGTAAATTTTCCAAGTTTCCAAGTGTCTGTCTTTTTGCTCTTTCAAAAGCACTTGGAATTTCAAAGTCAGGCTCGTTTAAAAATTTCAAGTTTAATTAACATAAATATGTTCATAATGCGCGCGCGTGGGGTAAGTACGATAAAAGCAGTAGGGTGTCACACGCGCATCTCTGATGAAAAGGCTGTTTTTGGTGGAGATGTCATTGTGTTTGCAAACACTGCGATAAAAATGTGCCGAAAACCACCAAACGATAAAACGCTCGAAAAAATAGCGTTTTAAAAAGGCAATCGAGGAAAGAAGAGACGTAATTTTGGAGCATTTTCTGCGAAAATAACGAATAAAGACAAAAGAAGCGGCGTGGAAAGAAGTGCAAAGAGAAACGCTATCGCAAGAATTTACGAAAATATTCAGAAAAACAAACTGAATGCCAATATTTTCAACTTGTAAAATTTGCTGCACAATCGCTGACAATCAATAGCCCGTTTCAGGGAATATCACAACGTGAAATAAAATGCGACATCGACAAATTTGTGAAAAACTGTGCAAACGGTTGCTTTAGAAATACCTGCCATAAATATACTTGTCTATTCCTCAATTTCTGCTCTATGAAAATTAATTGGCTATGAGAAGGCCCGTCTCCTGGATTTGGCCAAAGGGAGCCTAACTTGAATTGGTCTATATCTCGGAAATTTCGTCGGATAGCCTGCAAAACCCGCATTTTTCGACGTTTTTCAACATGCCCATTACGATAATAAGTTCAAACATTTTTTTTAATTAACTTTTGTCTCGCTCAAAAAAAGCTACAAAAGTGCCATTTTTTGGTCGCACGTTTAGGCCAAAAATTCTAATAAATACTTCACATCCGGCGTGGAGCGCCAAAGTGAAGTTTGCGACAAGGACATGTGATTTTTTCGTCTTTATATGCATTATGTAACCTTTCAAAGATTTTTCCAAGCAAAAAGGATGGGCGGCCGCTCCCCCTCGTCGTCCTTAAATACGGCCCTGTTGGCTGGTGCAGATGAAGTTGGGATATTAAAGGTGTTGTACTTTTTCTGTAGTTGAGATGAGTAGCTTTATTATAAACTTAAATACCGAAATTTGAACGGATTAACGTGTTTTCAAAACGTTTTGAGAATAAGTATCCGAGAACTATTGTAATTTTTTGCAATACCGATTTGCTCATCGTCAGATGAATCATCCATTTAGAAGATCCCGATAAACTTACGACGCCAAATAATATATAACATCGACTAAACGCGCTTGGAAAAATTTTTCCAACTGAAAATTGACTGGGAAAAAATAAATGCTATTTTCCAGGTAATTTTCCAAGACTTGGAATCAAGTCAAAATTTAAACTTAAATGAACCAACCCTTGGAAAAATGCATTTTGCCAGGAAAAACACTTAAGAATTCAAGTCTTGGAACTTGGAAAACCGAGCTGCAAATAAATCTGGCGGAATCAGTTATTGCTAAAATCCAAGTCTTGGAACTTTGGAAAACCGAGCTGCAAATAAATCACAACTTGAAAAAGCCGGTTTTCCAAGACTTGGAACTTGGAACTTCGAATTTCAAGGACTTGGAAAATGACGGAGCAAATAAATTGAGACTTGGAAAATTTCGCGTTTTTCCAAGACTTGGAACTTGGGACTTGGAATTCCAAGTGGAAATGAATTGGCCCCAGGGCGGAGAAACCCCGACGGAACCGGGGTCAGATTTACCTGTGAATAATGGTGTGCCCCGTTTGCGTACCCTGAAACCCCTTCTATGAGTGAAATTTTGACGGAAACGGGTTTCGGGTGTTGGACTTACTTGGAACCTCGGTTCTGCCACTTTGGATCGTTTCTGTTTCCGGTTTCGGCTTTTACCCATCGTTTCCGTTTCAGTTTCCTTTTCCGAGTTTTATGATTTCCGTTCCCGTTTCCCGATTTTACTTTTCCCCAAGATGCGAAGGAAAATACCGGCGTTGTCCAACCAAAATCAACAAATACTATTGCAAACGCTTTTAATTAAGGTTCGAGTGGTACGCTCATGTCAGTTTATGCTTATTGCGACATTCCACATAATTTAAAACTCTCACAAAAAACAAAAAATTCGAAAATTTTTCATTTTTCAAGGAACTTGTCCTAGATGCAGTAAAACTGGCTATTTCTGGCCTGAACAAGACATTTTTTGTTTTTTGCCAACTTTGAGCCACCTCTGAATATCTTGCTATTGAGTTGTCGATTTTTCAAATAAAACATTAAAATTCTGGGAGGTCATGTATAGTAGTATCCAGGGGAGCAATATCGGAATTCTAAGGGAGGGGCTGTAAAATTTTTCAAAGGTCAAAGAATGGTCTTAAAAATGGTGTTATGGCAAAAAACATCATTTTCGGCGGTTCTCATCAAGCTCTATCCATTGGTAATAAAAAATCGCGAAAGAAAACAAAAAAATTTCCAAAAATATAATTCTGGGGGATAGTGAGATTTTCAAATACTGGAAAAAAAAGAAAAATTACATTTCCTTTGCTGTATAAAGTGGCAACGCGCATTTGGCAATCCCAGCCCTCAGCTCCATGTGGACGCGTTTTCAGCCGGGCGACTTTGATGTTGGAGAAGAACCGTCACAATTTAAGTTATAATCAAATGGAAAAAAGTATTTTTTTAATTTGATTCCAATTTATTTTTCAGATATACGATTGATATACATATGATTGTTGTTTGTAAACTGAATAAATACATTGATAAAGTTTGTAGCAAACTGGATTAAATTTTATAAGAAATAAAATCAACATAGTAACATAGCATTGAAGGACTGTGGTCCAGACCAGTCTTTTTTAAAGGATCACAGTCCGGACCATACTCCATTAGTCTTTAAAATTGGGTTTGTAGTCCGGACTATAGTCCGGAAGTCTTTCTTTCCCGGACTTTTGCCAACGCTGCACCAGAGTAGGGTTGTTAATCGTTTTAATAACGTTAGTTGCCGGATAATGAAGAGTTTTTCTTAAAAGTTTGATGGAATCCTTTTCACAGTGAAAAAATATTTTGATTTTCCCCGTCGAATCGAAGAATTAGAAATAAGGTCAATTTGGTTTTTTTGATTTCAATATTAATGCCAGTGGATTTTAAACTACATTTTTAGCTTTAGCACAAAATTCTCAACCAGAATATGTAAGGAATACAAAAATTTATGAAGAATGTTATGCTGAAAAATACGTTTTAAAAATTAACAACATTTAAATAATGTTAACGTGTAAGAACGCTACTTCAGAGTGAAAAATGCTCCAAATAATCGTAATTTGAACGAAAATGAGCCATTTTTGAGATTTTAGGAGGAAATAGGCAACCGCCATTGAAACATTTTCTTTTTTCCTTACTCAGATTTTTTTTCCTTACTTTCCTTACTCAGATCGACCCAGCAAAAATAATAGGAAAAAATATTTTTCAGATATTTTTTGTGTCTGCAGAGTGAGAAATGCCTCAAATAATCATAATTCAAACGAATAGAGCCATTTTTCGGGATTTTATGACAAATTAGGCAATCGCTATTTCGAAACTTTTCCTTTTTTCGGACACAGGAATTTCCTTAGTCCAATTTTTTCGAGGCTTCATCCAGGCGGTATCAAATGCTGTTTTACAGGGATAAGAAAAAATCAACTCAAATGGTTTCCACAGTGAAAATTGTTAAAAGTAACTCTCACACTGTTCTTGTGTCTCACTGAAAAAATGCCTCAAATAATCGTAATTTCAGCGAAAACGAGCCATTTTTGGGGATTTTAGGACAAATTAGGCGACCGAAGCTTTTCCTTTTTTCGTGCTTCGCCCAAATATGTTCGATCTAGATTAATTTATTGAAAAAATGTTCAGACGATTTTTTGTACCTGAAGATTGAAAAATACTTTACATAATCGTAATTTCAACGAAGACGAGCCATTATTTTAGGATTTTAAGACAAATTTAGCGACCGAACCTTTTCCTTTTTTTCGTGCTCAGCCCAAATAAGTTCAATCTAGTAAACTTTTATCGAAAAAATATTTTTCGGACAATTTTTTGTGCCCGTGACTGAAAAATGCCTCAAAGAATTGTAATTTAAACGAAAAGAAGACCTTTTTCTGTAATTTTAGGATAAATTTGGCAACCGCCATTTTGAACCTTTTCCTTTTTTCGATGATTCGCGTATTTGAGATTAACGCAATAGCCTTATTCGCCCTGAACCGCGTAATCCCATTTATTATCCAAGCAGAAAAAACTATTATCGTGTTCGAAATTTCGCGACCGGAAACAGCGCGCTCTTCGCTGTAATAATAATCATTTTCAATTTGCATAATTAATCGCCTAACGACGTGCTAGCGGCGGATTATGCTGAGCATAAGTTTACTATGGGCGAATTATTTTTTTAGTCTTATTTTCGTATGGTAAAGTTATGCAAATTCGAGTATGTATATTTTGGTTAGCATATTTACGCACATAAATGCATATATATTTCAGTATATTCCGTCTGCTTCGCCTCCTCTCGTCACGAAAACGCTGAATATATAGCCCGCGGCTACGTTGACGAATATAGCCATACGAATAGCTTAAGGATTTGTATCTATTGACGTGCATTACAACATATAAACATAAAATGCGTTGGAGATTCGGGGATCCTCAAAACCCATTATTACTCCTTGTGGCATCAAACGACTGCTTTTATTGATCCGTTGCTTCCACAACAGTCGGAATATGAACCCTTAGCTTTGAGGTTTACCGTTAGAAATATAATAGGGAGCGCCTTGTACACGCTAATTGCGGTAGGACGTGGTCTCGGAAGCTCGCTTGCCCAAAATTCGTTTACAAAATGTTTTATTTCATTTCGGCATGCAAAAAAATGGGCCATTTCCCTCCGAAACGCGATGTTGCATGTCGATTCATTCAATATATTTTATAAATGGACCTGGGCTAGGGAGATGTCCCGAGGCGCGCTAATTTGTCCTCGTGCCTTTGTAAGCTTGCTAACCTAGCTCGCCAGCTTATAAGCACTAATCTATACGAACGATGAGAGATTGATGAATAGAGACAAATTAGGAACATAAAAGACACTCCGATGCGTTGCACTTTCTCCTCCTCCCTCCGGCGATTTAGATTTTTAGCTTTGAGCCCGTAGACCTCGGGTTATGCGAATGTTTTATGCGGATGAGACTCGTGGAGATATTACCCGAGTTGATTTGATTTATGATCCGTCGGTCGTGATTTGGGTATCATTCGTCGAAGTGTACTCTTGTAAAACTCGGTTGTACGATGGTAAAAAGGCAGTTTCTTGAAAACTTTCTCGTTCTTGAATCAAAATGATTTACGGTGCAAAAAGGACTTTATTGTTCCGTTAGGACGCACATGTGGGCGGGAGGAAATTTAATAGCGACAGAAATTTTTAATGGTCCTAAAAGTGACAAGAAATTGATGGTATGGGGAAATAATTTTTTTCCACTTTTTCATCAAGCGTTTAGCATAAAAAATCGCGAAAAAACGATTTTTTTTTCAAATTTCGATTCTGAGGAATTTCTCGAATTTTGCTTTAATTTTAATTTTGTTTTGATTTTGTCGACTGGTTTCAATGGACAAAAATCCCCTCGTCAATGTGACACGGAGAGCATTCTTCACCCTTTTTTATATTCTATTTATTTGTCTGATTTAGAAATGGATTTATTTTTCGAATAATCATAGAGGTAACTGTTTTTCGTATTTTTCAGACGAGTGCCGGAAATAAAGTCTAATTCGTACCGCGAGTTACTCAGACTGCTTATCTTTCTGCTTAGGTTGGATACATTCCTTGATATTGAAATCCTGAATAAGCCAATCAATGTGCATCAGTCTTGATTCACATCTGATAAAGTCTATTATAGAGAAGCTTTAATATAACCTTTACGAATTTTTACCAACAATATGACAGATTTGTACTGCATTGAGTTGATTCAAAAATTTTTGAAACTGTCGATTTTTAACACGCTTCTAATTCTTAAAATGTGTGTCCGAACTTATTTGAAACAATAAATATATTTGCACCAAGCTTTGCCGAATTTATGCTTGAAGGCGACAAGAGTTCTTTGGTATTCTCAATTAATTTTATTGATTGATGTGTTTGCATAGAAGAACTCCGAGTTTTCAGCGTTTTTTGCTCATCGTGTAGCTATGTGTATTCATCGACGTAATAATTCACTTTCTAGATTGCCGTGCTTCTGATGAAAGTTGTAGGAGCAGTGATCATGTCGAACATTCTTTATGGCTGTAAAGATTTTTCATTCATCCTGAGTTCGATTGCCGCCTTTCCGATTTCGCTCATTCAGCTTGCTTTCCATATTTTCGCAGTTCGCAGTTATGTAGCTTAGCATTAGAAGCTGTACGATTGAGAAAATAAGCAAACTGTGCGAATAATAATAATAATAATAATAATAATAATAACGATAATAATAATAATAATGTTAATAATAATAATAATAATAATAATAATAATAATAATAATAATAATAATAATAATAATAATAATAATAATAATAATAATAATAATAATAATAATAATAATAATAATAATAATAATAATCATCATCACGATAATAACGACAACAATGATAATAATAATAATAATAATAATAATAATAATAATAATATTATTATTATTATTATTATTATTATTATTATTATTATTATTATTATTATTATTATTATTATTATTATTATTATTATTATAACAATAATAATAATAATTGAAATTGCGGCACTTCTGCTCACTTGTAAGCAGATTAATTACTTCAGGTTTTAAAAGTCGGATAAGGGTTCTTTTGTGCTGAAAAGGGGAAGCAAGATATAGAAAAGGCAGAAACTTGAATTTTAGTGTCAAAAGTTCTTTTCGTTGTAATTCTATTTGTGGTGCGAGCGGCCATAGGACGGCTTAAGTCAAGCAAAGGATGCCCTCGTAGACCCCCAGTGCACTTAGCTCGTTGAAAAAGCTATCCACAGCATCATTTTTCAAGGTCTGCATTCTTACCATGATTGATTTATGGAACCCTGATTTGACATCACATTAATTTCCCATGCAGGTTTCTTCAAATCTCGTTATCGATTTGTCACGCAAAAAAAACGAAATTAGATTTTTCACGTTTAAATACTGAAAACACAATAAAATAGCATTTTTCGACCTTTTCCGTTGGTCTTCTTTTCAAGAATGTGAAAGAAAATTTTAAAAAAATTAAAACAATTAACGAGCTTTACTTTGGACCTTACTTTTTCTGTGCCAAAACTTGTACTTTTAAGCTCAAAAGTCGCAGAAAAATCTACTAAAATCGCGTGCGTTCAGCGTTTAAAAAAGGAAAATTCCGCGGGTGTAGGATTTTTCGGGGATCAGCTAATTTCTCGGGTTCCATCTGTATTTATGCTTGTTCAGATTATCACCGCAAAAATCATCACAAGCTACATACGGCATTCGCAATCAATAAACGGCCTCAGTCGGTACCCTCGAAAATGCATCTAGCTTATTATTTCATTCTTGGCCAAAATATGCATAAATGTATACATAGCGAGACTAATGTTATTCGGAAATGGAGGAAAAACCGAAACCAAGATCGATCGATTTTTGTTTCTTTCTTTCCTTCTGTCTCGTCAAGCTAACATGAAGCTGGCTAAAAGCGCATTCGGTTTTAGGTTAGGAGATTTTTTCGACTCATTCTTACTCTTCATTATTATTATTATTATTACTATTACTATTATTATTATTATTACGTTTGACGTGTCAGAAATGGGCCGACTAGCTGAGTTGCCTTAAAAAAGATGGAATGAATTTCTGCCCGGTCGTGTTGCAGCGGTTATTCGATGACAATCTCGCCTGATACCTCTTTATGAGCTTCCGGATCGCAAACTTCAACTCATTGTACACGGCTTATGAATTAGCAACGGGTGTCTTAAAGCTTAATATGCTCTAATATTGAAATCTATTAAAAGCTAAGTAGGCGAGCTCGGCTGGAACGCTGAATGGAAATTTATTAGCCGCGAAAGTCGCGCGGATTTCGCCATTCACTTTTGAAGCGTATATCGCGAGCTAGTTTTATTTAGCTTACACGCTTTACCTTGTTTAACATAGTATTGTTTACACGTAAAAGTGTGCAAGATTGACAGGTAAACACGGGCTGCTGGGCGGCTAGATTTGGCAACGAAGTATTTGGCTACTCCATTTCGAAATTACTTACTGCCCAAATTTAAATTTGCTTTCCGGTCGAAGAAGTGACGAGTTTATCGAGCTTTGCTTTCGAGTTATGCGATGGTTTGGGTGCAATAAGATACGACATCAATCAAATGCATTCACGTGTTATATTTTGGCATTTAGAAACGCCCGGAATTTCGGCACATTCGCCCGTCATTTATTCGGAAAAAGTTTTAGTATCAAAACGTCAACGCTTTTAAATTTCCGCGCTTTTCGAGTGCGATTCGTTAAAGACGTTGTTTTCTTAGAAGCGCGCTTAGTCATTAGCCAACTTGTTCGATTTAGTCGTTAAAATCAAAAAACTTTAATCGAGCGAAAATCTGTGAAGCTCAAGCTACAATCGATTGTAAACTTATCCATTAGCTAATGAAAATATTACATCGCAAAAAAATATTTGGGAGCTTATTTAGCTTCATTGAACAAATGGATTCTCAGAAATTTCCTTCGATAGAAAATCGATTCGACGAAATGGGCGCATTTCTCTAGATCTTAATAGTCATCTAATCGTTTTGAAGTCAAGAAGGTTGGGGATTCAAATAAGTTGGAATCGAATATTAACCCAAAACTTTGTTGTCCCATTTTAAAAGCTTGACAACGTACCTGCCTTAAATTGAAATATAAAGTACGCAAACTTTTTAAGTGTTTGTTTAGCTGTTGAAATAAATCTAGTTACTCGTTATAGGAACAACACAAATTAGGCTGCAGTGCAGAGTATTATTCCTTCGTGGTGCTTTTAGCTAACAAGAGCTTTGCGTGTTAGCTGACGTATATCCTGTATCAGTTATAGTCATGCATGGACAATTCCTTAATGCTGGGGTCTGGGCTGGTTCAACAATTTTCAAACGTCTAAAATTGCCAAAAATTGAGGACCAGGGCCAGAAGAGACACTTTTCGACGTTTCGTTTCGAACATTATCAATTGGCATCAAAAAATCATAGGAAAACAAAAAATTTAAAAATTTATTTTTGGGAATCTTGCGAATGTTGTGGGGGTCCTTCGGCTTATAGGGTCTAGACCCTAAACTCCGAAGCCCATGTGTGGTTATAGCCCTCTGTCATGCTAATGGTTTTTTATTAAGGTTTATTGAACAATACATCATTCTTGTTTTTAGTGGCATTTTTAAAATGGCTGTTATTTCGCTGTGCATGCATATTTTTTTATCGTAGAAGAATGATTTTTCTCGTAAACCTTTTGAATTATGCGTAAACTACATGGCCTGAAACGATTTCTGAGTTGAATTTCCTTCTTTCTCCGAATGAATATAAAAGTTGTTGATTCGCTTTTTATTCTTGACATACTTTATGACGCTTGCTTATATCTAATGGTATTTAGCCGGGTTTTTGTATTGCATTGATATATGAGACATTGAACATTATTTAAAATTCTTCAATTTTCGATTTATCTCATTATTTATCTTATTTACCTATATTTATATTTGTTACTTATACTTATCTTGTCTATTTATATTTTTATTTATTTATTTATTTTGTATCTATGTTATTTTTTAATATCTACATTCTTTTTATCTTAAGTATTTATTTCATTATTTGTCCCATTTATCTCATTATTTATCTCATTATCTATCTCTTTATCTAATTTATTCATTTATTTCATTTTCCTATGCATCTTCTGCTAATATAAAAAATTTGTGTAAAAGAATGACATGGAAGTCAATGATCCTGAAAAAGTTATCGAAAAATGAAAAAATGATTCAAAAACCTTCTTGGTCTGTCTTATTTGGGCATTTCACTCAATGAATAATGCTTAATGAATGCTCAATTTTGCATACCCTGTGTTCAGTTGTATGTACCCCAATCATATCTTTATTTTGTTTCAATTGCAAATGACACTTTTTTCAATCCGAAATGGCTAGGACAAACAGAGATAATCTAAAAGCATTCTAAATCCCTTGCGGCTTATTCAAAACCTAATAATAATAGATTTGGAATACGTGGCTCTTAAGCGCGATTTATTCAGAGGAAGCATTTGAATAGCTATAATATAATTCGATAAACAAATTTCGAGGACAAACAGAAATGTCTTGACTGATACTGCATCAGAACCATAATAAATAACAGATGATGGTGAAGCAGAATAGGTCTCTTAAATTTTCTTTGCAATATTGATCACCTGAAAATTGCGAACAACGCAAGTTGATAATTTAATATTAAACATTCAAAGAAAATGCTCCATTTACGAAAATAAATGGCTCGAGATAAGGCTTATAGTCTTTTTCACACAAGTTCGGTCATAAATTTTAAAACTAATCTCTGGCAAAAAGCTGACAGATCGCGATCTACAGCATTGATCGGATATATAATTATCGTAACCCGCGGCTTACTGTCGATGGAAATTCTTAGAATTTATGCACGACGTTATGTGCAACAGACTACTGATGCTATTCCGAGATCATAACTACACTTCCTGAATAGGTCGTGACCGAGTCTAATATTTAGACTAAAATAGCGTATTTGGTTTTCATGATCGTTCTGATAATTCAGAGAACAACGACGTTTTTAATTTTTTCATGGATTTTCGTTCAGTTAATATCTTATTCGTTTTTAATCTCAATACAAGTCTGTATACAGAGCTTCTAAAATTTCAGATTTATCCTTCTGTTTGGCATGATGCGCATTTCAAATTATAACCTCAAATAAAATCTTTCTAAGCTATAAAGCTTCTCAACTTCAAAAACTCAATTTTGTTGACTAACATTTTTAAAATATGAAAAAGTGTAATTCACGTGAATAACATCATGTCTTGTCAATCTAGAATCTATGAAAAAAGACGATCCCGACACACTGATTTTCCTAATTTTCAGCTGCGGATTTAACAATTTCGGTATTTAGATTTACATTAGCTTCACATTGGCTTAAATAACCTTAATCTCAAACTATTTTGTCGACAATTTAAAGTTAAAGGCCACTTCAGCCTTTGTTTACACTTAATTTCACCTTGAACCACTTTACACTAGTTCTGTTTTCTTCTAATTTCATTCAAATAGGCCGATTTCATTAGCTTAGGATTCATTTTTACTCGATATTTGGTCCATATCACTCGAGAGCTGTGTTTTTGCTTTGTCAGCTTACTAAGAAGCCTATCTTCATGATGCCGGTTACCACACGTATTTACAATGTACAGTTGAGCTGATCATGTTGTTTTTTTATCATTCTCCAGCAGGCTAAAGAATTTATACGATAGCAAGCACTTATGCTCAGAATACCTTTCCTTTTAGTGCTGCAACAAAAACCAAACAGTTTTTGTCTTTTCCAGTAAAATTTCTGGATGAAAACGTCATTAGCCTTTTGTTGTCTGCCAAACCCGCGATTGTTAATCATATTTTTGGTTGGACCGAAACATTATCTACGTTCAACCGCATCCAGCCTAGAGCTTCTGGCTCAGGAAAATACATCGCGTGTCAATTCGAATTCCCAACGAAAAATAAAAGTTATGCGGTTTCTCGCGCTTATTAATCAAAGGGTAATGGTGGCAAAACAAATACGAGTCCTAAATGGGCCATCCTAATTTACGCAATTATTGCCCTTATACTCGCAACGTCTTCGTGTTTTCATAAACGCACGTCACTTTCTATGACGTCACGGCTTCCGACGGCATTTTTTTCGATTTTTTTCCACTGTGAGGAATTGGTTGTTGAAGCTAAAGCGGATGACACGATGCTAGTAGTTTTTGCCAGCTAATTACCGCGGTTGATTAGCCCTCAACAGCCTTAGATCGCACCTTATCATTCGATTCTTCGTTTTACGCTCTTTCTGAACTGGGTTTTCTGTGTGGAAAAATTTGCATATTTTTTCGTCGAGATTGCGCATAAATGTATGTAAATTTCGTTTTTTAGGATCCTCATAGGGCTATAAAATTTTTTCAGATTCATAATTTTCTCCAAGTGAATCAATAATTTTCATATCCGTTAAACAACCACTCCGTAGCCCACGGCCGATTTTCGATAGCCTTAAAATTGGCTCTTTGCCAAAACTTGATGTACGGTTCTCAGGAACTGCCGCCTCGTTATAAAACGCTTACGACGACGACGACTACGGATTCATTCCAAGCCAATTTGCTATTCCATCAAACTTACGAATTATGCGAAATCGTTGCGAAGTGAGCGGAATAGCGCGTTTTCGGTTTTTTCTTCACATTTTTTCTGACCAAAAACCGTTTTGAATCGAAAATGGGCCTTTTCCCGTGAGCTTAAATGAAATGGAACGATTCGGGTGGATTAGTCGGTTGAAAAACTAATTTTGCGATTTATGGAGCTGTTGCAGCAGACAGAAATGCCTTTGGGGTAAAGTTTCAACGTGTTTATAGGCTAAAATAAGTTAAGGTAAGCGTGTTTAAAAGCGGAAGTGATATCTAATTTTTGGACAAAAATCGGTCGTTCTGATTATTTTTTTCAATTTTATGCGACGATTTCCAATAAAATATCCGCGGGATTAATTTTTAATAATTAGCAATGATTTTTCGTTATTAATTTTTAGAGAGCCATTCAGCACGGTTCACAGGGCCATTCACAAAGCGAACAATCAGCAGTTTGCGGTAAAAATCGTCGACCTGAAACGATATTGTTCGTGCCCTGGTCTAGTCATCGAAGGTATCTACGCATGTTTTAACCTGGCTCGGCTATCCATCATTTCTGATTTCGGCAAAAAGTGTCTGCTATCGTTTTTTGACCATTCATATCGAAAATCTACTTTTAAAAAATGTGGATATTGTTTGATTTTTTACTTTATCAGAGGAATGCATTTTGAAAGTAACTAATATAATGTAAGAAAAGAGCAGGCATAGATGTACACCATGGCCGATCTGCGGGGGTGGGTCAGCTAGTGTTGGGGGTCAAAGATGGAGCTTTTTCGGGCCAAAATGACCTCAAAATCTGGTTTACATGCTAAAATAGCGTCAAAACTATGTTATTCCGCAGTTTTTGATCAATTTCAAGCGCTTTTGGAGAAAAATTTTCAATTTTAATTCATTTCTGGCCTTCATTTTGCTTCATTTTCCCCACAAAATTTCGCATTTTTCAATTCTAGGGGTCCACACCCCTAAATCCGCTATCCACTTGCATGTCTGATAGCAGGTAGCTAATTTCAAATGAAGTGATTCTGTAAAATTTGTGAGCGAAGTTAAATATAGTGCTTAGTTCGCAGATTGTTAGGAATTCATCAGAACGCATCGAGAATTTAAAGCTTCAATTGTTTTGCTCGTTGTGCTTCAATAGCTCTGAAAAAGTCAATTTCAAAAAAAATTCGATTAACGGCCAAATAAAGCCTCAGCATATTTCTGCATCTCAGGAAATTCTTCGAGCTGATAATTAGCATAATCGATCTATTTAAATCGTAAAAATCTTATAGTGACGTAATAAAGCTTGATTTAATGTATTGAATGCGGCTGAAAAAGATAAATATGATTTTATCACTGGGTAACCCTTAGTGCGACTATTATTCTTCTTGACCGGACGTGCACGTATGGGGAGTTGGGAGGACTTCTTGACCCTAGAGGAACAAAAGAAAATTTCTGCGATAAAATAGACCAACATCAAAATTAAGAGAAATTTGGCAAAATAACACATAAAATAGATTAAAATGGAACTTTTTGTAAACTTATGTGAATTGACCAGGAACTGAGAACAAATGTATATTTTACTCTGTCCCAGAATTTTGAAACCCGAGGACACTTTTGCGATATAATAGCTCTCCACTGACCAGTTTAATCAGTTTGACTCATCAGAATTTGTCAAAATTATTTCAGATCGAAGAATTGTGGTTGACTGCTCAGGCTGATGGTGTCGCCCGCACAGCCTTAACGATGGATCAACCAGTCTGGGGTCAGACGTTAGGCTTTTTCGAGCTAAAATGGCCTCAAAAAACTGGCATAAATGCTAAATGTACCGTAAACACTACGTTAATTTAAGTTTTTGGTGAATTTCAAGCGCTTTGCCAAAAATTCTCAATTTTCATCGTTCCTTTTACATTATTTTTTCTCGAAAAATTTCCAATCATTCTATTCCGAGTGTCTAGACCCCCTTGACCCCCATGCATGTCTCCTGATGAAACGTACAAGAACAGTGGAGTAAATTCCTAAGAAAAATAAGACAAGCTTAGAGCCAGAAAATTTATTTGGCACTTTTATAAAAGTGCTCAAAATCGGCCAGAATTTGTAAGTTAAGGTAGCTTTTCGCTATTTTAATGTTCATGCTAGATTTTAAGACTATTTTAACGCAATAAAGCGCTCCGACTGACCCCGAAATTGTGCTTAAATATTGCAATGAATACATAAGAGAGGTGCTTTAAATAGTTTGGTTACATCAAATGGTGATGTCTCAAGAGCCCCACCAGTCCCAACAGCCCCACCATCTCAACAGCCCCACCGTCCCAACAGCCCCACCAAAAATCCCAACATCCCCACCCGTCCCAACAACCCACCAGTCCCAACAGCCCCACCGTCCCAACAGCCCCACCAATAATCCCAAGAGCCATACCAATCCCAACAGCCCCACCAATTCCAACAGCCCCACCGTCCCAACAACCCCACCGTCCCAACAACCCCACCGTCCCAACAGCCCCACCGTCCCAACAGCCCCACCGTCCCAACAGCCTTAACAATAATCCCAACAGCCCCACCCGTCCCAACAGCCCCACTAGTCCCAACAGCCCCACCGTCCCAACAACCCCACCGTCCCAACAGCCCCACCGTCCCAACAGCCCCACTAATAATCCCAGCAGCCCCACAATTACTGCGATTGCTATTATGCGAAAAGTGCGTTTGGTGGATGTACTTTTGGATAATTGAACTTATACGGGTTCCGTTTGATCATAGAAGGACAGCATGTACGTACAATTTTGATAGGAAAGTACGTACTGCCCAGATGTAGCTGCATATTGCTGGCATAGATAGATGTGAAGTGTTAAAATTCAATAAAAATCAAAACTTTCGCGCTAATCTGTTTCAAAATAGCCAGAAAATGTGGATTAGCGTACTTTTACGCAATTTTAACATTCATGCCAGTTTTGAGGTCATTTTTGGCTCAAAAACTCCTTCTCCAGACCGATCGTGCTGTGCAGGTATGAAGCTATGATTATAACAAGGGGTAGTTGCAACGAAAATTGGCAGCGAAAAATCTGGTGGGGTAAAGTGCTAAATATTGAATTCTGGGGGTCTACCATAATTTGGGGGTTTAAGGGGTTAAACTCTAAACATCCTCTCCCCCAAGCTTATGTGTGGTTGGGACAGTGCGACTGTTGGAACGGTAGGACTGCTGGAACGGTTGGACTGCTGAGATTGGTGGGGCTCTTGGGACTAGTGGGGCTGTTGGAATTATTGGTGGGGCTGTTGGGACGGTGGGGCTGTTGGGACGGTAGGGTTGTTGGGACGGTGGGGCTGTTGGGATTGGTGGGGGTGTTGGGACTAGTGGGGCTGTTGGTATTATTGGTGGGGCTGTTGGGACGGTGGGGCTGTTGGGACGGTTGGGTTGTTGGGACGGTGGGGCTGTTGGGATTGGTGGGGCTGTTGGTATTGGTGGGGCTGTTGGGATTGGTGGGGCTGTTGGGATTATTGGTGGAGCTGTTGGGACGGTGGGGCTATTGGGACTGGTGGGGCTGTTGGGACGGGTGGGGCTGTTAGGATTTTTGGTGGGGCTGTTGGGACGGTGGGGCTGTTGGGACGGTGAGGCTGTTGGGACTGGTGGGGCTCTTGAGAAACAATCCATCAAATTGCTATCAAATATTTTATATCGATAAGCTTTGTACTAACCCATTGCTTATGATTTAAGATCTGAAGCGGGAAGCTCAAATATGCCGTATGTTGAAGCACCCGTATATCGTAGAACTATACGAAACCTTCCAAAGCGAAACGTTCCTATATTTAGTCTACGAATAGTAAGTAATTGTCAATTTTTCGTTTGCTGTAATCGCAATCTGTCTTTCGGGATTTTTAGGGCTTGTTCCTCAAATTTTTTTAAATACTTCATTATTTATGTTATTTTTAGTGACATATTCCTGTAAATAATTGACTTAATAACTCTTAATCGTGGATAAATAATAAATGCTTAATTATTAAATTAAAGCTCTTCAAACTTGCGCGTCTGTTAAACTAATTTCAGGACCATCGTTCAAATTTTGATTAATTGCTAAATTCATGATCACTATATGCACAAATGATTATAAAATAAGAGTGTACGATAATCATTGCATTTGAAACTTTTTCATCAAAGGACGGACGTTGCATTACTATTCTGGAAATTGAAATATACCTGTATTCCCGAGTGTATTTAGCTTGACTGACACAATAGTATGTTGAAGAATTGATTTTTCTGCTCTTAAAGTTTATTTCACCGCAATTAAACGTGCTTACCTAAACTTACTTTTAGCCTAAAATACTTTAAAGCTTTACCCTAATGGGTTTTAGATGATTATCGGGCCGCTTAATACAACATGTAGGTACTAATTAAATAGAATTTAAATCCATTATTACAGGTTTGATTACGAAAAGATTTAGCGATCGAAGTCATCTTTAAGTAACTAGACTGACTCCAGTATGGAGTTTAATGAAAAGTACGAAATTGCATAAAAGATGCATTAGTGAGTTCTTTACTTAGGTACTCGTGCATGATTTAAATCAGTTACTCAGCCCACAAATTTGAATAAGTGTGTACCGCTGTTGTACATACGTATTTTAGTAGGTACCTAGTGCTTTTTCTACAATGAAATATTTAATGTTGTAACTGTTGGGACGTTGGGCCCACTACAATTGATGGGAGCGGAAGGACATTTTGAACTCATTGTGCGACTGTTGGTACGGTTGGGCTATTGGGCAGGGTGGGTGGTCCGATGGAATATCACTGCTGGAAAATAATAGGAAGTTATGAGTGCGGCAAAAATGAAATCAAAGAAAAAAGGAAGGCAAGGAAGAAAGGAAATAAGAAATAAAACTATAAAAATTAATGCCATAGCTGAATTAGAAATCTATGATTAATTTATCGCCTCTCAATAATTTTATTCCGAGAAAGGCCCCATATTCATAAATTGGATCTGCATTTCATTCAAAGCAATTTCACTTTTTATTGGTATTTTACTTATTTTTGATTATAGTAGTAGTTGCCTTTATTTCTTAATTATTAATTTATTTATTAAATTGTTTATTCTTTTCCATCAATAAGCTTATGATAATCATCACTGAATAACTTTAAATCATGGTTTTAAAAAACGTATCAAAAAATGGAAAAAACTAAAAAACTTTCTTTTTAGTATGGACGGTATGGATTTGTGTTTCGAAATAGCCAAACGAGCCGCCGCCGGTTACGTATACAGCGAAGCGGTGGCCAGTCACTACATGAAGCAGCTTCTTCAGGCGCTTGTTTACTTGCACGGCCGAGGAGTGATTCATCGAGACATCAGGCCCCAATGGTGCAATTTGGCCAGCAGGGAAAATTCGGCGCCTGTCAAACTGACCGGATTCGGTGCTTGCGTCCAGCTGCCCGATCCGTACTCTCAGGTTCAAGGAGGTACATAAGGAGAGTATCTTTTTTCTCAGTGCTCTGGAGCGGATTTCGTGGATTAAGACAGAGGCATTCATTTAACGGCTCGAAATTTAGGAAAGGAGACCCTGGCCATTTTTAGGGGAGGGAGTAAATAACCTCCAAGTTTTGACCAAAAATGACGATAAAGTTCCTAGAAATGGCCTGAAACGCAAGTTTTCGCCAAAAGCAGAAGATTGTAGTCAAAAATTTTTTGACTTCGGAGGATGGAGGAGGCGGCCGACTCTAGGTGGGGATCACTTATCCCCTTCTGTTACATGGATAGGCAGAGGTATGATCACCCCATTGAGCTCAATTAGTTGGCGAGTTGAAGAATGGATATGTTTATAACAATTTTTGCCGAGTTTATAGTAATGTATCGTTAATCCATTTAATTTGTTTTATCCTACAGGCCTGGGAAGCCACTTCTTTCCTGCTTAAGGTTTTGTTGACAACTATGATTGTGTGGCCCTTGCAACGGAATCCGGACAATTAGTAGGAAAACAATTCGTTGGAGGACAACTGGTGGGATGACAATTCGTAGGAAGACAATTTGTTGTATAGGTCAATTGGTAGGATACCAACTAGTAGGTATCGTATGTACATAATCGTAGGTAGCAATTACGCAAAGAGAGTGCAGTACAGTAAACAAGAGGTAAAAAATGGGTTTATTTCGGTCAACATGTCACAGTGGTCAAAATCATTTACGGTTAAATGTCAGGAGAGTTGTGGTCGCTATTTTTCATGATTTCGTTGACTTGTTGCTAAATGGCCGAATTTTACTTGACTGAGCGTGGAAAAAGAAAGCTATTTTTTGACGGATATGCTTACAATCGAGAAGCTGATAGCAATGATAAAACTTACTGGACTTGCGAAAAACGTACGACATGCAAAGCTAGGGCCCATACTGACTTTGGCGCCGAGCATGGCGACAGAGTAACAATCCGGGGAAATCATTCCCATGCCCCTGATCCTACTCGAAGCGAAATTTTGAATGCTGTGAATGAGCTTAAATCACAAGCCCGAGATACAAAGATTATTGTGAATGTTTCTGTTGATAGCGTATCGCCCGCTGCATCTGCCCAGCTATCTCGGCGGTCAGTTCGACGTACGCGGCAAGGACAAGCACCTCCACAGCCAAAAACGTTAGCTGAACTTAACTTACCGGATGAATACAAAATTTTGCCCAACGGTGACAATTTCCTTGTTCATGATTCTGGTCCAGATTATCAAAGAATCTGATGGGGGCCTCGCCCCACCTAAGACGAGTCCGTTTACCCCACTCCCATTCCGTTCGACTCGAGAAAAAAACATGAAATTTTTAGCGATTTTTCTCAATTTTTGGGCCAAAATCGCACAATGATAAAAATATCCCCCAGAAGCTCATTGATCTGGTCGCATTAACCCTCTCCTTCATCTGAGAATGATTTTTGTGCTGTTCGTGTGTGATTAAGCTTCATATAATTTGATTTCATTTATCGTGGTGCTGCATCCTACGAATTGTCCTTCGACCAATAGTCGTTCTACGAATTGTCTTACAACGAATTGTCCGAGACCCCCTTGCAAACGATTATTGAAACAGAAAGCGCAGTGATTTTCGCTCTTATTCCCGAAATTTGAAAAAAATAATGTTCAATTTCGACTGTTTTGATTTTTTCCTCAGAAGCTACATCAAAATGATTTCAAGTGAAACATGACACTATAAAGTTTGAAGAGTGAGTGACTTTAAAGTGCAGATATTTGAAAATAAAAAAGTTCAAGAATTCACTCAGATTTGATTGTTTCTGACTCATCCGATTTCTAGAAATTTAAACTAACAAATTTTTCAGAATTTCCGTTATAAAGCAGTTCAGAATGAGCTTCAAAGATAATTTCTTCAAATAAAATATAAATAAAAGATCAAATAAAATAAGGTGGAATAAAAATAAAATAAATAAAATAAAATATTATTGTATGCTAGCAATCAGAGATCCGAGAAATATGTTGACTCAATGCTTTGCGTCTACATAGGTCGCATCGGATCCCCAAGCTTTATGGCTCCCGAAGTTGTGAATCGCGAGGCATACACCACGGCTGTAGATATGTGGAGTTTAGGTAAACATTGAACTTTAAATTTTTATTTTTTTGAATTTTTTGCAATTTTTGTACGCGTATCCCTCCTTTTTCAGGTGTCTTGCTTTACGTGCTTCTGTCAGGATCAATACCGTTCACGGGCTCTCAGGATCAAATCTACAATGCTGTCTTATGCGGCCATTACGCGGTATATCCTTTTTTCGTTTAAATAAATGTTTGTGTTGCAATCAGATATACATATAGGGTGTTCGGGAAGTCTAGACCCCCAGAATAGAAAAATCGGCCAAACTATCTTGGAAAAATGAGGCAAAATGAAGACCAAAGAATAACTTCTTCGAAGAGTGCTTAAAATTGACCAGAAACTGTAACGTTAGGTAGTTTTGACGCTAGTTTAGCATTCCCATTAATTTTTGCGTTCATTTTGCCTCCAAGGATGCTCACTAAAATTCCCAGACCGTCTGATCCCCAGATCGGCCATGCTTTGTATCTATGATTACAATAATAAGAACCATAATTTTTTCTTTGAATCAGCAAGAACTAGTTTCAAGAATCAAAAAAAAGTGAAATTCAATTTTTCTTTATAAGAGATTCAATAAATCTGTCCGTATTTGTTGAGAATAAAGTAAATCAGGATTCGAGTATGACTAAAAAATTATTCAATATTGAGATCATAGATGCGCAGCATGACCAGTCCGGCTTGTTCGGCTGGTCTGGAAATCAGGGATCGATCAGATAGCTTTTTCGAGCCAAAATAAGCTCAAAACTAGCATAAATGCTTAAACAAGCGTGATGACTATATTAATTCACACCTTCTGAACAAGCTTAAGCACAATCTGTATTTTGCCATTACTTTACCATCATTTTCTCAAAAAACCTCCTGTTTTATTTCTTATGTATACTGATCACTTATCTTTTTTGGCTCACATATTTGGCATTTTTATAATATATAATTGAAAATTGCAAAGTACGAGTATGAATTTTTTCCAACATTAAAATATTATAACGTTTTTTTTCTATTATGACGACCCGAAATTTTGCCTCGATCAAATTTAGCAGTATATTATCCACATCTTGCCGAATGTTTTTTGTAGATGCGACCGCACACTTGGAATATTATATCAGATTTCGCTAAAGATTTAGTCGTAAAAATGTTAACCGTCGATCCTCAACGTCGAATCACTGCTCAACAAGCCCTTCAGCATCCATGGATTCAGGTGACCACAATCCGCATGCTTCGATTCATTTAATAATTTTAATTATTAATTAAATCATTTCCTAACTCATTAGCACAAATAATTTTACACACTGTCATTTACGCTTCACGTACAGGAAAGGGAACGGTGTGCTTCAAAATCTCATCTTCCGGAAACAGTCGAAGAATTGAAACGATACAATCAGTACAGGCTTCTCAAGGTGATTTACTTAGTGTTTAATATTTCTCTCGTTGCTCGAAACTTTTTGCTTTTAATAATGGGGGTGACATTTCTAAGTGCCTTTTTGGGATTAAAAAATGGTGGATACGTAAACATCACTTTTGGCATTTCTGACGATGCTTTATCTTTTTGGGGCGTAAAAACATGCAGAATTCTCGAGAAAAAATTTAAAAATTTTGAATAAATTGAGCAAAATTTAGACAAAGAATGAGTATTTGGCGCGAAGCGCCGAAAATTTGACACTTTAAGGCAAGCAGATATCTAAAACTCTTAAAAAAGTATATTTCCTACGAATTTTTTGAAAATGGCATATTCTAGTGGGGAGGGGGTGAAAAATTTCTGGGGAGATAAAACCTTTTCTGGGGTGTGAATCGCCTCCCGAAACCCCCCATATCATGCATGGTCTGCACTCTGCTATGACAAAAATTTTTACATAGTTATCATTATCGGGTTGATTTAAGCCGACTAATGAAAAGAGGTTTAAACGAGAGCGATTCCAATAACGGTCGCATCAATAGTTATTGTCATACGTGAGCAACGCCTAAATTCTTTGGGGTCTGGGATAAATCAAAAAATTTTCGAATATCAAAAAAGCGTCGAGAAATTGATGGTAAAGGTAAAAACGCAGTTTTTGACGTTTTTTCATTTTAAACGATTGCGAACGAAAAAATATATAAAAATAAATTTTTGGGAGTCTTCCGGATTATGGTATGATTTATTTTTAACTTTTTCTTACATGATTTATCTGATATAATCGCAGGTGTTTCGCATTATTTTTCTCGTATTGCTCTGTTTTCAGAGTAAAGTACTGACTGCTGTGAACAGTCCTCAATGGTCCGACGAACCAGATGGTAACTACTTAGCTGACACTGATCGCAACGAGGATAACCCATCCGTCGTTTCGAGTAAGCTCATTCGGATAAGTGTCTCAAGCTTTTTAATTAAATTGGACCGATCGGTATCTTTTCTTAAAATGCTTCGAGAGATAAGCAATCTAATCAACTGATTTTTCATTTGGCTCAAGAAATTAAAGAACGTAACGACTCTTAGGTCTGAAAACCAAGGAATTTCTTCACTATTTTATTGGGCTTTTTTAATTTAATGACAAGATCTTGGTAAAAGACGACCCACCCTCTTGTCTGTTACTTAATCGCTTTTATGCATTTCGTGACACGGGAAACCTGACATACTTTGGATTTCCGAATATTATCCACAGAAGGTTTAAGTATTGTATAATAAAAGAATAATGATTTTAATGACAATATTATTAATAAAAATATAGATAAAAATAATTATAATATATTATTAATATTATTATTATTATAATTATTAATATTGTCATTATTATTATTACCTTTTAATTGTTACAATTATAATGATAATAAATCAAGATTTTTCCAATTTTACTTGTGAAAATCATGCAAGGACCCTATCTTCAGGCGATAACCGAATCGAAATTTGCTGATTCGTGTTTCTTATCAGAAGAGGCGACAACTTGCATAAGAGAAGTATTTTTATTTCTGACAAGGATTGAAATTTTCGAGAGCTTTTTCCATTTTTCAAATTTGTTTCATCCTCCATTTCGTAAAACACCAAGTAAAAGTATAAAAAAGTTCTTGTTTGAACCTCGCTTGCGTCTACTTTTTACCAAATATAAAAACTTACTTTACGTATTACATTTTAAATTTTATAGACTACTTTGTCCACTTTTACTGTTTTGCAGCAGATGAATTATTTTTTCACACGGAAATGAGTTATGCACGATGTGCTCGATGAGGCTAATCGGTTTTTCATTTCCAGCGCCTCTGTCTAGCTAACTTAAGCGAATTGAAGATTAAATAATTTTTTAGCAAATTGATTGCTAATAATGCTTTTTGATCGGACTAAACGTACATATTGGCCTTTGATTCTTCGTCAACATCCCTTTATCAACCGTAGTCGCTAACTAAAATTATTCAAATGAAATTCTGTTAATTTCCAGTTTATTGAGGATGGGGATTTTTAACAATCGCCAACAAGATTTCTTACGTATTTCTGATTACATTTCCCACAATAGGCGTTGCTTCGAGAGTTTTATATTCGCTTGACCAAATACTTTGTTTATCGACTGATCAGGACACGGAGAGCACTAGTTTCTACAAATCCTGCATGGTTGATAAGAAACTGCACACGTGGCTCGAGGTAATGTCGTACAAGATGTAATTGGAAGGAGGTTGGAAGATTCCCACTGAAACTCGGTCGTCCCCCATCCTCCCAGAGTCATAAAATTTTTGACCCCCACCTAATTTTTGGCATGAACTTTTATATTTTTGACCATTTTTAGGTGGTTTTTGGCCATTTTTGCAAAAAATTGAAGACCATCCACCCTCTTTCCTAAAAATAGTCGAGGAGCCCCTATCCAAAATTCCAAGCCGTTACATGTATGAGTATTGCAGTAAAATTCGTAAGAGCGATTGATCAGGGGTAGGCTGCGGAACAGTCAGGCGGATTTAAAGGAGGCGGGCGAAGGGCCGCTCCCCATAGACCAAACTTATTTGGCGAGATAAAAAATGGATATGTACTTTGCAGTGATTTTAGGCCATCGACTTTCGCAATTCCTCGAATTTTTACGGTGCTAGATAATATATTAATTACATTTATTTACTTTTCTTTGCGGCCTGGAAGCTATATTTCTGAAGTTTTCTTCTATTTTTTAGCATTCTAAAACTTTTTACCCTTCGCATCAAATGCTTCTTATAGACTTTGCTCCAATGCTGAAAAACAGGAAATGGGGAAAGTAATACAAGTCTCCAAACGTCTTTTGCCCATGTTTCATTAATTTTTTGTCGCTTTGCGCCGAATTCTAGCTTAAGCTCAATAAATTTAAATTAAGTTGTTGTTTTGATCAATAAATTTAAATTAAGTTCGCACAAAGTTGCCGAAAATTTCAAATTTTTTTCTTTTAAATTCGCATCAGAAACTATTACGTATAAAAGTAAACAATGCAAAACAAGGGAAAACGCTTTGCACGCTGTATAGACGATTTTTAACCTATTTTAGACTTTTTGGAGAAAAGTTAGGGTACTGCCACTACAAAACAATCCTGGATCCGCCCCTGGGAATCGCAGAGGTTCAAGAAAAATACTTTCGAATTTTGAATAGGAAATAGTCTCATAGGCAACTACGAACAAATTATTAAGCCACCATGCCCTTGAAGAAGTTCCTCGTTTTTTAAACGTTTGTGCTGAATAAATTGTCAAAGTTTACAATTTGAAAATGACTTCTCGGAATTTTAAGTGAAAAGTTCTGATTTCAGCCAAATTATACGCCCGGCCTGTTCAGTCAAACTAAGAAAATGGCAATCATTGTCGGCTCAATAGAAAAAAATACATGGCGTACCTGGGGGGTCAAAGAGCTTTCCTGGGCCAATATGACCTCAACAACTGGTATAAATGCCAAAATAGCGTCAAAAATACGTTATTCCATAGTTTCTGGTCATTTTCATGCACTTTAGAAAAATTTTAAATTTTTATCTATTGCTGGGCCTTCATTTTGACTCATTTTCCCCAGAAAATTTCTTATTTTTCTATTCTGTGGGCCTAGACTATAGAGACACAGCATGACCGATCTAAGCGGGGGGGGGTGTCAGCCGATCTCCGATCTAAGTTGTGGTCAAATATTGAGTTTTGTGCCGAAATTATCTATTATCCGATTCTAGTACGCTTCTCTGAATGTCTCGGCTATTGTTTTTCCCCATTCTCAACTCTTTTGTTCCATTCTGTAGGTCGACAGGCTTTTGATTAAGCGTTAGTAACTGCTGGTTTTCCTAGCTCATCAGCTTATCTTATCAGTCCTTTACGCAATAACTTCGCGCCAAACAGGTTGATTTATTTCCTAGCGATTTTATCGAGGCTAAAGCCCCAATTTCCTGACTCGTTTTTGTTTTTTGTTTACCAAAAAACTACGCTCGCCTCCGTTGGCTTAATCAAAGCGCGAGAAGCGGGCTACATGCATAGTTGGTCCCATTCTTTTCGTTTTTTTTTGACCGAAAAAATAATTTAATCCGCACGCCGATCTTTCGCTTTGCGGGCCGGCGACTCGCTGGTGCGCAAATAAGATTCGTTTTTCGACCCACAATGGCGCCAATCAAGATTCCGTCCGAAATTTTAGCCGAATAAAACGCCAAAAATATTTATCGCCTAGGGTCGGAATGACGCGTTTTTTCGGTTTTATTCTTTAATCTCGAAATCCCGTATTTTTTCATACTGCTAGGCGTTCGTAAGTTTTTTTCGAACGTTAATGAACTGTTTATTTACCGGCTTTAATTTCGGATTACGTCAAACTAAATGCCGCGCATAATTTGAGCAACGGCCGTTTCAAGCTTGAACCGATTATTAAGCTGATCCTGTTTACTTCTTTAAGCTAGAAATGAGCTCAATACGCACTAAACCGTAACATTGTTGTTTCGAAACGCGAGTGGCTCGTCTTTATGCTTCGAAGGATAGTCGTTTTTAGTTTTTTTGGCTGAGTCGCTCTCGACTAAGTTCTGATCGAATACTCGCATTTTGCTTCTAGCAATATTTATTGTTCTCAGTGGATCTCCAAAAAGTTTGATTAACTAGAAAGTATTTTTTATTTGATGTACGGCTACCCGAAGTATATAGCGGGGGTATTACTCATCCCTGAGCTTCAAAAACTTATAGCTTTAAAGATTGCTATATAATTTTGTGAACTTAGAAACATACTTTGTGAATTCAGAAATACTAAATACTTGTTTTTTCTGAGTTTTAAATGGATATTGGCATGGGCGTACGCAGGATGGGGCGGGGGGCGGCCGCCCTTGTTAGCCCAAAAATAATTTTGGAGGGGTAAGGAAATGCATGAAAATTGGCACCTTTTTATCTAAAAATCTCAAAATTTTATATTGGTTAATTTAGGTCTAAGCACGGCCAAAAAAGTCATTTTTCACAGCTTATTGAGAGAAAATAGAAAATTTTGTAGAAAAGTTTCAATTTTATGAGCTTAACGGATAGAGCATGTTTGGAAACGTCAGAAAATGCATTGGTGCCCCGGCGAATATATCCCGAAATATAGGATCACCAATTTTGGACCGCCCCCACCCCTTAAAAAATCCTGCGTACGCCCCTGGATATTGGTATGCTATTTTTCGGACTTCGAAAAGAGCTAAAGCAGCTATCAATTTTAAAAAGGTCATTTATTAGCCGTAAATGCTTAAAAACAATGGTTTTATAGTGATACCATCGTTTTATGTGTAGAATCGTTTTTTTACAAAACAATTCAGCTATTTCCAAATAATTTAACGTGTGAAGAGTGAAAGCTAATTTATATTTCGCATTAAAGAAAAATGCATTTCTTAAGTCATTATATTTCTCGATTCAGCATATAGCTTGATCGTTTTTCCCATGATATGTTCACATTTTTATTCTTGCTCTACTAAAATTAAAGGATTCCTTAAGATTTTCGACAAAATATCGCTTTTGCCACCCCTTCAAAGGCCGCTACCTCACGATACGCTGAACTGGGCTCAGGATTTACTGGATTTATTGAATAGCTTACCGCAATTGTCGACGACGGCCGCGGCTCTTAGCGACGTGCTCGAATCGCCTTTCATTAAAGTGAGTTGAAAATCTTATAAATACTGGAAAAAAGAATAATATTAATTGAGCAGTACAAGAGAAAAATTTTCTATTCCACGATTTATTTTTTAAATTTTCCCAAAGTTTTTCATCCAATACTTCCTCCTTAATACCTTTTGAAATTCATTTTATTCCTTTTCTCATGGTTTCTTTTAATTCATTTTGTTTCTTTTGCTCATATTTTCTTTTAACTGTTGGCAATTTTACTTCATACATCATTTTAATACTTTTTATTACAATTTGGGCGCCGGATATTCAAAAAATGAATGTGTGATAAAAAAGTTGAATTCGGTTGGCGCGATTAGTCTTTTGTCAAAGTGCTTGAGATTTTCATTTACATTAGAGCAAGACTGGATTATCTTTCTATACAAAATCAAAAACGAAAATGTAGGGTTTTGCAGCTGTTTACTCAAAGTTCCGGAAAGGCGAAAGAAATAAGTTTTGGTGCAATAATACAAAGACAGGCCCAAATAAAGATGATTACTTTTCATCAATTCGAAACCATCAGCGTATGATGGATCATAATTGTACCCTTGCTGATCCACTAAAAAAGCATGTTTCGTGGTTTTGTTTGTCGATTAAGTTGAAAATTTGATTTACCGTTTAATTAATCCAAAACAGGTGTCAGCCAGAGAGCTTTTTCTAGTCAAAACAGCCTCAAAAAGGAAAAGATGTTAAGAACAGCGTAGGAACTATGTTAATTCACAGTTTTTGATCATTTTAGAGAAGTTTCGTGTGAAAACTTTTTATTTTTATCAATTTTCGGCCTTACTTTCCTTCATTGTCCTCCAGCGAATTTCCCATCTTTCTATTCTGAGAGTCTAGATCATAGGTGCTTAGCGTGGCCGCTCTGAATGAGTCTCAAAAATTGAGCTTTTTGAGCCAAAATGACCCTAAAAACTGGTATAAGCGCTAAAATAGCGTTCAAACTACGTTATTATGCACTTTCTGGTCAATTTAAAGCAACTTTTGAAGCAAATTACAATTTTCATCCATTTTTGGCCTTTATTTCGCCTCATTCCCCCAGAAATTGCCCATTTATCCCATTCTGGGGTTGTCTAGACCCTCAACCCATATGTGCATATCTGGTTTAGATCCCATTTTTCGCACGTGCTAGCGCCGGGAATCAGCTGAATGATACTTATATTCATTTTTATTTTATGTTTTTTGCAAAAATACCTTGATTCATCTTTATTCTTAATTTTGTCATATTATTCTCGGGAAAAGTTTTTCATGTCACTTTCCAGGAGTCTAGACAGACTGCCAATTCCCCACGTGCTTCTTTGGTCAATATGTTTTGTGAAGAAAAGTCATTTTGAAGTATAGAGGACTATTTTTCAACAATACGTCTATTTCGATTATATCAATGACTTAATGCGGCATAGACAGTAAAAAATTTGTGAAATTAGCCGACACCGACTGGCTTATTGTCCTGCAGGTGTGATTTATGGGCTTCTTAATTCTCAGCTTTTCGAAAAAAATGTGGCCGAATCGTTTGATTTATAATTTTGTCCCTACTTAAAAAACGTTTTATGTCCTTTGTGAGAATTTACGACTTGCAACATTTTCTGGTATGAATTATGTGCGAGTAAAGACGTGGTGCTTCTTTTGTTCGGAATTTTTTTTTAAATTCTATGAAATTCATAGATTCTTCAGTAGGTATGCATTTTTGCGCGTTTATTGCTATCAGTTTATTGATTTTTTAATTCTAAACCGATTCGTACCGCAAGGCCTTCTGGAATTATTAAATTTTTAATTTTAATTTAAATTAATTTATTATATTTTATTTACGTATTTAATTTAATTTAAATAGGGATTGAATTTATATCCTGGTGGACATATTGAATATAATTTATAATTTATGTTTTAAATTTTATTTTATTTAGTGAAGTCAGTTGAATCTATGATAAATTTGTTAGAATTCCGCTTTAGTCATAAACTCTCAATTTGATATCATGATCGGGTGATTTATTTTCTCAATTTGTCGAATTTAATCGATTTACAATAAATCATATTCTTTAAAACACGGATAAATACCCGATTTGTTGGAAAAATCGTTGCGTTAAAACTAATTCTGGACGAAATTTGGTACCGGTGCGAGAATAGTCTCTATTTCGCATATGCTTAAACGACTTTTGGGATTGATTTCGATTAAATGAGGATTAGTTGGTAGTGCCCTCCCTTAGGATTCCGAATCCACCACTGATAACTGATCCCAAAAAGTTCTAAAACGTAGCAGTAAGTTTCTTAACGGCCAACTTTTCGATTAAATTGCGCATTAATCCGTATTATACGAAGACGAACGTGTGCGCTTTGCGAAAATATGTGCTAAAATGCGCCGCGGAAGTTTTTCTGGTTGTTTTTAGTTTTGCATACTTTTTCGAGACACATGTTCTAAAGTTGGTATCTATTATATATTATATAATATCGTACGTGTTTGACACGAACGTAACGTAAAAATATCTACGTAAGCTAACGTGACTCCGCTATTTCTAAGCTGCCGGGCTCTTAAATTTCGGCTAAATTACTTACCACTTGTTAAACGGTTACCAAAAGTGCGCTTCTCTAATCTTTAAAGTTTGAGTAAGTATCTGTTTTTTAATTGAGTTGAGAGTAAATAGCTACTTAGCGAATTTGTTAATACTCATAAATGACATTTGAATTAAAAGGATAATTATCTAAAAAAATCGTTTCGGCTTCGTAAACTTTATCGATTTTTCGCTGAAGCTATTATCGATTGTTTTTTGTTTCGTCGAAGCTTCCCGATCTTTTTTCATTATTCGAATTTTTGATTGAATGCTGTTTGCACAAACGAGTTAAAATTATGTCAAGGTTAAAGTAATATTCGCGTTTTGTATTATTTAGAAATGTTATAGGTTTAAACGTTTTTGGTTATACTTTGGCTCAAAATTGTCATATTATCGGCGTTTCGTGCCTTATACTCATTTTTCGACTATATTTTCTTCAATTTATTCTAATGTTTTGAAATTACTTTGCAATTTTTATGTTTTTATGTTATAAAAAGTAACGTCAGAAACGTCAAAAAATGATGTGTTTGACGTTTACCATCCGTTTTAAGTCCAGAAAAACATTTCATTAAAATTTTTTAGGGGTAACCCCTGAATTCCCATTTTTTCTATATTTATTAGCAGATATACGTGTCTTCTCTTAAAGATAGTATTCACGTATAGCTGAGAAACTTAGAAATCGAGAGATAATTGATCGAACTCTGCTTATGGACTGAACATATTTCTAACGTTCTTTACTAGTTTTGAATAATTATTTCATTTTGTTTTCCAAACCATTGTACGCTTTGAAATCTTATATTTTTGTTAGATCATTCTAACTATGTTAACGATATCGAAATTAAATTTTTCGCTTGAGTTTTTTGTGGGGAAGCAGATCAAATTGATACTTTAGGCATTGCTGCAGTGTCACGATATTTTGAGTCGGGAAGTTTATACGGAAACGAGTAATCTCGCCTCGAGCACGTCGGGCTTAAAAAGTCGCATGACGTCATCATCGCAAGTTGCTCCTATTTTGATAAACGGAGGCGATCAAAGTTTGGAGGACAACGAAGAGTTGGACGAAGAGGAGTCGGCCTTAAGTCGCGTTACTCGAGTCCGATTGATTCAATTTCAGAAAAATACCGATGAGCCGATGGTAAATAATTGATTCCGGGGATACTGCCCTGAATTCCCTAAATATTTCGAAATCGACAAAAAAATTTAAGTAGCAGAAAAGTTGCCTGCAGACTTAATGCTTTCACGTTGGATAATGTCAGCAATAGGCTTTGATTTTTAGATTTTTGCATTTGCTATCCTTACTACCTGATTTTTTAATTTTTCCCTGTTATCGCCCGTAATCTTTTTCCTCTAATAAGGATTACTTCAATTACAGATTTCCTGTTTAAATTTACATATTTTCTTCGCTTTTAATTGCTGAGTGAATTTTCAAGTATCGGAAGTTGAATTAAGATGCTCATTTTGGAAGTTACCACCGTTTTTGCAACGGAATTTGGCGATGAAACAATATTTGCTAATATGAAAACTGTACATTAAGTATATATCTGCTAGTTATACATCATTGTGCCTGTTGTTGATTGCACTTTTACGCGTAAATCTGACGAAATAGCTAAATTAAAATGAAAACAACATAGTTGAACACCAGGATAGATCAAAAAAGGAATCGGCAGCTACTTTTTCGTGCATACTCCTCGAGTCAGCGTATATTTTTTCTTTTTTATATCGGTTTTCATATTATCTCAAATGGCCTATCGTTTTATAACTCGAAGTGATCTTCCATTTTCAGCGATTTTTTAAGCTTTTAATATTCCTGATTAATATTGTCGCAAAACAGATACCATCTAAAAGCTCTTCAAAAGCTAAATTTATGAAGATTAAGCTCGTATTCACAAGAACTTCAAATTCTGTTATAAATGAGTGAAAGTAACACTGATATATTGATGATGATTACTGTATATATTTATAATCGACTTTTGCATGGCCATTCGATTTGAAATCTAATCAGACTAGCGATTTGCGGTTTTTATTACAATTTTCCTACCGTATGACTACTGCTTCTAAGGGATTAGATTTTCTTTCAGGGCATAACCTTAAAGGTGAATGAGGAAGGCAAGTGCATCGTCGCTCGAATCATGCATGGTGGCATGATCCATAGACAAGGTAAGATACCTTTATAAGAGTATTAATTTTGCCATTATAATAAAAAGTTCAAAATGGGATTTAAGAGCTAAGTACGCCACTTATTCTCACATATTATGCTGTCTATTCTCCAAAATATTCTTAATTATATTATTTATATTTATTTATATTCCAAAATCTTCTTAACCGACAACATATAACGTTAATCCGGGAGATTCTGCATAGAGTTTTTATCGTGTGTTAGCAAGCATTTAGTTGGTCACTCACTCAACGTTAATCCGGGAGATTCTGCATAGAGTTTTTATCGTGTGTTAGCAAGCATTTAGTTGGTCACTCACTCGTTTACAACAATAATTATAAATAGATAGGTGTACTCGTGCAAGTAAATTTAAGAAAAACTGAACAATTATAACAAATAAATTTAAATAAACAAATACAAATTGACGGAAGATAGAGCATTGTGTTGGAGTATAATTGCAACCACACGTGGCGAGTTAGACCCCGAGAATCCGGCAACACCTCCCCCAAACCGGTTGACCCCAGAATTGAATTTGTCGCATGCTTTTTGCGATTTTTGGACTTTTGCCCCATTATGCCTCCGCCAGAATTTGGCTACTGCTGAAACACAATAGAGAAATAATGTATATTTTGATTATTTTAAGCCATTGTTTTATCACGATTTTTCTAATTTTTGGCGTAAACTGACTTTTTCGGCGCTCTTAAAATCTTATTTTTAAGTCAGAAGAGTAGTTTACTTAGAAAATGAAGTATTTTCTAAGTTCTTTACATTGCCATTTCTTGAGTATTTTTTGGCGCTTTGTGCCGGTTATCGCGCTAACTTTGCGCGTTTTTCGTATAATAATTTACAGCATTTTCAACTCTTATGGATCACAAATGATTCTGTCTATCAAAAGACGGCAAAAACCACTTACTACTTTAAACACGAAAGGACGGATTTTTTTCGGTGAATTTCGACAAATCTCGAGAAAATTTGAAATTCAGCCCCCCTGTCTGAAAATCCTATAATCCGCCACTGATTACAATGCCTTGATTTTCAGGCACCTTGCACGTTGGAGACGAAATCAGGGAAATAAACGGCATTGCGGTTTGCAATCAATCCGTAGATAGCCTACAGCACATGCTGCGAGATATACGGGGATCGGTTGTTTTTAAAATTGTGCCTAGTTATCGAAGTGCGCCACCCGCCTGCGAAGTATGCGCGTCCGGGTATCTAATTTGTAAAAAATGGGGCATGTTTTCCATAAAATTGAGGAAATAGTTGAAAACTCACACTTCTTAACGTTATTTTCAATCACTTTTTTGACTTTTTTGGCCTAAGTCTCCCAAAAAAAGGAATTTTTTCCACAAAATTTGTTGGTCCAACTGCTGACACAAATTGTGCCTTTTTGTTTTGTTGTTGTTGTTTTATTCTTTTCATGCCTGTTGTTCGTCTTGGCCTATAGGAACATGCAAAAAAGCTTCGAAAGTCATTTAATTTATACTTCGCTTTACAAGCGTTCATCAAAGAATAATCGGGTCGGCCCAAAAATTAAATAAATGATAAAATCAAAGGAATAATGAACTATATACGAGTAAATCAGTAGGTCAACTTGATAATAGTCTCGGTAGATTTGTCTTGTTTATTCTTTCCACGATTAAAAGGATTATTACGATCCGGATTTTGGCATTTGTACTCGTATGTCATTTTGCTTGTAAAGATAATTAGCTTTCGAATTATTTCCTTAAACATGAAATTGGATCGTTTCGCCCCAAAAATGGTTTGATTGCTTTCAGATTTTCGTCCGAGCTCAATTCGATTACGATCCTGGACAAGACGACCTAATACCTTGCCCTCAGGCCGGTGTTCCATTTAGAACGGGCGACATTTTGCAGGTAAATATAGACCCATTTAGCCATCTGAAATCCAACCTGAAATTTTCTAAAATTGCATCGAAAAAATTTTTTTAATAATTAAAAAAATCCGAAAATTTCCGACGCTTTATGATTTCGGATCTTCAAATCAAAAGTTTTGAGAATAATTTTTATTACAATGATTCGCTTGTCTCCTTTTGCTTTTGGTGCGTCTCGTTTTATCGGCTATCCGCTTCTCTCATTTTTATTATGCATCGTTTCCTTGCAAACTGCCAAACATACAAAAATGTTTAGTTCGATATGGACGCCTTGCTCGCGGGGTATTTTAAGTAGGTACTGGTTTTTAAACTTTTCGTAAAATTTATCGAACTTTATGAGATTTGTAAATTTTGACTTTGCACGTCTCAACTGTATCAGGATTTTTCTGGACTATTCCTATAGTTATTACGGCCAGCTAATACGACACCCATTCTCATAAAGTTTTAATTAAGAAATACCGCAGCTAAGCTTTTGGTAATCTATTTTGTGCCACTGATAGATAATTCTCCTCAGTTGGATCCGTCCTTCGAATTTCTACATGTGAATATTTCTAAACCGGATCAGGTATACTCGTACCTCTTGTCACTCATTTTTTTGTATTTCTCTCTACTTAAGATCATTATTGCTTTTTTATTTTTTGATTCGCAATATAATTGTTGTATCGCAGGTTATATCTAAAGATGATCACAATTGGTGGCAAGCCCGGCACATAGCCACGTTTCCGGCGCTCGGCGGTTCCGGACAATCAACGACGGGTCATCCGCCACAAAGTGCCTCCATCGCCGGACTCATTCCATCTCCCGAGCTTCAAGAATGGAGGACGGCGTGCCTTGCGATGGAAAGAACAAAGGATAATTTTAAGCCTTCGAGTTCTTGCGGGGTTCGGGAGGGGATTTTTAACCGCACGTCGGCATGGGGATCTCGGTGTCAGGCAGGACCCCGAGAATCTGATAGACCCCCAAAATCGATAAAGACCCAGAATTGAATTTTTCTGTACTATTTGTAGCGATTTTGCCCCATCGGAACCATCAGAACTTGTTTGCTGCCCTTGTATGGTATTGACCCTCAGAATGGCTGCTGATCCCCCTGAAAAATGACTACGACCATACATGGGCAGCAGCGGTCAATCGATTTATGGGGGTTGTATCGGATTCTTGGGTGGGTCTAGTTCCCCAAACCTCTCACGCTCACTTGTGGCTGCGACGTGGGGATGGGGGTTGGGAGGTATGCATCCCCCAGAAACCGAAATACTCCCAGAATTCAATTTTTCAAATTTTTTTGTTTTTTTCGGAATTTTTGATACCAATGGATAGTGCTCGATGAGGAACGTTGAAAAATAATGTTTTTTTCGCTATACCACCATTTTTTGACCTTTCAAAAAATCTTGCACCTTCCACAGCTTTGGTGCCGCCCACCTATGGCTGCGAACTCCCCAGCATTGCCCATTTTCCGAAAAAAAACGTTGATAATTTTATTTTTAAGCGTTTTTAGCGAAATTTTGGCTCAAAAGTGTCAAATTTTCGTTGCTTCGCGCGATGTATTCATGTGTCAACTATTTTTTGTTTTATTTGCTCGAATGTTTTGGGAATTTTTTTATGTTTCTTCCTGTTTTAGAAAGGACGAGCATTGCCTGAAACGTAAAAAATAGTTTTTTTGACGCTCACCCATCGTTTTGAGCCCAAGAATGCTTTTAGAAAACTTTTTTATGGCTGACCGCCATCAGAATTCCATTGCTTTACATTCATGACTATAGTTGCTGAATAGGAGTTCTAATTGCTTTTGTTTAACGATTGAAGTGGTTTAATGAAATTTAAGGCTAATTCTTTGTGATTAGTTATTCGATTTCGGTTTTTTTAATATTTTGGTCAATATATATTTACGAGATAAAATGGAAAATTGACGCATAGCTCAGATTTTAGTCCAAAATTTTACCATCTCTGTAAATTCCAAATTATCGACATGTAACACTTCAAGCGAAAGAATGGCATGAAATCGATAGAACTATTTACGGTTGTAAATTTTAGAACAAGTTTTAATTTAAATTCTTGGAGACTTTTACTAATTTGCCCTTTTTCTCAACCACTTCCGACCTTACAAATATCAAAGTTATTTTATTAATATATAATTTGTTCCTTTTTTGTACATTTTACTTTTAAAACCATAACTTAATATAACTTTTAATGTGAATGTCTCAAAGTCTTTTATTTGTTAGAATAGTGCCAAAAAAGAGGATTGTTGTTCAACGGTACTTTTTCTATAATAAAGCTAAAATTTATTCCCGATTGCTTACTGTACATTACTAGCCTATGTACTGTCGCAAAATGAATTTCAGATTCCAAATTCGAATTTTTTTTAATTGTTCAAATTTTAAAATTTCAAACGACATTCAAGCTTATTTGAAAAACAATGAAAGCATTTCATTTCATTGCTTATTAGCTATAGGATTCTGTTTTTAAACAAATTACTGCCTCAAAAAGCAACGTTTGTGTATGTTCTCGGATATACGATTTTTTTTAAATTTTTCGTAAAAAATGACTGAGAACGATTTTATTACAAAAAGCAAAGTTTCATAAACCACAAATTTAAATTTCAAAGATTTATAAAATATGTTTTCAGTAAATCTTCATATCCTCCTAAGTTTATTGTAGTATTTCGTTCAAATATTGCAGTTAATTGCATGTGGTTCGGACGGAAGAAAAAGCCGTTCGGGTTCAAAGCGCTGACCAAACAAAACGCCCTTTTTGGACAATTGGATCTGGTTACCTACGAGGAAGTGATACGATTGCCCACTTTTCGTCGAAAAACTTTAGTTTTGCTTGGGGCTCATGGTGTCGGACGACGCCATATTAAAAATACGCTGATCCAAAGGCATCCGGAACGATTCGCCTATCCAATACCCCGTAAAGTTTTATTCGCTTCATTATTAATTGAGTAATGAATAAATTATTAAATAATTAAAAATCAATATAATATTAATAATTAGTAATTAGTAAATGAATAATTAATAATGAATCAATTCTTTATTCTTCCTTAATTGTATTTTTGTTGATTTTTTATTTATTTGTTAACGTTTTTATATTGGAACTTGATGTTAGATTTGATTCTTTCAATTGTGTTATACTTTGTTATTCTTTATTTTTTGCTGTTGATTGTTAGTTTGGAACTTGACCATCAGATCTGTTTTTTAATTTTATTGTTAATTGACCGTTTTTTATGTCACTTTGCTACATGTATTTTAATTTGATCTTTAGATCTATTCTTTTTGTATTGTTGCTTATTTTTTTGTATGAATATAATAAATCGTTTGTTTGAAATCTGATCCTCATGTGTGATCTTCTATTTTTTCTATTCCGCAAACTAGATGTTGATTTTAAAAATCGTGTGAAAATCGAGTGTATGCTTCGAAAAAGGTTAGTTTTCAAACGATAATGTTTAAAACTCAAAAAGATCAATAAATTATTACAATATTATTAGATTGAGACGTGTCAGCATCACACCTGGGCGTGGAGGGTTTGGGGGTATGCAACCCCCAGAAACCAAAATACCCCCCCCCAGAAATCAAAATACCCCCCAGAATTCAATTTTTGAAAATTTTTTTCGTTTTGTTCGCAATTTTTTGATGCCAATGGATAGTGCTTGATGAGAAACGTCGAAAAATGGTGTTTTTATCGCCATACCACCATTTTTAAGGCCATTTTTTGACCTTCAAAAAATCTTGCACCCACCCCCCCCCTAGAATTTTCTTGCTGCCCACGTATGGTCAGCATTCTTTCGCAGAGACTCTTCCGGCATACTGCATTCGCAAATAAAAAGACAAGAAATGAAATAAATAAAAATAGAAAAAACAAAACATAATTTAAATTTGTCAATAGTCCGTTTGCGAACCATGGATGCGAAAATTCTGTGCTGAATTTCATTTTTGACAATACTTTCCGTTTTGTTTTTTATGCAAGTTTTTGATGCGATCAGATCATTTTTGAGGAGATAAACGTCAGGAAATGATGTTTTTGGTCCCTTTCTAATTTCTAAAATTCTGCTCGCCCAGAATTAGGCGTTGCCTTTAATGGTAAGAACTATATTCAACGCGGTACCTCGTTTGAAAATAAAAATTGCACATAATTCTAGCGTAAGTTTGCATTTTATTCCTCTTATTGATAAATAGTGGCTCGTAACTTTTCTTGTGGCATGAAATCATACGTGTAATGGCTTCGAATTTCGGTTGTGGGGTCCTCACAGGCAATTTTTAGGGTGGGGGTGAGTAAATGACCTTAGATTCTTGGTCTAAAACGGGCAAAAAAGATGTAAAAATGGCTAGAAAAACGCAAATTTTTTTCCGAAAATTGGGGGTCGAAACTTTTTGGCTCCGAGGGGTGCAAGGACGACCAGCTTCAGGTGCAGCATCGTACCCACCCCTGGTACACGTATGCATAAAATGATATGTATTAATAGCGTTCGGTACGACCTTGAGCTCGATTGTCCTCTTTGTTACTTTAGTAAAGATAGCATGAATATTTAGCACACATTCTCGCTTGAAATTTAGCAGCTGTTAGCAACGTCCTGCTCTATTATTCAGTCTACGATTACTAAATAAGGATGCATGAAATGAAACATATCAGAATGATAGTCAACTGTGCGGTTAGGAAATATACTTGTAAGATTAATAGCCTATTGAATATTTTCCCCTGTTGTAAGCGTATATCCTTATAACCGAAATGCAAGGTACGTTAAAAAGCGGCAAAGTTTCAAATTACTACTTCCTTCGCTATTTATATAGGCTAAATGCTGAATATTGAAAATACTTCAAACAATTAAATAAATAATCTAATAAAAACCTTATAACAGCAAAGGTAAGGAAAATTTTTGCATGCTAGTTTTATTTTAAATCTCGCTTGCGGCAAATTTCCTCCATAATTGTTTCACACTGATAAATTTGGACTATAGTTTATTTTATTTTCAATGAAACAATAAAAATAACTAGACATGTAGACATGCTTGTGGGAGCTTGCGGGTCTACTAGACCAGACATGCACGAAGGGAGGAGTCAGGGGGTCTGGAGATCCCCAGTATAAAACGGACAAAATGAAGCACAATGAGGGCCAAAAACGGAAGAAAATGGATGCTGTTTATCCAAAAGTGCTTGAAATTGATCAGAAACTGTGGATTAATCTAGTCTACGCTATTTTAGTATATTTCCTGTTTTCAAGCCATCGCACTCTGGCTGATTTATTACTAGGTCTTGGAGCCATTTTGACTTGAAAGAAAGCTCTCTGATGACCCCCACCTCGGCCATGATGCGCGTCTACATACGGTAATTGCAGAACTGAAATTTACGCAATTTTATACTGACAAATTGCACAATATTATTGACTTAATAAGAATAGCGATTCTATCCTGACTATTAGATTCTCGATTATTTAGATTCTTTTGATTTTATTTCTGCTTGTCAAACTTTTTCTCTTCTTCATTTGCATATCAATTTATTTATTCATTTATTGACAACTTATTTCGCATTTTCCGATACCTACTTATTTATTTTTCACCTTAAGACACTACGAGGCCGCCGAGAAAGGACGAAATCGAATGCAAACATTACCACTTCGTATCCCACGAGGATATGATGAGCGATATACAGCGAAACGAGTATTTGGAATACGGCACCCACGAAGAATTTATGTACGGAACCAAACTGGAAACGATCAGGCAAATTCACAGGCAGGGAAAATTGGCCATTTTGGACGTTGAACCCCAAGTCAGTCCTTTTGATAAACTTTTCTAGCTTTTATATCCAGCTGATTTTATTTCGGCAGTTTTCCTAATTTTTGGCAATTTTTTAAATCATTCGCTATTTAAGGCGCTCAAAGTTCTTCGAACCGCCGAATACTCGCCATTCGTAGTTTTCATTTCGGCTCCTAACCTTCAAGGTTTACAAGACGTGAGTAATTTTAGTTCTCCTATTTGGTTTATTTTATTATTCGCAAGCTAACGATTTTTTAAATTAAATCATGCGATTTTGACGGCCGATAAATAATTGAATAAAAAAATTGCTTTCTGCGAAAAATTGTTTGGTAACAAAAAAATCACGAATAAATGAAGCAAATTTTCGAAAATTCAATTCTCATGGTCGCGCTAATTCGAGGGTAGGGTTTTGCATAATCTGGGAGTCCAGATCACACTTGACGTGGGGGTTTAGGGGTATGCACCACACCTGGGCGAGGGGGGTTTGGAGGGCGTATGCACCCCCCAGAAATCAAAATACCCCCCCAGAATTCAAATTTTGAATTTTTTTTCATTTTTTCGCAATTTTTTGATGCCAATGGATAGTGCTTGATGAGAAACGTCGAAAAATGGTGTTTTTATCGCCATACCACCATTTTTAAGGCCATTTTTTTGACCTTCAAAAAAATCTTGCACCCCCCCCAGAATTTTCTTGCTGCCCACGTATGGTATGCACCCCCCGAGAAATCAAATACCCCGCCACCCAGAAACCAAAATACCCCCAGAATTAGATTTTTAAAAATTTGTTCTGTTTCTTTTCGCACTTTTTGCTGGATGAGAAACGTTGAAAAATGGTGTTTTTTCGCAACCCCACTATTTTTAAGGCCATTTTTGACCTTCAAAAAATCTTGCACCCCCCCCAGAATTTTCTTGCTGCCCACGTATGGCCCAGATGCACGGCACGGCCGGTCTGAATTTTATCTTTTTGCCAAAATGGCCTAAAAAATTAGCATAAATGCTAAAATATCATAATCGATAGTTTCTGGTCAATTTTAAGCATCATTGTGAATATTTCGATTTTCATTTACTTTTAGCCCTTAATACTGCCTTTTTTCTTTCTTAATTCTGCGTGTCTATAGCTACGTGGGCAGCACTAAAATTCTGGGGGTTGCAAGATTGTTCAAAGGTCAAAAAATGGCCTTAAACATGGTGGTGGTATGGCGAAAAAACACCATTTTCCAACGTTTCTCATCGAGCACTATCCATTGGCATCAAAAAATTGCAAAAAAAAACGAGAAAAATCTTTAAAAATTGAATTCTGGATGGTATTTTGTTTTCTCGGGGGGTGCATACCCCACGCCCAGGTGTGGTCTATAGGCCTATCCCCAAATCCCTGTCACGCTTGTGTGTCTAATCCAGACCCATACGCTTATGTTTTGTTGCTATATGAGATGGAAAATTTCTTACTGACCTAAACAATTTTAGAAAGTAGCTTATGCCACAATAGATTTTTTTATTATAGCTGTAAATGTCTATTCTTTGTATTGCATTCTTTTTAATTTTTATTATCGTAATTTGTATTTTTTAGTTATTCATATATTGATTTTATATATTTTTTTATATTTATTTACGTATTTATTTCACAATCTGTCCTTCCGCATAGACTTTTTCCTTAGCTTTAGTGAATAAAAAATTTTCGTGCATTTCTACAGCCCGACGGGAGCCTCGAACGATTGCTGAGGGAAAGCGAACTCTTAAGGCAAGCTTACGGGCATTGCTTTGATTTCATTATTATGAACAACGACATCGACGAAACTATCAAACAACTGGAGACAATCGTCGAAAAATTACACACGTGTCCGCAATGGGTTCCGGTTGCTTGGGTTTATTGAAGACCGGTCTAATCAACAAGGGCTGAATTTGCCTAATTAACGAGACTTTAATCGAGTATCTACCTTTTTTTGTTACAAAATATTTCGCGAGCTTGTACACTTGTACATTGTTTAAAATTTTGTATTCGATATTTCCATTAAAATCGATAATTATCATGAAACATGTAGGTATTTTTAATTGACTGTTTAGTCACTACCACACATGGGCGTGGGGGGTTTGGAAGGGTATGAACCCCCCAGAAGTTGAAATACCCTCCCCAGAAATCAAAATACCCCCCAGAATTCAAATTTTGAAATTTTTTATGCTTTTTTAGCGATTTTTTGATGCCATTGGATAGTGCTCGATGAGAAACGTCGAAAATAGTGTTTTTCGCCATACGACCACTTTTAAGACCATTTTTGACCTTTGAAAATTTTTCCACCCCCCCCCCCGCTCCCCCCAGATGTTTAGTGCTGTCCACCTATGGTCACTACACGAATACATAGACACAAAATATTTGAAAATTATCGAAAAAACATTCGACCCTACTGATTTTTAACCCTCTGTTTACCGTGTCCTATGCCGGAGGCAAAATGAATCACTTTCGTAGCATTTTTTTCTGTTCTACCTTATCCATGTGTCCAAAACTTTGTCTATAGTCTTTCATTTATACGAGAGCTTTTTCAGTAGATGTTTTCGGAGGCTACAGTAACCCCTTCTTTCTTATTTACTGTAGTTCGCTAGATCTCACTGTAACTACGTAGCAGAGAAGGGTTTTTCAATAAAATTTTTGCGACATAATTTATTCTCGTCTTCCAGCAGATTACTCAACTTACAGATAAAAATCGCGCATTCTGCTTATCCTAAATTGACACTTTAAACTTAAAATAGACTAAAATGTTAAGGAACGCTGCGAACTCCCTCATAGCTCAGTGGTAAAACGTCTGCTTGTCGTGTCGAAGCAACTAGGTTCGATTCCACCCGATAGCTTTTTCTTTAGCGCACTTACTGTAGTATGTCCCAGTACTGATTAAATGCCTAAATTAAATTTATATAGGCGGATTAGTGCATTAAAAATGGAAGAATTCCAGCCACTCGCCCTCACTGAGCTGATCTGCCGAATTACAGTAATTCGTCTTGTTTCGCTTACCTGTAGCCCTTAAAAGAATTGACTAAAAAGCTCTCGAATAAGTGAAACAGACTATAGCTCGTGTTGGCTTCAGTTACATCGTTTTTAATGGTTTAGCTCGAAGAGGAGTTATAGAGTAGTAAGAAATAGGCATTTTTTGGCCTATTTACAGTGATATCACAAAAACTCAAGATGGGAAAATAAGGTTCTAGTAAGACATTTAGTGGTTTATTCCTTTCCAGCTCTTTGAATGCATCCCCTGGATGTGTTCAACACAACAGAAATCTACTTTTTCTTGTTTTTGCATAATGTCCATCAGGTGCCTATTCTTATGCATTGTGATAGTTTTTTAATTATACCTCTTTCAAACATAATTTTCACAGAAAATAAATACATATTCAGAAAGAACATAAAAAATTGCACTAAATGAAAGTAATAGCTGTCAGAGAATGTTAAGAAGGCATAGTTTATGCCATGATGGTGCACTTCGACTGCAAAAACATGATGGTAAACGGAGGGTTTAATCGTACACATGTAGGTACCTTGAAGCTCGTAAGGCAGGCAGGCGTTTTTGTGGTTTGCTTGTTTCTCTCGGTCTGTTATTAACAAATCCTTTTAATCTTATTAATAATAATCCTAAAGGAAATTAATAAATAACTTCAAACTCATATACGGCCCAAGAGCACTGCTCTGTCTGTTAAAAGAGAGGAAGGATCTCTTCTACGAAAACTTTGAGAAATTTCTTTTAAAATAAAAAATCAACAAGGCATCATCTATCTCTACACAGCATAAACTTCATGTGAAAAACTACTTTAAATAAAAATTCATTAAATGACGATTATTAATTCCAAAAAGTAGATGTGCGAAGCCGGAACCTGCAAAATTTCCAATTGCTGACCTTTGAAATCTTACTGTACAAACCCTTGTGGCATTTATGTAAGTAGGTATACATAATTAAGTACACCATAGATATAGTCCGTTTCATTTAACTTAATGTGCCTACAAAGGTGTTTTAAACTAACAGTATAGTTGTGATAATCTATAGTATACCGAGTTATGGTGGTTATTGCCAAAGCGCATTACTGCATCAAAATTGTAAACCACTTTTGTAGCCTGATTCATGCGGATTAAAATCAAGAGAAAACCGCAAAGTTAAATGAAACAGACTATAGACGGTATCTAAGTAGGCAAGTTGACCGCCTCAAAATAATGCAATAGGATTTTGAGCCTTAAGAGTGTCAAAATAGTTTCATTTCATTCAGCTCGATACAGATACAATCTAATCACTCTATCTTTTGGTTCATTATGCAATCTTCCTAAATCACAAATTTCGACAAAACCTACGATTTTGACATTTATCGCATTGTTTATCCATAATCCTAATACTCTTCCTTGAAAGAAAAGACTTGCGAGAAAGTCCTCGAATTCACTGCAACCAAAAAGAAGTTTATGTATTTAAGAATAAATAAAATTTGCAGTAATAAGATTTGCAGGTAGCTTTTAATAAAACGAAATTCCGACTAGACTCGGCTGAGCCGATCACTAAACAATGGAATGGCGATGCGAAAATAACCGGTGTAAACAAGTTGCTGGAAAATATTGCTATCAGCACAGAATTGGATTGAGGGAGCACTCGTTTCTAATGGGCAAGAGCAAAATAAAAATTTATTCTTGTAGTTATGTCCGATTCTGAATTTAACTTTGTTTTTCAGTTTTCTTATACTAACTTTCGGCAGTTCACTTAATCTCGTTTGAAATTCAAAAAATTACTCAATTCTATGTAATCACAACAATAATAGTTCCCTAGCGTGTGACGAAGTTTTCAACGCTGATACAACGATTTTCGGTGACAAAAAATATAATTCATTCAATCCTACCGTGTGCTTGACATATTTTTGAGCAAGACAAAGTAGTCTTAATTCACTTTTAGCCATTTTCAGCAATTAAATCCTAAACTTATTTATTTTCAACTAGTAGTACAATGATTTTGTTTAACCTACAAATCTATCAAAAATAAAAATCTTATATAAAATTCCGAATAAAGGGACTTTTGCGTACCAATCTACCAACAACGAATCTGAGAACTATTTTTTATGTGAAAAACTGTTAGTACACAGTCTAGGATATACTTTTCAAACACTTTTGCAGAGAAAATTTTCCATTTTTCTAATTCTAAGGAGTCTAGAATCCTGAATATTTCATATGCATGTCTCTAACAAAACCCCAAATCTGGCACAAACTATTAAAGGAGACACGACGAAAATCGGATAAACCGAATTTAATGCAACGGACTGATTATCCACAAGATAACATAACAAAGTCAACAAAAAATTGAATTACAAACGAAAATTAAAGGCACGACGTATTATGACAAGAAAAACAATTGCAACGTTACACTGCGTAAAATTTTCAGGTTATTGGTCGACTAAGTTTACAAAATGTATCTACTTACGGTTTTTGTCAATCGGTCAATCGAATCTCCTTTTAATTGTGGAGCACGTTAGGTATACCTTGACCATACATGATCTTGGGGGGGGGTTTGGGGGTTTTCACCCCCGCAGAATCATTTTTCATCCCCGCAAAAATTTTTTCACCCCCCCAGAATTGGCGATTTTTCAATAGTTTCCTAAACTTACCTGAAAATTGGTAGAAAAAGTGTCTTTTTAAGGGTTTTTGGCTATCCATTTGCTCAAAATCGCCAAATTTTCGGCGCTTCGCGCCATATATTCATGTTTCAAGCGATATATTGGTCAATTTATTCGACTTTTTTCGAAATTTTTTTCATGATTTTATGCCCTAGAAGGATAGAGTATCGTCAGAAACGCCAAAAAACGATGTTTTTCAACGCGTACCGGCCATTTTTGGGCCCAAAAAAGGCACTTTAGGTTTTCACCTCCCCCCAGAATTCCCATTCTATGCATGTATGACCTTGACCCACCAAAAAATTAATTTTTGACATGCAAATAAAAAATTAGTACCATTTTCAAACTTTGCGGCATCGGTCTAGTACGTGACACAATCTCGAAAATCAGTAATTAAGTCTTGGGCTATTTTAACACCAAGATTGGGTACTTTCGGAACCACTCGTTTACTCGGTAAAACTAGAAATACACATCATATACTCTTTATCATTTCTATTGTTTAAAAAGGTTATTTAATCTAATGTCAAAACATAGGCACATGGCACGATGCGTCGAAAATTTGACCCTTGCGCAAATAGATAGCTAAAAACGCATTAAAAAGCACCTTTTGTACGAATTTTCACAGGAAACTTGGAAACTTTTAGAAAAACCGCGAATTCTGGGGGAAGAAATATCTCGGTGGGGGGGGGGTGAAAAATTTTCCGGGGATAAACCCTCGTCCTTCAAGGCCACATATGGGTCAGGGTGGTGTAAAACTGACAGAAATTCCAAAAAGTATACAAAAATTCGATTCCGGAAGTCTATCGATTTAGGGGGGGTCTGCGAGAATATATATATATATATATATATATATATATATATATATATATATATATATATATATATATATATATATATATATATATTAGAGATGTGCCGGGGCCGCTCTTTTTGCCGGGGCCGGGATTCGGCCGGGGCCTGTACAAAACATATACCCTATACTTACTATGGTACACCAAGCATCCACATTATTTCTATACTGACCTAACATCTTAGTATTACTATTGTAAGCAATTACATATTGCTTCAATGAATTAAAGACTTAAAAATAAGCAGATAAAAGAGAAATGAACAAAAAAATAATAAATAATTGTGAATATAGCTGTTAGGCATAGAAAACAATAAGCTAAGCTGAACAGAATATGACTTTTCTATAGTATTTATGCTGATTCGATGAAAGAAATAGACGAGCAAAACAGTACAATACAAAAGATTACGATTACATTGCACGAGAAATAAGTAATCCAGAGATTAACTACACGCTTGAAAAACTTATCTCTAGAATATCAACAAAATCATAGGGGCGAAAAATGCTTGTACGACGAAAAATCATTTACCAAGATTAGGGAACATGCATAATCAAATTGAAATAATATTTAAAAAAATAATTGAAAACCACACAAAAATGAAGACATTTGCTCTATTATTTGGCGCACAGCGCCCGAAATTAGTGAAAAATCGCATATATTAAAGCAAACGAATTCTATCTGGATGATAAAATAAGTTGCCGTACCCTAGCATTTTTTTACAGGTACATAAGTACATACATCGATTTATAAAACAATTTTACAGACATTAGTGAAAGTCCCTTGCATTTTAAACTTTATTGTCTAAGAATTATCGGTCAAACGTGCTTATTTTCGCAATAAAAATTGTTAATTGAGCTAAGCTATTCAGGAATGTATCGAATTGTTTCAATGCTCACTCAAATCTTGATTATTAGATTACCTTAAATGAAACACAACAGTAGCCTAAGCTTAATTTTAACGAAATTAAGCTTATTTTTGCGAATAAATAAATATTATGTTGCGTGATTCGGCAAAAAAGATTAATTTTGTTCGATTTTCATTAATTTTTCATCGTTTTTACAGGCCCCGGCCCCAGCGCCGGGGCCTGGGTACACACACACACACATATATATATATATATATATATATATATATATATATATATATATATATATATATATATATATATATATATATATATATATATATATATATATATATATATATATATATATATCGCTGATATCACACTGTATTATAACAGGAAATTTAATTGTGTTGTAAACTTTTTCGATAGGGAGATTTTCCTATGCAATCAAAGTATGTTCCACAATCAATAAGGAGCACTATGCAAATGCAAGATTTTTTACAAAAGATAAGCCGAATCGGTCAATTTGACAAAGTCACTAATCATTCGACCTTGCGCTTGAAGACTGGAATATGGCATAAAAAGGTTTTAAAAAGCAAGCTTTCGCCCAAAATACGAGGAGAAATAAAAAATCACGATTTTCGAAAAACGGGCGGAATACCGACTACCCCACCTGGGCGTGGAGGGGGTATGCATGCAACCCCAGACGGCCGAATACCCCAGAAACCAAAACACTAACCAGAATTCAATTTTTGAGAATTCCTTAATTTTTTCGCAATTTTTTGATACCAATGGATAGTGCTCGATGAGAAATGTTAAAAATGGTGTTTTTTCGCCAAACCACCATTTTTACGACCATTTTTTGACCTTTAAAAAAGCTTGCACCCCCAGAATTTTGGTGCTGCCCACGTATGCCGACAACCCCTTTTTTGGCCTATGTGTATTTTTGGTCAAAAAACGATTGAAAAACCTAAAAATAGCGTAGAAATTCTCGAACTTCAGGGGAGCCGACATTAAGCAAGAGATCCGGGAGTTTACAGTGTTAAACCATCAAATTATCTACCTATTAAATTAAGCAAAGATAAACAAACGACGCATCGAATCAAAAGAAAAAATGCGAGGAATTCGAAAAATATGAAAAAACGATATCAAGAATGTACGTACATACAAGTTTAACCGAAATCACAATATAAGTAGCTTAACGATACAAGGATTGTAGTAATACTGAGCAAGAATTTAACACGCGGTCAATTTTCGGGTAGCGGAATGATAACAAACGAGATATCGAGTAAGTAAAGCACCGTTAAGCGAGGCCCATCAAAGCCCTCGCAGTTGATTTGGTCAACGAGTATAGGATTGAGTACAATAAAAGCTGAAACTTAAGATTGTGACGTCATCGAGGCAGTCAAATTCTTCGACGTACCGAAGGAACCGGTTTGGCAAAATTATCTAGTTGCATCTTTGGCAAATTTGGTTGCATAATCAGAGGGGAAAAAGTAGCCATAGCGGCAGATTCCTGAGTCCAAGGCGACCATTCATTGGTTGAGCTCGTATAGTCTACGAAATTGCCAAAATTTCGGTACCATCAATTTCCAAACACGTGGCGTATGTTATACATAGGAGGAGTATATTATTTAGGATGGACCAAATGGGGTGAAATTTTTTTTAAATATTAAAAATAACATAAAAACTTCCTTATGTATAACTTTTGTCCCGTTTGACCCGAAATAATGTGCTTTCAATTGTTTAATCGAAAACACCTTTGGCTATAGAACAGGACCTCTCCTCTTTTGGCAATGGATTGTTAGAACTAGTTCAACAATGCAACGAATTTTTGTGAATCCAAAGTTTTGAATAGAATACAAACGAGCCAGAAGTGTAACACGAATTAAAATTCACAAAGCTGAACTGAAACAAAGAATAAAATAGAAAATCTTGATTCTTGAACCTACAAGAACTTTAAAAAAAGACAATTTCACAGCTATTTTAACAAAAGATCTCAGATTGACGTTTAAGCAGAGATTTACTAATTAATAACACCATAGGTTAACAACTTTTTCCCTGTACATAACTTGCCAAAACAGTGATATTTACAAAAGCGAAAACCAAAGAGGCGATAGCAGGGTAACTCTATGAATCTCACAAATTTGGTACTCTGTATATTTGCTCTTTAAAGCATTCAATATTTTGCCCGAAATTTCGAGTCATTACAACATATGCAATGCATACCATCTTCGGCATAGATGCAGAGTAAGGCCGGTCTGTCTGAGGGGATCAGTTAACGGGTCTTTTCGGGCCAAAAAATGACTTAAATAACTGGTTTAATTGCTAAAATATCATAAAAACTGCATAATCAACTTTCTGATCAATTGCAAGCACTTTTGAGGAAATTTTTCAATTTTTATCCAATTTTATAGCCTTTAGCTTGCCTCATTTTCCCGAAAAAACTTCAATTTTTCAGGGTCTACACCATACGTGGGCAGCATTATAATTCTGGGGAGGGATTGCAAGATTTTTCAATGTCAAAAAATGGCCTTTAAAAGGTGGTATGGCGAAAAAACACCATTTTCAACGTTTCTCATCGAGCACTATCCGTTGAAATCAAAAAATTGCGAAAAAAACAAACCACTTCCAAAAATTGATTTCTGGGGGGGTATTTTGGTTTCTCGGGGGAGGCATACCACCCACGCCCAGGTGTGGTCTATCCCCACCCCCTCCCCGACGTGCATGTCTGCTCCTCATCCCCCTATGTGCACGTGTGCTACGTAATTAGCATAATTCTCGTACCCCAACGCAACGGATGAGTAGAAAAGGGATCCATATGGACTAAATCAAGGCGTGGCCTTTTCCTAAAACTGCTGACGTCGTCAACAAAATCCTCTTCCGATTCAGAATCAGGGCGAGGCTTCCTCTTAACACCGCTAACCTCTTCCAATACTCGCTTACGTTGAACAGGCTTCGAATCGTCGTCGTCTAATGTTAACAAGTTTTATCAATTAATTAATAAATTAAGTAATATGAATATTCACCTAATCGTTGCATCGAATATAGATTGCATATCACACAATATTTGTTTTTGCGCAATCGCATCGTTCGATCGAACGAAGCGGTTTTGTCGAATTCTCCCCAAGACAGAGGCACGTCGGCCGTGAAACATATTTCCACTCGAGTGTTAGAGTCTACGAAAAACCTTGAAAACGAAAAAGGCCATTATTTTTTATTTTGATGTATTTCTACTTTTTTGTTCAAATTTCGATTAAATTACATATCTTGTTTACTATTTTTGATTTATTTCGATTTTTTTTTGTATATTTGGCGTATTCAGTTGCATTTTTCGTTAATTTTTTATTTATTTCCATTCTCTCGTTTATTGATCGATTTATTTTAATTTTTGATTATGTTTCAATATATGTACTTCGGATTTTTGTTATTTTTCAATTCATTGTCATTTTTTCAATTTATTTTTGACTGAATTCTTTCCATTATTTTTTCATTAATATTTCAATATTTCGTTTATTTTTTATTGATTTCTCCTTTTTACTCAATTTCTGATTTATTTTTTAAAAATTTATTTTTCAATTTATTTCTATATTTGTTTATTTTTCGATTTATTTATATTTTTGCTAACACTTTTTTCGATTCATTTATATTTTTCGCTTATTTTCGGTTTTCTTATCATTTTTTGCTTAATTTGAACTTTATTTCGTTGTTTCATGCCTCGATTCATTTCGATTTTCTAAAAATATTTTTCGAATTATTGTAACTTTTTTTGCCTAAGCTACGATTTTCGTCCGCTTTTCGCTTTAAGTGTCGTTTAGATAGTCGGTAATCAGTACTGGCTAGTTGTTAGCCGACTGTAACTTTTCAAGCTCATTGATACGTTTGTTTATTTTCCAATTTATATGCACTAGTTAGGTATGCCAATTTTTCGATTTATTTCCCTTTTTTTAAATTATTTTTTCATTTTTGTCCGCTTTCCACTTTTAAATTCTTGTAAATATCCAGTTCGATTTATTTATACTTTTGTTTTTTATTTATTTTCATTTTTTTGTTTATTTATTGATTTATTTATTTTTTAAATTAATTTTGTTTTTCGATGTACGTTCGCTTCTCGCATTCGATTCGCTTAGACAGACGTCGTCAGTCATTGTTGTATATGGTTATTAATCGGCTATTCTTGTCACATCTTATATTGTTAAAAATTATACTTTCTTCGAATTAAGTCAAATTAATTTATTAAATCACAGACTTCCCTGATCAGAGAAAGCAAAAATACGCTAAAAATGTTGAATAGCACGTTTTCGACCGAAATTTTGAAAAATAATGAAAAAAGTCGAGTTTGGCGGATTTCCGATATAGAAACTATTTCAGTTCACAGCCTTTCCATCAAAATAAAGAAAAATTATGTGTTAAGAAAAAATTATTTAGTTACGAAATAAAACTAATAAATTAGGCATAAACATGAAATTTAAAACAAAATTATTTAAACAATAATTAAATGAAGGAATCGGAATTGGATAAGGTATATAAGTTGGCATTTCATTCGATTGCTCGCCAAAAAATTAGGTCAGGTCTATCACGCACTTAATTAAAGTGAGCGAATTTTTCTTCGAAAATGTCAAAATGATGTGCATTGCATAAATATTTTCTTAATTTATATAACTAAAATATGTAAATCATTTATATAGGGGGTGAGGGGGGTATTAACCCCCCTGAGGGGTCAGCCAGACCGGTACCGTCCGGCAATTTTGAGCAAGCAGGTCTTGTTCTGCATCATTTTTGACATAAAAAATCAATAAAAATGTCGAAACTTTTCCGGCGCTCTGCGCCAGATTAGTACTTTTAAGTACTTTTTACCTCAAAAAGCGCCCAAAACCTATAAATTTTTGCATTTTTTAGTGTTAAAAGTGATATAATGCAGTCAAAACGGACTAAAAATGCCTTTAAAATGTGTTATTAACACGAAAAAACGTTCTATAGGCTATTTTGACCATTTTGATTATTAAAACAGCAAAAAACGTGAACGTTAAATTTACTGTTTTAGATTTTTGGCATTTCACCCCCCTGCCGACCCTGACCTTTGTGCACCTATGATATATATATATATATATATATATATATATATATATATATATATATATATATATATATATATATATATATATATATATATATATATATATATATATATATATATATATATATTTATTTATATATATATATATATATATATATATATATATATATATATATATATATATATATATATATATATTAGGGATGCAACGGGTACCCGAACCCGAACCCGAATACTCGGGTACCCGAACAAAATTCAGGACCCGAACCCGAACCCGAATAAAGTGAACTTGACTACTCGAACTCGAACCCGAACCCGAATAAAATTATTATAACTACCCGAACCCGAACGAACCCGAATGTTTATGGATTTTATTCGGGTTTATTCGGGTATTTTTAAGCTCTAAAATCCCACAATTGTATGTCAAAGATTCAAAAATTTTCAGCTTTTTGCGCCGTTTTCAGTTTGCTCGACCCTAAAACGCTGAATTTCATGTAGTTATCAAGTGCACATTAATGGCTGTGTAATTAAGTGGTTTATTTCAATCGATTCACGTGAATTTTTAATCTTTTTATTTCACAAAACGACTGCCAAATGATATCGTATAAAATGCTAAACCCTTCTTCTTTGGTCGTAATTAAACTTGGTTTCTATCAAATTAAACTTCACGAATAACAGTTTTTCGGCAGCACACATTCCCATAGGGGGTGAGGGGGGTATTACCCCTTAAGGTCCAAGACTCAAGTCACTAACAGACTATATTTGGTGAAAACCTTTTGAATTTGTTGAGCTTAGTTTCTACTATGGAAAAAGTGCACTTAATTATTAGAATTTCATGAAGTGATACAGTATTTTGGAATGAAAGCAATAGTAAATAGACAAACTATTTCTATAAAACATGCATGTAACAGCTCAAAATTTTGGAAGAGGATGTCCTCGGCATACATGTAATGGCTGCAAATTTCGGAGGGGGGTCCCTGGCCATTTTTAGAAGAAGGGGGAGGTTTGTGACTCCAATTTTAGGCCAAAAATGGCAAAAACACCTAAGAATAGCCAAAAAACGCAAGTTTTCGCCAAAAAAATGGTGGAGGAAGGTCAAAAATGTTCTGACTTTGAAGTTGGTGCTGGGCCTAAAAGCGTTGATGGGGAATCACCCACACAACCTGTTACGTTTATGTTTCTCAGTCATTTTTAGGGGGGGGGGTAAGCGGCTCCGATTTTTGGCCAAAAGTGGCAGAAACATCTAAAAATAGCCAAAAAGCGCAAGTTTTCGCCAAAAATGGGGGAGGGTGGGTCAAAATTTTCTGATGGGGGCTGTAGGGAGGACGTCCAACCTAGGGTGGGTACTATGTTGTACTTTGTGACTAACGGAGTTCCTTTATTACCATGGCCTCCTCAGTCCACGGGCCTCAATCCGATAGAAAATATCTGGTGCATTATGAAAGGGGAACTTAGAAAACAGAATTTCCGTGCACACTCTAGGAATGAAATGATACAAAAATTGAAGCATATTTGGGCTTCGATCCCAAAGGAAAAATGCGCTGAACTGATCAATTCAATGCCAGTTCGTTTACAAGCGCTAATTCACAGCAAAGGCTACCCGATTGCATTTTAATCGATTGTTTTTAGTTGATTTTTGACTTTTGATTATTGTTCTTGTTATTTCTGTTCAGTTTTAAAAGTTTTCATCAATACCTAGTTAAGTACTTATGACTAAAACAAAAAATGCATTTAAATTGTGGGTGGCTCTAAACTTTTGAGCAGCACTGTATATCAGACACAACCATAAGCGGGCAGCACCGAAATTCTGTGGGGGGTGAAAAATTTCTGGGGGGGGGGGGGTGAAAAATTTTTAAAGGTCAAAAAATGGTCTTAAAAGTGGTCGTATGGCAACAAAAACACCATTTTTGGACGTTTCTCATCAAGCTCTATCCAATGGCATCAAAAATTGCTGGAAAAGCAAAAAAAATTTTTTCTGGGGGGGGTATTTCGGATTTCTGGGGGGTATTTCAACTTCTGGGGGGGGGCGTACACCCCCCAAACCCCCCCCCCCCCCCACGCCCATGTGTGGACACAACATACACAGCGCTACTCTCTCATTTACATTAGCGCTCTAGCACACTAAGAGGAGGAAGGAAAATCTACCGGATACTTGAGTGAAACATTAAAATAATTAGGCACGAGGCAATAGTGATCGACCGGGGCCCCGGCCCCGGCAATCCCCGGCCATTTTTAAGCATCCCCGGCCCCCGGCCGGGGCAAGGTCAAAAAATGGCCGGGGCCGGGGTAAAATTTAGTGTAATTCGTATTTTGTACAGGCTGTGATACTGGCACTTATTTATCAATGAGCAAGTGTTAATTTTGAGAACTGTACTGATTAGACCATATGTATACTTACTTAGTCCTTGTTATTACTTTGCTACTGTGTATAAATGAGTTTTACTGAATAAATATTCAGGAAAATCTGCATGTTTTCGATTCCTCCACTTAAATTATTTTAACTAAATGCTACTTTTAACTCATTCATTCATAGCTATGGCTAAAAGATTTAGAGTTGACAAATACGTTCTATTTTTAGTTGGAAATTGTACGTTTTCAACAAACTATTTTTACAAAAAACACGTTTACATTTAATTGAATGGGAACCGCGTGCTTCAAAACGCGTTCCTTGTGTAATAGTTATTAGGACCGAGGTTAATTATCGGCGAATGTAAACTACGCAGCAGAATTGCGTTCGATCCGATAAACTAAATGTCTCAAATAGTTTCTTAAGGTCCGGAGTTGAGGGAGGGGTGAAATCCCAAATTAGAGGACCAGAAAATTAAGTGGTGGACTATTATTAGCCGACTCTATTTTGTTGTACGAGCTTCTTGTGCTTGTACAAAGATCTCCAAAAAGGTCTTTGTATGATCTAACAAATTTTTGTAGCTATATTATATAAATACATTTTTAAACATACACATTTTCGCATACTATCAGTATGTGAGAGTGTTTTTTTGTACAATGAACCTTTGTATATACATGAACAAAGATGGTACCCAAAAGTCTTTGTACATTTTGTACCAGTGTTTTTTTTTGTACACGGTCCGTTTGTGCATGTACAAAGATAGTCCCCAAAAGTCTTTGCACATTTTGTACACACAAAGTTTTGGTTACTATAATATGGTACAGTAGCGATTTTGGTGTGGTAAAACAGGGTCTTTTGACTTTTGATTGTATATTTTAGCTAATTTTTGGGTTTCTAACGCCAAAAATTACTAACATTGTCTCAAAACGGCGAGAAGCGCCTAAAAATTTGACATTTTTCCATTCTAAATACAAATTTTGCCATTTCAAAGATATACAGGACAGATAATTTTTCATATCGGAGCGAAGCGCCGAAAAATTTTTGGAATTCTACACCTTTTTACAGTTTTTATCTTCCCAAAAATCTTTGTACATGTACAAAGATAGCCCTGAAAAGTCATTGTACATCGGGAAAATTCTTTGGCGAATACAAAAAAAACACTGTTTTGTACATGCAAATTTTTGTATACTTTAATATGGTACAGTAACGATTTCAGTGTGGTAAAACATAGTTTTTCGACCTTTAGTAGTGTATTTGGCTAATTTTTGGGTTTCTAAATATTTGACATTCTTCCATTTTTCCATTCTAAGCGCAGTGTTGCTTATTACAAGATTTAATTCGCATATTACAATTTTTGTAATATTTCTGATTTTGTAGTACAAGTTGTTTTAGCTTTCTCAGTCGAGTTTTATGTGTGAATTCCATCAAAAGCTCATAAAAATTTCGGCACTTCGCCCCGAACTAATATTATCAACTAAATTCAGGCCGAATTATCACATTAGAAGCACGGTCTTCTTTTATTCGGCGAAGATTTTTGCTGATGTTCAAAGACGTTTCAGGACCGTCTTTGTACATATACAAGGATTTTTGAAGAACAAAAAATGTAAAAAGGTGTAGAATTCCTTATTGCAAATTCTACCATTTTAAAGATTTTCAGGGGGTAAGTGGCTGCAAAAATGGAGCCGCTTACCACCCTTCCTTTGAAAATGGCCGAGAAATATACATGTGACAGGGGGTTTAGGCCATCCCCCATCCACGGTTTGAAGCCCCGGACTTCCTTGAAAGTCAGAAAATATTTGACCATCCTCCCCCATTTTTTGGCGAAAACCTGCGCTTTTTTGGCTATTTTCATGTGTTTTTACCATTTTTGATCTAGTCGCTAACCCCCTCCTTCTAAAAATGGCGAGGGACCCCTACCCTAGATTTCCAGCCGTTACATTTATACTGAGGGACCCTCATAAAATTTTAAGCGATTACATGCATGTTTTTATAGTCATAATTTATCTTTTTACTCTAGCTCACATTCTAAAATAATGTATCACTTCGTGAAATTCTAATAGTTAGGTACACTTTTGCCATACTAAAAAATTAGGTTCAAAAAATTCGAAAGGTTTTCACCAAAAATCGTCTGACAGTGACTTGTCTTGGACCCTGAGGGGGTAATACCCCTCCCCCTTATAAGAATGTGTGATGTCTCATTTATTACATCCAATACCTATTGCATCCAATTGCTACAGCAGCAGTAGCAGTAGCGAAGATTCAAATGATATTGAGTGTGCTAATAGCAGCGACATAGACTTTATTGATGATTCAGACAATGAAACACTGGACTAAATTTGTATCTTGTGACATAAATAGTAATAAAACTTAATATGAAAAGGCGCACCTAACTTTGCGCTTGCCATTTACTACTGAATGGAGCAGTCGCTCATTATTTCTTTTCCTATGCCCACCCCAAGTATGTGTCATGCAATAATATCTTCTTGTCTGACCCCGGCCAGCCCCGGCCCCGGCCGGCCGGGGATTTTTTTTCAGCCCCGGTACCGCCCCGGCCCCGGCCGAAAAAGTCGCCCCGGTCGATCACTACGAGGCAACTAATAATTATAAAAATTGTAACATCTGGCTTACATGTACCTAAGAAATTCGCCATACACTGTGTTCCTATATACTTACTGAAATACCCGAACCTGAACCCGATCGGGTATTGATTTTGATACCCGAACCCAAATAAATTGAAGTAGACTACTCGAACCCGAATAAACTTGGATGAACTATCCGAACCCGAACCCGAATACACCAAAATTCACTACCCGTTGCATCCCTAATATATATATATATATATATATATATATATATATATATATATATATATATATATATATATATATATATATATATCTATATATATATATATATATATATATATATATATATATATATATATATATATATATATATATATATATATATATATATATATATATATATATATATATATATATATATATATATATATATATATATATATATATATATATATATATATATATATATATATATATATATATATATTAGAGATGTGCCAGGCCCCCGGCCCCGGCCCCGAGGCTCCCGCCGGCCGGCCTCCAAAACAAGCTAAATTTCGCTAAAATTAAGCTTCGGCTAACTGCTGTGTTTCGCTTCGGGTAATCTAATAATCAAGATTTGAGTGAGCATTGAATCAATTCGATACATTCTTGGAATAGCTTAGCTCAATTAACAATTTTTATTGGCGAAAAATAAGCACGTTTGACCGATAATTCTTAAGACAATAAAGTTTAAAATGCAAGGGACTTTCACCAGTGTCTGTTAAATAGTTTTATAAATCGATGTATGTATTTATGTACCTAAAAAATGCTAGGGTACGGCAACTTATTTTATCATCCAGATAGAATTCGTTTGCTTTAAGATATGCGATTTTTCACTAATTTCGGGCGCTGTGCGCCAAATAATAGAGCCAATGTCTTCAATTTTGTGTGGTTTTCAATTAATTTTTTAAATATTATTTTAATTTGATTATGCATGTTCCATAATCTTGGTAAATGATTTTTAGTCGTACAAGCATTTTTCGCCCTATGATTTTGTTGATATTCTAGGAGATAAGTTTTTCAAGCGTGTAGTTAATCTCGTTGGGTTACTTATTTCTCGTGCAATGTAATCGTAATCTTTTGTATTGTACTGTTTTGCTCGTCTATTTCTTTCATCGAATCAGCATAAATACTATAGAAAAGTCATATTCTGTTCAGCTTAGCTTATTGTTTTCTATGCCTAACAGCTATATTCACAATTATTTATTAATTTTTTTTATTTCTCTTTTATCTGCTTATTTTTAAGTCTTTAATTCATTAAAGCAATATGTAATTGCTTACAATAGTAATACTAAGATGTTAGGCTCAGTATAGAAATAATGCGGATGCTTGGTATAGCTTAGTAAGTATAGGGTATATGTTTTGTACAGGCCCCGGCCCCGGCAAAAAAGAGCGGCCCCGGCACATCTCTAATATATATTTATATATATATATATATATATATATATATATATATATATATATATATATATATATATATATATATATATATATATATATATATATATATATATATATATATATATATATATATATATATATATATATATATATATATATATATATATATATATGTGCATATATATTAAGGCATTTTTTTAAAATATTTTTTAAGGTACATCGTATACTTTTATATTTTTAATGTTTTTGTCACGCATACTTTAGCCCCACCTATATGTCAATTCGCTATCGACCGCCAATTTAAGAAAAGAATTGTCAAAGGGGTCGAGCGGGATGAGCTTTTTTCGACAAAATTGATCCACGGGCGAATTTTTAAGACAAATCACGATCGTGACGTAATGTACGTAAGAAAATTTGCAATAAAAATCGCCGAAATACATATGATGAGTTTCGGGCAGAAATAATTTTTGGCATTCAATTTTAAAACGCTGACTGCCGAACGACGAATACGTTGGCAAAATGCCATGTTGCAATCGTGCGCCGAAAAACAGGCCGTTGATTTCGTCTAAATTTTTCCCAAAAAATTGACAAAATTTGGAAAATACATTAGCTGAATAGTTTTAAAACAGAAAAATTTTTAGACAAAAATTAAAAAAACAAAATATTTAACACGCGATTGTTGCTCCAAATCAAGAAGAAAACAACTCATGCAGCAATGTGACAACATTTAATATTTCTTTGATTAAATGCAAACAGAAGTTTCAATCAACCAGAAATTTCGATTTCTCAAAATATCTTGAAAAATGACTTGTTTAAGAGCTTTAAGCGATCTTTTGATTCTAAAGTACCAATGCCCTAACCGCTTAGTACACGAAAAGAGTCATTTTTGCATATATTTTGTCCGATTCAGTCGAGTTTTCCATTCAAAAGAATATTTTATCGCATAGAAACAAAGAACGTCGTCAGTGCTGAAATCATTTTGGGCCCGAGCACGTCGAAGACAAATTTATGAGCTCAGTCTCGAAATTCGCGGTGGCGTACGTACAAAATAAAAAAGTCCAGATAGGAAAACTAACCAATTTTTGAAGAGTGGATTTAGTTCACATTATTTCTATTCTGAGGTTCTTCCTTTACAATCCAGTGTTACTTCCTTTCATTTTTGTTTCCCTCCCCAATATTTAGGCTTTTCTATAACAAAACAAAAAAGGTCTAAAATTCGCAAAAATTTTCGGCGCGTCGAAAATTTTTGCGAATTTTAGACCTTTTTTTGCAATTTTGTCTCTTCCAAAAATCTTTGTACATGTACAAAGACGGTCCCGAGAAGTCTTTGTACATCAGGAAAAATCTTTGCCGAATACAAAAACAAAATGATTGTAGGCTATTTTTCGGTGTTAGTTTTGCCATTTTTGGCCACAAAAAATGACGGTAATTTACGCCCCTATACCACGTTGTTTTGTATTCGGTAAAGATTTTCCCGATGTACAAAGACTTTTAAGGACCGTCTTTGTACATGTACAAAAATTTTTAGGGAAGAAAAACTGTAAAAAGGCGTGGAGTTCATAAAAATTTGTTCGACATATCTTTATAATCATATATGAAACATCTTAAAATTTTGGGTGGCGCCCGGAAATTTCTCAAAATGGGAATGACCTCAGATTTTGCCCGAAAACAGTAAAAAAACAACTAAAATCAGTCGATAAATTCAATTTTTTTTCGAAAATCGGGGAGACAAAACTTTTCTGGCTTTGGGTATGGGAGGACAACCAACTTTGAGTGGGTGAATCCCCATCCCTACCTGTTGCATGTATGTTTATAATGGCGAAATAAATTTGCATTTACATAATAAGGAAAAATATCAAGTTTTTCGGCGCTTTCCGTTTTGATACAACTTTTTAGTATTTTTTAACATCAGAAACTTAGAAATTGGCTGACATACACTACTAAAGGTCGAAAAGCGCCGTTTTATAACACCGAAAGCGCCATTGAACAATATTATTGTACCCAGAAATTTGCATGTGCAAAATGTACAAAGACTTTAGAGGACTATCTTTTTTTACATGTGCAAAGGTACCTTATACAAAAAGGACTGGGTTTACCGCAGGAAGCCTAGTCACTGAATGTAATTATAAATATTCATAAAATACGTAATTATGCGTTTTTTAAAATTTATTCAAGTCTACTCGAAATTCGCGTTCAATATAATTCGCACATACTTACATTTACAGCATGGGAATTCAGGGGGGTCAAAGCAGAAACTTTTGTAAAAAGCGCCTTTTTTCGGGCTAAGAACGATGGGTACATGTGTTATCGAAAAGTTAAATTATAATATTGTTCGAGATGCTCGTTATTCCTAAAACATTTGAACATCATTGACTTATCAATCACTCAATTCCGTTTCACACACTTTTCTGTATTAAATACATATCGAAATCCTCTTAAGTGAACCAACATAACGTCAATTCAAACTTATCCAGCCTCAGGAACTTTGACTAGTATAAAACTTCGTGACAACACACAAGTGGGGCATTTTCCTCTCGACGATCCGACTATTATATAATATTCTTTTTTCACGGCTTGTTTTATACAACTTTGTTCTAATGATTTGTATTTACGATTGCTTTGTCATTTGATCGATTCCTTCGACATTAAACTAATACTTAGAAATACAGCCCCAGGACACACGTCAAAAACACTGTTTTGTCAAAAAATGTGCATATGGCGCGAAGCTACCGAAAATTTGAGATTTCTAAGCCGAAAATGAGCTAAAAACGACTAAAAAGGTTCACTTTTTACAAACTTTTGCCAACTTTTAGAAAGAAATCGACAATGCTGAGGGGTCGCAGCCATTTTGCAGGGGGGCTAGGTTGCTATTCTAGGGAGGTCGAACTCCCCCCGCGTCTGCTCACATGCACACCTGGGCAATGCCCCATATCGGCCCATTCACCAGGACGGGCCGAACCAAAAGTTGGACGGGGCGAAGGGGTAACTTGGACGGGGCTATGTTTTGTGCAGGGAGAAAATTTTTCGAGATAATTTAAGGAAATGCTAGATACAGTGTATCATGATCAGTTTGCAAAACATGCACAGTAACCATCTTATTACACTGTTCGACACCTTTTTCATGGATGGACCCACCTTTTTCCAGTGACTGACTCACTGATTAAGCTGAACGACCAATCTTTTTCAGGCACGGATCCACCCTTTTTCAGGGACAGACCCACCTTTTTAGGGTCTAGGGACCCACCCACCCTTCCGGCTGGAAGTTGGACGGGGCGAACCGTCAGCTATTGCCCAGGTATGCTCACATGTAGCAAAAATAATTTTTAATACATAATTTTCAAAGTGAAATAAAGTAAGTATTAGACGATGACGCACCATGACTTAAGCAGCAACCTAATGCCTGAAGATGAGAGGTTGGATGGAGGAAAATTGCTAGAAAAAATGCACCGAAAATTCTTCATTTCAAGGGTCTATCAATTTTTGAGCGTCTTTCAGATTTGCTGAGGGGCAAACGCCCCACGATTATGTATGTATAATTTGGGCTAGGAATGGGGAACCCCCACCCAAAGTAGGTCGTCCGCTTCATACGCCTACTTCGGGGCGTAAATTTACGTTTTTAGACCACTTTTTTAAATTTTTTTTGCAATTTTTCGCCAAAAATTAAGCATCCTATATAAAAAACGGTCGACAACCCCTCTCAAAATTTTAAGGCGTTATATACATAAATGATTAGATTGTTTGGGCTACTATGAGAGTTATGTTTCATGCACAATTTTTACGACGAAATTAGGCAGCTATTGCAGCTTGAGCGTGAAAGCGTGTGAAATCAGGCAAAAAATAAATGAAGAGCTGAAAATTTTTGCATAATCAGATTGTAATTGAAAACAGCATAATGTTGTCAGTATGGAGTAAACAATCTTGAAACGCGATTCTACCACATTAAAGCACTCTACACTGGCAATCGTTATTCTTGATTTAGCGTAAGAAAATTGCTCAGTCAATAATTGGCCACGAATTGGTGATTTGCAGCCCACCGCGGGTCTTCCGCGTCTACATACGCATTGAAGATAAATAGTTTATATCGCCAAATTAAGGCCGAGTAGGGAGTGCCTCCTTGAATCCGCCCCTAATTTTTCCTATTGAATACAGAACTTCTAGGGCGGGAGAATCTATATTAACGGTTCGAAATTAAATTGAGATTCGCTAATGCCAAAACAGTAATAATCGATAAAGAATGTGAATCGGATTCGAATCTTAAGGTCAAAACACTAAAAAACGGGTTTAAGCTCAACAGATGCTGAAAGATGGGCTATAATTTCGAAAATCAACTGAAAAGGGCGAATAACGAATACCGCATTCAAAGATGATAGTACCCTAAGCTGCCACGAAAATTGCGACATTTTCGACCTTTCGAGAGCTTGCTGCTACTCTTACGCAACAGTTGAAAGCCGGCTACCCCCAAATTTCAGGTTACGCATTGCAGGCGCAGTCGTAATGAGAAACGCAACAGCTCGAAATATTTAATAGGGTTAGTCGGCGAATCTTAGGGAAAGGGGTAAGGGCCATAAATTTTTTGCTGAAAATGGCAAAAAGCACCTAAAAATGACAAAAAATGCAAGTTTTGCCGAAAAAAGTATAGGCGTCAAAAATTTCTGACTTTGGAGGAAATGAGCGGACGACCAAGTTTCGGTGGGGGATCTCAATCCCCCCGTTACGTGCATAATCGTGCTTACATATATTACCGTTTATAGGCGACGCAGGATCACCGGATTTATCTTTTAAATACGGCCTTATTATCGAATCGCCTGATTGGATAGTTTGCCAGTATTCGGGCGATTTATTTCTATAAAACACAGTAATTTGCTGCATTTGATCGTCCTTGCGAACTGTTTCCAAAAAATCGATCGCCTTTTTCTTCAAGATGATCATTTCGGCGACGCATAATGCTTTAAAAAACGTAAAATGACAATTGCAAACGGACATGTATATATACATAACGCTCATAGTACATATACCCAAATTTTTGAAAAAATTTGAAAAATTTGAATTTGCAAACCATCGAATTTCAAGGTACATATTGCAGACTCAGACGTTCTCAGACATGCACATATGTAACAGCAAAAAATTTTAGGAGGGGCCACTATTTTCTTTTTTTTCTACGAAAACTTTAATTTTTTGTACAATCGAAAATCGGCAAAAACTGCCTATACTTTGTGTATGAAGATGTACAGCGTGTCCAGTAATTTCGTGTAAGGGGTATACAGCGAGAGACCGTGAAGTTTTGTGAGACGTGCTTTACACAGTTGGAAAGATACATTCAATTCAAACTGGGAGAAGTTTACAAATTAGTTAGATAACAATGGCTAAACTTGGAGATTCTGATTTACGAAAAGAAATAGATCGAATTATGGCCGTTTCTTGGCGCATTGCTATGAAATGTGGAGCAACATTCTATTAATCGATCGTGGATAGCCAATTAGGTACTGTCGAGGTGATTTTGAGAAAACGAAAGGTGCTGCAAGACAATTTTAAGCTCACTGCGAAAAAACGCCGTATATTCTGACTGAAAACGGTAAAAATATCAGAACATTTTCGGCGCTTCGCGCCGTATTGATAAACTTTTATATTTTTTATCGCTAGAAACACACGAATTGGCTAAACTTTTACGATGAGGATCAAGAAACCCAGTTTACCGCACGTACGTGCTACTATACTACATACATTACAGTGGCGGATCTAGGATTTATGCTAAGGGGCGGTACCCTTACTTTTCCGAAAACAATCAAAAATAGGTCCTAAAATTTGCCCTGTACATGCAAAATTGCTTTTTTTTGGCGTTTTACATTGTCTACTTTTATTTAAAATCAGTTTGACGCAACATTTTTTCCGAAAATTTGTGAAATTTTCGACAATTTTGTGCGAAAAAATCATTAAACTTCTTTGACCTTAGCGAAAATCCGGCGCGAAGCGCCAAAAATTTAGTGAAATTTAGGCTGAAAGACGTTTAGAAGCTTAATTTACAGCTCGATTTCCTGCATCTGCAGCATTGGATGCCAAACGTCGAAAATTTTTTGAACGTTATGCTCAAAAATAGAAGAAATCCATGCCGAAATTGATGTTTCTGTTCTTTAAATTGTTTTGGAAGCTACTCCATGAGCGAAAAATGGTTTCCATATTGCAAAGAAAGTAAATAAATGTCATTAATAGATATTATCCAGCGCGAAGCGCCGGAAAAATTTGAGGAATTATGATCACTGACGGCCAAAAATCGTTGCAAGTTACATATCCATTCGTTATCTCGCCAAATATTTTTGGCCAATGGGAGGGCGGCCGCCCCGCCCCCTTCTTAAATCCGCCCCTGCTACATTACACACCATACATGGACAACGTGAAGTGGCCAGAGGGGAGTGAAATTCAGAGCTACAGCAGTAAGTCGTAAAGCGAAAGTGGGCCGTTTGGAATGGAACAGACTATAGCGACGGAAAACTCTGGAAATGGTCATTTAGTTAATTGTAGTCATTGTTTTTGTACAAGGTCTACTTGGACAAGTACAAAAACGGTCCCATAAGTAAACGTACATTCTGCACATATAAATTTTAGCGCACTATAATATGGTATAGGAGCATAGCATGTGTGGTAAACTGTGTTTCTTGGTCCTTATTAGTGAAATTTAGCCGATTCGTTGGTTTCTAGCAATGAAAAATACAAAAACTATATCAATAAGGCGCGAAGCGCCGGAAAAATTGTGATATTTATACCGTTTCCAGGTAGAATTTTCGGCCTTTTTTCTGCAGTTAGCTCAAAAATTGTCTTGCAGCACCTTTCATTTTCTCAAAATCGTCTGACATTACCTGATTTTCTAAAACCTTAGGTAATAGGTGTAATACCCCCTCAACCCCTATGCCCAAACGTTATAGACCCTAAATTTTACATGTGCAGAATATATCTTGTCTTATGGGGACCGTATTTGTACTTGTGCGAACTGACTTTGTACAAAAACAAGGACCACAATTTACTTATATATGACCACTTTTGGACTTTACCCCTCTCTGGCCACCTCAACCTTGCCCATGCATGGCTATGACTCCCAGAATTATCGATTTTCCTTTATACAATATGGTAGAAAGCGAGCTGTTTTAAGCGTTTTTTAGCTAATATTTGGCTCAAAAAGGTCAAATTTTCGGCGTTGTGCGTCATACACTCATTTTTTGTTCAAATTACTCTAGTTTTTAAATTTTTTCGAAAATTTTGCTTTATATTGTTCTAAAAAGAACGAACATCGTCCGAAGCGTCACTGTTTTTGAGGTGTGCTCGTCGTCTTTTAACCCAAAAACGACGCTTTATAATAAAACGAAATATTATGTAGATTTTTAACACATTCGACGCGAGCGGGGAAAATTTTAAACGAAAATTTATGTATATAAAAAATATTAAAAACATCATCTGATAGAGCCTTAGAACTGCCTAAATTGTTTCGTTTCTAAATTAATTTTTTTGCAAATCAATTTTTTAAATTAAATGTCCAAATTATCTTTTTCATTTTCTACTTTCTCAACTTTCACTTCCGTTTCGGTCTGTGTGAAGCATATAATTTTCATTTCGGCAGAACCGTTTTTATCAGCGCCGCGTTAATAAAAAAACCAACACTTTGCGCCAAATACTGTTGGGATTTATTACCAATTTGACATAAATTTAAGATTAAAATTTAGAATTACGCTCTCTCCCGGAAAAGAGCTAGAAAAAAATGGATTTCTTTCGATTCAAAAATAAGGAATCATTCAACAAAAAACGCGTAGGTACTCGATTTAAACGAAACTTGGCCGGCAGCCAAAATTATCCCGTTAGCAACGGCGTGTATGCATATTTCATAGCGATTTCCGGGCTCTAAGAATGCGCCGGCCATGTTTTGCCCAGAGGGGCATTCCAAACTAATATCACCGATTGAATAGCCGCTAATCGTTATTTGATAGACAAAGTCGGCTCTCTCTAAAAGTTTGAAATATTTTTCTAATCGATGTTTTATTCCTTTGTACAAAGTCCATTTTACATGTACAAATAGGGACTCCAAAAGTCTTTGTCATTTTGTATTACATAAATTTTTGTGCTTTACAATATCGCGCAGCAACATTTTTCGTGCAGTAAACTAGGCTTTTTCCTTCTCTGATAGTGTAATTTAGCCACTTTTTGGGTTTCTGCCAATAAAAAACACAAAATTTATCAACACGGTGCGAAGCGTCGAAAACTGTTGATATTTTTCATCTGATGTATAAGGTAAAATTCATAAACTGCTCAAAAAATTTTAATGGTGCGAAGTGTCGGAAAAATCATCCAATTTTACCGTCCTAAACGCAATTTCTAATCTTTTTGAAGGCAAAAAAAGACAGAAAATTGTCAAATTGGTACAAAACAATTTTGACAAATTCACCACAAGTTCGAGTCGGGTACAGGCTTTTAACGGAAAAACAGTGCGAATTGATAAATTGTATGATGCGTGTGAATATTTTGGCTGACTCAAGCTTTTAAACCGAATGCTGAAGATTCATAAAGAGAAATAGCACAGTAAGCGGCACAAAGCCGAAAAATTGGAAGCTGGACAAGCAGTTTTAGAAACTGGACAATCACTTTCAAACTGGATATTTGGACAACCATTTTTGAACTAGCAAGAATTCTTTATTTTTCCCAATTTCTCAACTAGCCAACAAGAATTTTTCGCTTAAAAATTCTATCTGAGATTAGCAGCAAAATCAATTACACTGGGTAATCAGCATACGTGGGCAGCAAAAAAATTTCTGGGGGGTTGCAAGATTTTCTGAAGGTCAAAAAATGGCCTTAAAAATGGTGGTATGACGATAAGAACACCATTTTTCGACGTTTCTCATCAAGCACTATCCATTGGCATCAAAAAATTGCGAAAAAAGCGAAAAAAATTTTCAAAAATTGAATTCTGGAGGGGGGTATTTTGGTTTCTGGGGGGGTGCATACCCCCAAACCCCCCACGCCCAGGTGTGGTAATAAGCGCTCCGGCTCGTTTGATATTATCCAAGATAGCTGTCAAGCGACTTTAGTAAAAGGTCAAATCACCTATTTCACGTAAGTTTTGAGTTCATAGCAGTAATTTAAACTGAGCTCCGAATACCTAATGAAAACTGCAGATTCCTCACTATTATGATTATAGTATGCCATCATTATAATTTATATTTATTGTTTATTACTTTTTAATTATGTTTATTTTTTATATTTTATTCGATACTTAAAATGCATTTTAAAGTTTAATTTAGTTATATCCTTTTTTATATAAAAAAACTTATATAATTTAAATTTAAAAAATTGGAATAATGGCTTGAATAGAGTTCAAAGCCGTGAAGAGAACATGTAGCGATCAATATTGCACTTCAGTAATCCCACTCCTACTCAGCTCCCCAAACTTGGCCATAAGCTAGGTATCTATCTATGTATGGTTTTACTATTGCTCAGAAATTTTATTTCACTCCGGAGACCGTCATTTCGAAGCATTCGGAAACTATCATATCGCTTTCTATTGTTTTACATCTGTAGGCCCGTGTAGAGGATTCTCGACATGCCCCCACACATGGGCGAGGGGGGGTTTGTACCCCCAGAATTTGAAACCCATCAAGATTACTGTAGACCACCAGAATTCTATTTTTAGTGAATTTTTGGCAATTTTACCCATCCTGACCACCCAGAATTTTCTTGCTCCCCACGTATGTATGTATGCTCTACCCGTTAGGATCGTAAAATTCGAACTTTTCGTAGAAACTTTTCCTCACTTAAATGGCTATAAGTATCGTTTTTTTGGTCGGGCTAGAGCCAATTAATATTACATTAAAAATTGAGTTTTCCGCTCAACTAAAGAAAGTGATCTAAGTAACGCAGTCATCGAAGGCACTTACTGCTTAGCAAAGGAGCTCTCCAACGGAATAAGCAGTGCACACTCTGCACAGTGCAGTAAATAAATATCGCATCCGGTTTTATTGGTCCTGTAACAACAAAATCTCTTGAAAAATCTTCTAATTTTAAACCTGCAACACACACATACGTACACTACGATTAAGGCGCGATCTAGAATCTTATTCAAGTGTCCATAGCCTAATTACGCCGATGAGTATCTTTACTTACAAATATATACTCATATATACGTAGTACGTGTCTCGTAGTACTGTCCTCTAAAAAAACCCAAGAGCATTTGTGCTCTAAAAACCCACCCCTTAACTTGGATTACACTTATATTACAGTATCCAGCTTTGACATGTAAATTGCTAAGCCCACAGCCATAATATTACAACGGAAAGTTAAGGCGCGATGCAGCTTTGAGAAAAATTGAGAAAAAAGTTTTCCCTGAAAACGCTCAAAGACGTCTAAAATTGGGTTTTTAGGACCATTTGAGGGTTTTTTAGGTGATGAAACGGTTCCGTAGGAGAATTTCATCTTTAAATTACTTTACATCTCGACCTATCATTATACATACTTTGATTTGTTTACAACGCTCTTTGCTTCATGGAAACGTCATAACGCTGATAAAGTCGGATAAATGCTCGATTAAGCTCAAGGAAAAAATTTTTGTAAAAATGGGGTTTTTGGGACATGATGGGTTTTTTTAGGGACCAGTAGTTTTTTAAACATGCACTTGTTTGAGAACAGTGAGATAACGAAGGATGATTGAGCCAAAGTGAGTGGTGGAGTACCTGAACGTGGTGTAGCCACGACAAGCAAGCCCAAAAACCAGTGGCCGGAGCTTATGTGTAAAAAGTAAATTGCACGAAAAGTAAAAAAAGGTTTTTTAGAGGACAGCACTATTTGATTGCATCCTGTTTCTGAAAGTTTGGAAAAAATTTTTGACCCTTCAGAATACAGCAATTACAGAGTAGGAGAGGTAAAATTCCGATATTCTAAATCAGAAAAGTAACGCTTTGATCGGGTCATTTTTTGCAAGTCAAATGCAAAATGATTAAAACGTCTATATGAAATGCCTGAAAGACGTATGTACATTTGTAAGAGTGAATTTTCTCAGTGATTTTTAGCCCATTTTGACTCATTTCGTCACTTTTATCGATAAAAGTACAAGAATTTATCAAAAACATAGACTTTATACATCATTTCATCTTAAGAACAATACACAATACAAATATTAAAATAAACAGCACGGAAAATATCAGTCTAGTTTTCGCGCCCCTCTAATTTGAATGTTTTTCCACACTTTTTCGCCCTTTTTTGTACTACTTTTGTCCCCAAAAATCGTGCAGAAAATGTTCGATAGATTAAAATCACCTGACAGTGACTCGGGTATTAGAGCTTGAGCATACATGTAACGGTGGAAATGGGGGATCCCCCAACCGAGTTCGGACATCCCCCCAAAGTCAGCAAATTTTTGACCCCCATCCATCATCAGTGGGAAAAATTGATTTGTTTGGCCCGTTTTTAGGCATTTTTAGGCTAAATAATTGAAGGTCATTCCGCCCCCCCCCTAAAAATGGCCGGGGACCAGTGCACTCGGCAAAGATTTTCCCGATGTACAAAGACTTTTCGGGACCATCTTTGTACATGTACAAAGATCTTTGGGAAGACAAAAATTGCAAAAAAGGTCCGAAATTCGCAAAAATTTTCGGCGCTTCGCGCCAAAATGAGTAATTGTGTGTTCTATATGTCTTTATGATGGCAGAAATTGCATATCGAAAGGAAAAATGTGAAATTTTTCGGCGCTTGGCGCCGTTTTAAGACGATTCTTAGTGATTTTTGCCCCAAGAGAACCAGAAATTAGCTAAAATACACTAACAAAAGTCGAACAACTCTATTTTTACCACACTAAAATCGCTACTGTACCATATTATAGTACCCAAAAATTTACAAAGTTTTTTGGGAAGGCAAAAACTGTAAACGACTAATCGTTTGTCCTTTATATCTTTAGAATGACAGAATTTGCATTTAGAATGGAAAAATTTCAAATTATTCGGCGCTTTGTGCCGTTTGGAGACAATTTTTAGTAATTTTTGGGCGCTTTGTGCCGTTTGGAGACAATTTTTAGTAATTTTTGGCGTCAGAAACCCAGAAATTAGCTAAAATACACTACCAAAGATCGAAAACCCTGTTTTACCACACTAAAATCGCTACTGTACTATATTAAAGTGGTACACAAAAATTTGCATGTACAAAATGTGCAAAGACTTTTGGGACCATCTTCGCACATGTCCAAACGGGCCTGTACAAAAAAAAACACTGCCGGGGACCTTCACCCAAAATTTCGAGCCGTTACATGTATGATTGTATGAGCCTGAGGTAATACCCCTCTTCGCTTCATATAAGAATATGCCTCAGACCTGCATTTTAATCCCGTGAAACGATTATGTGCAGGTTAGAAGAATTCTTGATTATCCAAAAAGTCTCGGATCTAAGAATATGCTATCTTAAGCGTTTTCATAATTTTTGGCTAAAAAAATATTATTCCGGATACAGTCACTTTCTGGCCATCATTTCATAGAATTTTATGAACAGTTTTTTGCATTAATGATAAGACGGAAGAACATTGCCAGAAAGGCGAAAAATTATGTTTTTGACGCGTGAATGTACTTCCGGAACCCGAAAAAGGCTTTGAAAATTTCGATAATGTCATGTCAAACGAAACGTTTGCCCCTCTAATTATATTCAAAAAATCATGCAGAAGCAATCCAATGAGCTCAAAATCGCTCAACATAAGTAAATGACACTTTTCAGAGATTTACCACAAAAAGTCATTCGTTTCCGGAAAGTTTAATATGTCACATATGTAAAACTTTACGAGATGCGTTATCATTATTATCATAATATTTATAGTATCTATAATTTTAATTCGTTTATTTATTTATTCATTCTTTTTATGTTTTTGTAATGAGAGGCAGTCTAGCCGCCTAGACTGGTGACGCTAGGTTGCGATGACAGTCAGAGGATTAAAGGCACGAAACTGTAGCAACCTAGTTCCTCTCTGATGACCTCGTCTGTTTATATATTATTTTTTCGTTCCATTTTTTCTTTTTTCTTTTCTATGTAAGTTTTCGTTTTATAACCCTACCTATTTTTCTTTTCAATTAGACTTTTGCGCCTCATAAAACATGTAATCTCTCATAATATAATTTTGTTAGGTACACTTGTACTATTTCACGCGTTCTTTTTGTTTCTTTTTTACTAATAGCATGATGCACCTCTATATCTGTCTTTCGTTCTTCTCTCTTTTTCTCTCTTTTTTCACTTTTTCTCTTTTCTTTTTAATTATTCGCTCTTTTATTTATCTATTTATTTACTTATTTATTCTTTCTCCTCATTTTCCTTTTTCTTTTTTATTTGCTTCTTTCTCGTATTGATGACTTCTGACTATTTCATCAATTTTTTTTAAAATTAAATTCGGTTTCCAGGTACGTGCTGAATTTTATTAGCATTACTTCAATACTTAATTACTGCAACTTTTTAGATTATATGCATACAGGGCTGTATTTCAGGACGGCGGGTCGGGCGGCCAAACCCCTTGGCCGGAAGAAAAATTTTGAGAGGATGTAAGATAATGCACGGAAAGATGGGAAAATCGAAGGTCTCCGACGTTAAATCTTCAAATTTTCGGTGCTTCGCGCCGGTTGTGATGAAACGCGGTTTTTTCGAAGCATCCCAACCATACATGTAACAGGGGGATGGGGGATCCCCACCCAAAGTCGGACGTCCCCCCATTTCCCCCTAAGTCAGAAAATTTATGACCCCCCCGCCAATTTTTGGAAAAATTTGAATTTTTTTGGCCATTTTTAGGTCGTTTTATGCAAAAAAAATTGGAAGTCATCCCCCCAAAAATGGCCGGACCCCTCCCTCAAATTATGAGCCGTTATATACATGTATGATCCCAACGAATTTTCCGAGATACAGATCAATTTAAGTTCGGTCCGCCCCCTCCCTTGGCCGGATCCTAGATACAGGCCTGTATGCATCCATGTAACAGGGGGATGGGGGATCCCCCACCCAAACTTGGTCGTCCCCCATCCTCCCAGAAGCCAGAAAATTTTTGACGCCGATCCCCGATTTTTAGAAAAAAATCCAAATTTCAAGCCGTTTTTAGGTGTTTTTTGGTCATTTTTTGCCAAAAATTGGAGGTAAGTTACCCCCTCACCTAGAAATGGTCGGGGAACCCCCCACTCAAAATTTCGAGTCGCTACATGTATGAGCAGGGGCGTAACCACGATTTTATTTCAGGGGGTGGCCGAAATTTTTGAAATCCCATATCTCGAGAAGCATTAGAGATAGGCAAAATAATGGAAAAAGTTTGATAAAGTTTCAAAAAATTGAAAAAGTTTCTAGCTCGATTTCAAAGTTGGGTATCAAAAATCTATCACTTTAACCTGTCAGCACACAGTCTTTAAGGGGGCGGGAGCTGTGGCTGGAAAAAATTTCGAAAGGTAAGATAATGCACGGAAAGATGAAAAATCGCATGTCTTTGACGCAAAATCTTCAAATTTTCGGTGCTTCGTGCCAGATATGAAGTATTTTCCAATAATTGTGGCCCAAGCGCGACAAAAAATGACGTTTTATAGCCTTTTAGTGAGAGAAAATTTGAGAAAAAGATTCAAAATTTATGATCTTAATGGATAGAGTATATCGAAAAACGTGGAAAAATGCGGTTTTTGCGAGCTATCCCGACGAATTTCCCGAGATATAGGCGAACTTATGTTGGATCCCCCGCTTGGCCGAATCCTGTATAAGGGCTTGCCTATCTGTATGGCTAATTTCTCAAAACATGATCGAAATTCTTGTCTTTGTATTTAGTTTTGCGGTTTCGCAAAGGAAACTGATGCAGAAAATAATAAATCGGCGCAAAGCGCCAAAATTTGTGACATAATCGCTATTTTTAAGTCAAATCTGCGCTTCTAAGGTAAGAAATGAGACAGAAAATAAGAAATAAGGCGCGAAGAGCCGGAAAGTTTGGAGTTTAGTAGCTCAAAAGTGTGCTAAAAACGCATTTTAGCTGTCCTTTTAGTAAACTTGAAGAATTTTTAATTTTTTCCTTTGAGGGACCCTTGTGTGAAATAAAAACATTTTTGTATTCAGGGACCCATTCGCCCCCAACCAACGGCTGGTTACACCCGAGCACATGGCAAGCATTATGCAGTGTTTTGACAATTGCCTTGCCTACAAAACGAGCCTAAAATACAACTAAAAAGATTCCAACAAGCAAGCATAAACACGGGATGATTTCCAGCGCAAAAGAATGCATTTAAAATGATGAAAGTGAGTCTTTGCAAACTTCCAAAAATTTTATACCTAAATTAATTCCTAAACGATCCAAAAAAGGCCACCATTCATATTTAATTTGTAGTCTGCATAGCACAGTACTTGCGACAGAAGTAAACTGAAAACAGCATCGTCCCTCTTATCTGTAAAAAGATTTTAAACTTGGTCCGTTTAAGAACTATTTAAAAACTAATAAAAAATCGAATGGAAAATCTTTTGGCATTTTTAAAGCCTAGCTTACCGCGGAAATCCGAATACAAATTATTCGCGTTTTGCATTTTTCCTATGCCCAAAGACGATTTTACTGGCACAGCCGGGGTATAAGGCACATAAGGAATTAGCTGTGGCCATGACGTTCGGGGTTTCGCATACGTCTCTGTTGAGGGCAAAGGCGATGCTTGACCCCAAGCACAAACGGCTTCGCCAAATGATGAGGGTGGGCCGATCTGATACCCATGCATTGACATTACGTCGATTTTTCTGGCAAACTTTTGCGAATGCAAACGTAGCAAAGCAACGAATCAGAGAGCCGATTGTAATTTGCTAGAATACTCAAGCACTTCAAATTAATGTTACGAAACGAATTCTATGTAATTTTTATAAGCACTTGACAAAACAAGGCAGATTTCCGCTTTTTGATATGCACATGTTTATTCGTATGTATTATATTATAATTATATTATATATTATTATTATTATTATATTACATTATATATTATATATTACTCGCATGTCCCGTTACTAATTTTTTTAATCTATTATGTATCTTGTAGTTCTTTATGTTATCAATTTGGTTTTATTAGTTAATAAATTTATTTCTCATTGTTATTCTTCTAATTTTAAAAATAGTTTTTCTTCTTCACATTTCAACCCTAGCATTGTCTATATTATAACCAATCAGGCCCGTATCCAGGGAGTGTATAGGGATGCACGTGCCCCTCCTCAAAATGAAATATAAGAATGATTTTTTCCTTTACCCCCTTTGCTTTTTTAGCCAAAAATCGCAAAAAACATTTGCGCCGAATTTCACAATTATAATTACAGTCTACGTAGTCCCAGGCGCGCGGTTCAAACACTCCATTTTTAGTCTTTATACAACCTAAAGCGTATTTTGCATCTATGTCTACTGTTCTGCACAGGTTTTATGCAGAAAATGACTTTTGTTCTGGAGGTAGGGTGTCCATTGAATTCTCACCATATTTAAGGCATCTGGATAGCAAAATTTATAAAGTGTACAGCTCTAGTGGTCGTAAAACGTCTTCTTTAATTCATCCTCTGATGCCCGTTTTAGAAAAAATGTTGGTCTTGCTCCCTTCCCCGAAACAAAATCCTGGATACGGGCCTGTATCCATTTATCCTAAAGCCAGCTGGTAGCAATTCTCAAACACCTGCCTACACGTAACAACAAAAAAAGTTATTTTCGGCAGAATTATATTTCCATATTCAAAGCTCAAAAGTTGATTGCAAGGTCAATGAAAACAGGTAAAACACAAGTCAAGATCGTAAAAAAGCATATCTAAATCAAAAGCAGGTCCTCGAAATTTCAGAATCTAATTCTAGAATCCATAGCCGACGTTCATACGATGTATCAATAAATTTAGGTAGGGACTTTTTGGCAAAATACTGAAGTTGTAGGTTCTCGATATTTTTAATGTCACATTTCTTGCGATGGTTCCAAATTACTGTACTACATTCAAGAATTGGGTGTACAAATTGTCTAAACGCAAAAATTATAGCTTCCTTGTCCTTAATTTGAAATTTTAAGTATAAGAGATAACCGGAAAAAACATTAAGTAAAGAACTTGGCATTTGTGTATTAATAAGGGTAATTGCCCTGATTTAGACCACTCGATAATAGGTATCGGAAAGAAATTCTTGTAAGAAAGAAGAATCGGTTGATTTTGCATATACTCGTATTTTGATGTCTTCCACGAAGAGTACAAATTCAGTCTTTCCACTTTTGCGTTTTGTTATATCGTCAATATAGCGCACAAACAAAATAGGTCCAAAAACCATAGGTGCGCAAGGTCAAACTTTCAGGTGGGATGAAATGAAAACGAAAAATTGCTAGATAGCTATGTGCTTCGTAAAAACGGCTCTATAGTCCTTTGGGGGTCAGAAGATAGCTATATAGCCTTTCTGGTCTCAGAAAATTAGCTATGTTGCCTTTTTGGATTCACGAACATAGCTATATAGTCGTTTTGGACTAAAGATACCTATTAACCCCTTTTTTGGAGTCGAGAAAATAGCTATACATCCTTTTGAAACCCAGAAAGACAACTAAATAGCATTTATGAGCTCAAAAAGACTATATAGCTAATTTTCTGAGCCCAAAAAGGCTGCATAAATAATTCTCTGAGCCTAAAAAGGCTATACAGCAATAGTATATCGGCTGATAATACTATATAGCATAATAATACTATTCAAAGCTCAGGGAGTATATAATACCACCTCACCCCCATGCTCTTGTATATATGTCCCAAACTAAAATTTTTTTTAATTTTACACTCTCGACCTAAACAGTGCAAAACACATTCTCAGTTACATAAGCCTAAGCCTAATCTTGATATAAGCAGAAACTTGAATTATGTTGCAATGGTGAAAATGATCGGCAATTATTCACTTTAGTCCCTAAAAATTTTTTCCATCTTTTTCAACATTAGAGTGACAAAATGGAAAATTTTTTGGTCCTTTTTAGGATGCTCTCATGCGTTCAGAACGTTAGTTTAAGCAATATTTTGAGATCTGTAGAAGATTTTTTCTCGGCACCGGATTATAAAAAATTTTGTTGATCGTTTTTAGCATGCTCTTCTGGGTTCAGAACATTAGTTTAAGCACTACTTTGAGGTTTGTAGGGAACTTTTTTCTGGGTCTAGTCTTTGACTTAAAATGATTAATAAAAATTCACTGGGTTGTTGTTACTAATGTCCTAGGCTGAGGCTAGTTATGTGCATTCCCACTGGTGTCAACGTATGGACTAAATCTAAGATAAATGCCCAGAAACTTCCCTAATCGATATTCATACAAAAAATGTCTTATATTCCACGAATACTTACATAAGTGGTTCATTTATAACGTTACTTACCGTGGAAAAATAAGTGGTTCACTTAAACGTAGCATCGTTACTAACTCTTAGAAGCAGGTGGCATAGCAGGGACGTAACAAAGATATGCGTAAAAATAAAAGCATTTATGAGAGTATCTCGGCGAGCTCTATGCCATAATGAAGAAAAAATTGCTAAAAAATTTCAAGTTTTCACCCTATTTCATACTCATATGACACACATCTATCGTTTAAACTAGCTGTACAACTGATTAATCCTCCTTTAATCGAAAAATAATTAATAACTTTTAAATCCTTATGTTCTACTAAGGAAAATTATACAGAAAATAAATCATTCGGCGCGAAGTGTCGATTGTTTTAAAACTTTCAGGGAAGCTCAGCAGGTTGATGGGGCACACATGAGCGCAATTAATTTGCCTGTGTGTCCAGAGCATTTAACATTTTACACTATGCTATTTTACTTGCAACTTTGTCTTATCCTTGTTTTTTCGGATAAAGTATTAGTATTAGTATTAGTATTCCTACGTTTGGTTGACACCTACCATTTGTGTGTGCAGTTAGTTCGCCAGCAGTAAGCGTACGTAGAGGCGTTTGGTCCCGATTTTCCAGGTTTTAGAATGCGCTGATTCAATCGGTGACATTATTATGTTGTTTTCTGATGATGCAAAAATTTTTAATGTTTCATGTAATGCTGATCTCTTACAATCGGATCTGGATTCCTTACACGCATGGACCAAAAATGGCAGTTGCAAATAAGTTATGGTAAATGTGCAACGTTGTATTTGAGTATGGAAATCCTAGAAACAACTACAAACTGGGTTTTCAAGATTTAACTGTATCTGAAGGATCTATTAAGGATTTGGGAGTGTACATTAGTGATGACCTATCTTCTGGCATTCATTGTGTAAACACTGCGTCTAAAGCTTCTCGAGTTCCATCACTGATCCAGAAAAGCTTTGTCTCAAAGAATATTGAATTAATGGTAAAAGCTTTTAAAGTTTATGTAAGAACCATTTTGGAGTACAGCTCAGTAGTTTGGAACCCTTATTTGATTGAAGATATCAACTGTATTGAAAAAGTTCAGCGAAGATTTACGAAAAGAATACTACGGCGACAAGGTGGCTTGTCTTACAATGAACGGTTGGGTTTGTTAAATCTTCAAAGACTCGAAACTCGGCGTATTCATTTTGATCTTACTTTTGCTTTCAGAATAATCAAGAGACAGTTACTTTCATTTGAAGACTGTTTTGAACTCGCACTCGAAAGGGGTATCAGGTCGGTAAGTGATATAAAGCTTTATATCCGCAAATTTCATTTAGACTGTAGGAAAAACGACATTGCAAACAGGACGGCCTAGAATCTGGAATACTTTGCCCCAAAGCGTTGTTGATTGTAGATCTTTTAAACGGTTTAAGGATTTGAATTCTAAACTTTGTTTAGATGGGTTTGTAAAGGGGCGTACGTGAGCGCCATCCGCCTGTACGTCTCAGCCATTACTATGCTATGCTGTAAACTTTCTTTCACTCTTTCGACATTATCTTTCGTTAAATCCTTCTTTCATGTAATTTTTATTGCATTCTCTACGGTAGTAATTGGCTAATAAATATTATTATTATAAAAGTACAAAGTTACGCGCATAAGCGATTAAAGCCCTAAGCATGATGAAAAATATATAATATGTCTGGAAAGCGGTAGAAGCAGGGTGCTGTCACCAGTCTGAATTCCTATAGAAAATGGTTCTAAGCATCCAGCTGAATTGTTGTTACAAATCACTCTAGGCATTAAGCCAATTGTGCATAAGCTAAGTCTTCGATAAATGGAGCGAAAATTGCGAAGCGAGCGGAGCACAAGAGGTCATTGGCGTAGCAAGTGGGAAGGGGAATTCCCCTCCTGAGGAAAATTTCGACTATGTTCAAGAACTGAGTAATACCATATTAGTGCATGCATGATACTGTTCTGCGACGTAAAATCGAAAAATTCGGCGCTTCGCGCTCGATTTGTATCTGTTTTGGTAGTTTCTGTCGTTTTTATTGCAGAAAAGTCAAAAAAATTAACTTGCTTCGCGCGTTATAGGCTATTTTGGGTGGATTTCAGTTATAACTGCAGGTTTCAGAATCAGCGAACAGCGAGCAGAAGAAGCAGTGAGAGGTGGATGAAATAAGGAAGAAGAGTAAAGACCGAGCTGAGGAAAAGAAACCGGGCAGCTCAAGCTGCAAAGCTGATGGAAATATGACAGAGCAAGGGAAGCAGAACAACTGAAAGAGTGAAGCGATCTGAACACGATAAACAGATGTTGAAGCATCAGTTAGTCATGTGATAAGTTTATTTGGTATAATAAAGATATAAGCGGATGTGTTTGACCCCTTGTAACTCATTAAACTGTGAGAATATGAAGAGAACACGCATTAGTGTAAAGGAGTTCAAATGGTAGGTACGTAAACATTATGATAGGTACGTAAACATTAATATGGGACGTATAAACTTCAATGAAACAGACTATGTGGAAACTCATTATACTGTAGAATATCACGTAACAGCTGCAAGACATGAAACAAACAAAATAAGCTAGTTTTTCATTAGTAGGTACATAAACCTTAATGTGGGACATATAAAGTGCAATGAAACAGACTGTGTGTTACTCAATATACTGTAGAATATCACGTAACAGCTGCACGACAAGAAACAATCAAAATAAGTTAGTTTTTCATATTTCTGTTGATAATGAAGTTTATTTCTTGTAGTTAGTTAAGCCTTACCAAAAATGATCAAGTACCTTCCTTTAAGAAAATAGTCTATTCACAAAAATTACTGTATCACAGAAATCGAAAGACTTGCTATAGTCTCTGTGGGCTACGGTCTGATTGGATAATAATGAAGAGGCTGTCATGGGATTGGTAAGGAAGAGCGCAAAACTTCGTTTTTTTGCTGACCTCTGCAAAATCCGTCACCAGCGAATCAAAATGTTTCGCGCCAAATTTTCTAGCAACACAGGAAAAATTACCTATAAAAGGAAGATGCAATGCTCCCGCACGCATTGTTAAAGTTTATTCAATGTACGTATTGATGGGTGAATATGTAAGGAATCGCTATGTGGTGGGCACATGTATCAGTGAAGAAGCGGAAGGCACCGACGGCCAGGACGAGTTTGAGTGTGCTTTTGTAAGCAAGCATTCTTTGAGAATTCGAGTATACCCATATAGAAAGTCCTTGGATTCGTCAATTTCGGCTAATACCACGAATTCTGCTGCCCCTTAACTATATCATATTTTCAACAGATTAGCAGCTAGAACGTTCCGGTTTTTTTATCCGCACCCAAAAATCTATACTACTACTGATTCCACTCATCTTGATGCTCCAATCGCACTTCGCTAATTGATAATTGTGACAAAGGCCCGACAAACTGGAGGATTAGAATAGTGAGTGGTGTAAACAACACGTTTTCTTAATCATTAAGTTGAGCTTAGCACTGGCTTAGGCTTAGGCTTGAGTTATAGCCTGCATGGTTGGTGCCAGGGGATGATGTAAGCCTGGGTCAGATGGGGCAAAAATTGCGGAGGCGAAAGCGAAGCGGCCGGCAAATTTTTGCCCATCTTTGGCTTAGGCTTGGATCATCTGACACCAATCTGAAGCCTCAAGCAGCGCTTTTGGGCTTCTAAATCATCAGGAGCAGCACTTCTAAACCCAAGACATGCCGTGAATCAAGTTTTCAATATGCGAAATTAGCCTAATTAGCATACTATGCAAATCAGGCTAGTTTGCATATGACTACCTGGTTTCCGCAGCCAGTTTTGGGTTTCTAGTGATGCTCGCGATGATTATAAACCGAAAAATTGCTGTTTTGTAAGAAATTGAAAAATCAGTAATTACGAAAATTTTTCCGTCAAAAACATAAAAATAAAAAAAAATTTTATGGCTTAGGTAGTGCAGGACGATGTGAAAAGCAAAAAAACGGGTTATTTAATGGCCCCCGCCCATTTTTATGGATTTTTAGATAAGAAAAATTTCTCTGATTACCCCTTTAGTATCACCTAGCTAGCTACGCCTAAACAAGAGGTCCTCGATTCGAGTCCAACAAGCAGCAGCAGCTTTCTAAAAATGTCACTCGATGGAATCAGTGCATCCGAAAACCTAGGAAAAGCGGGACCAACGGCTTCTACATTTATCGGACTAGTCAACAAAGTGATTCGCCCGTCAAATCCATCTAATGGTTGGTCCAAATTGCAGCTCGGCCAGACCTTTCGTACATGCAGCGCAAGCGACAGCGCGAGCTGTTTGCTGAATTGAACGACCAGGCCGAAACTCGGGCGAAACAGATCTTTTCATAGACTTTGCTGCCGATTGTGTCAAAAAGAAGCCGACTTACGCGTCACTTGCGCCTCAGGTCCAACTTTCCTAAACCGTCCTTTCCTCAATCTTTCGCTCGCGTTGATTCCGGTTCTGTATAGGATAAGTCGCCCTCCAAATTTATTAGTGCTAGGTGTTTTATTCAATGCACAAAGTTTAGTAAACAAGTTAGGGGAGTTATATTATTTGTTAGATAGTGACAATTTTGACTTAATTTTCTGTTGTGAAACATGGTTAAATGAAGTAATTCATGAGTAGTATTTTATGTCCTCAAAACAATTATCAAATTTTTCGCTCTGATCGAGTAAATAAACAGAGGCGGCGGGGGTCATTGTCTTTGTGAAATCACATTTCAGCGCTCGTTTTGTTAAAGTTCCTAACGAACTGAGTATATCTGACTCTTTAATTATTGACTTTTTCCATGGTCAGGATAGAATTAGATTTCTTCTTACTTACAGACCTCCTCACTACGATTTAAATCATGCTTTAAGAATCTGTAACTTGATAGAATGGGTAAATAATTGCTCTTATCCCGTAATTATCCTAGGGGATTTCAATTTACCTAAAATTGATTGGACCTTAGGTACCTTTACATCCGATTCTCTTAACGAATTGTTTTACGACTGTTTCTCGTCTACAGGATTAACACAATTGGTTTGAGATCAAATGCATGATACAAATATTATTGATGTTATTTTTGCAGCAAACAATGTTTTTAATGTTAAAGTACTACCCTCCTTTTCCACAAGTGACCACAATTCTATATCTTTTGAAACTCTGATAACTCCACCTACTACTTATGTAGAATCTCACTTTAATTTTCGAAAAGCAGACTACTTTAGTATTGGTAGCTTTCTTTCTACGATTTCTTGGCCTGATCTTTTTTCTACTTGTTTAAATGTTAACGACATGTATAATGTATTTTTAAATGTCTTAAGGCCTCTAATTTTTACTTTTGTTCCCAAAGTCAAAGAAAAGCCCTCCAAATTTTCATACCCTAAAGTTTTACGAAAATTATTTGCCAAAACGGCTTTTATGGCAAAAATACAAAAAATATCGTACAATTATATGCAAACAAAGGTATCGTAATCATTGTAAAATGTTACGCAAAGAAATTCATAATCATTTTTGCTTACAGGAAAGTAATTTATTGCAACATAACGATCTGAAATCCTTTTTTAGATTTGTAAATAATCGTTTAAATAATTCTCTGAAGCATTCCACCTATTACTTCCAACCGACAATAATGTAGTAACTGATCTTCATTGTAAAACGAATATGTTCAATCATTACTTCTCTTCCGTATTTACCAATGATGATACTAACGATTCTTTTGTTTTTCAGAAGCGGGGCGATTTTTTCTATTTCAAACATCGTCTTTGACGAAAATAATGTCTCACGGGCGATTGCTAAGATGAAAAACTCGACTTCGATAGCGCCTGATGGTTTAAGTAACTTTTTTGTTAAAAAATTAGCTTATTATCTTCTTAAACCCCTTATCAGTATTTTTACTGTTTCTTTTTTATCAGGTGATATCCCAGACATTTGGAGGGAGGCTTACGTTGTACCTATAATTAAAAAGGGTGACCCCTCATTAACTGAAAATTATCGTCCTGTTTCTTTATGTTGCTCAACTTGTAAGATAATGGAAAGTATTATTAATACTCAACTATCAATTTATTTATCTACAAATGAGTTAATATCACCTTTTCAATATGGTTTCCAAAAACATAAATCTTGCGAATTGCAACTATTAAATTGTAAACATTCTGTGGGTTAAATCACTGGATTGTAAAGAAACCGTTGATATTGTTTCTATAGACTTTGCTAAAGCTTTGACAAAGTCGACATATCTAAACTTCTCGTTAAAATTAAGCTAGTTACGGTATTCAACAACACCTGTTTAATTGGTTAAAAGCTTTTCTATCTAATCGTATTCAGTGTGTTCGCGTTAATCAGTGTTTTTCAGATTATGCCGCTGTTACAAGTGGAGTTATTCAAGGGTCCATTCTTGGACCTACGTTGTTTTTGATTTTTATAAATGATATCTTTGATAACTTGTCAAGTTCGACTTTTATGTTCGCGGATGACTTAAAAATATTCAATCTTTCCTGCAATTATCAAACACTTCAGACCGATTTGGATAGAATTTCCATTTGGGCCACTAGAAATTGTTTATCAATATCATATTCTAAATGCACAGCCCTATATTGTGGTGCAAAAATAATCCTAAATTGTCATATACACTCAATACACAAGTTATTACGAACGATTCTGTCTATGTTCGCGATTTAGAGTGCTAATTTCGCACAACCTTAAATTTAAGGAACATTACAACAGTATTATCAAGAAAGCTTTCTTGAGATCTATCCTAATTAGAAAATCCTTCTTTTCGCGTGATAAAAATAATACTCGTAAAGGCCTTCATTGTTTACGTCAGACCGATCCTTGAATATTCCTGTGCTTTATGGAACCCCTCTTATATTAGTGATATCAACAGGCTGGAGACTCTACAGCATAAATTTACTAAATACATAGTTGGATATCATAGCCCTCTTTCTTACGACGAACGCCTTAACCAACTTAACTTGTGTCGATTAGAATTACGTCGCCTTCATATTTGCTTATGTATGATGTATCAAATTATTAGTCAAAAATCTTGTCTTTGCATGACAGATTTTTTTGTGCTCAATCAAAATACTACTCGCTGCACAAATCGTTTCAAGCTAGTTGTTCCTCTTGTCCGTTCTAATTTACAAAAATTTGACTTTTTCTATAAGTATATCTCAATTTGGAATCACCTACCTGATTTTGTAGTCTCTTCCCCTAACTTGAATATATTCAAATCTAGATTAATTGATGTCGACTTATCTAAATTTATTATAGGGCAGGCTTAAATCGTCATTTTCATGACTCGCTCGTCGCCTTTTGCTGTACGCTTTTATTCTTTTGACCGTACGTTTTATCACTCTTTTACATCTTTCGTAATTGTCGCGTTTCAGTAATAAATTATTTCATTCATTCATTCATTCATACGCTTACTGGCAGCAATCTAACCGCACATACAAAAGGTAGGTACCTAGGTGTTGTCAACCAAACGTAGGACCTACCGGTTCAGCAAATAGAACACGTCCAAAAAAGTTAATTTTCTTCAGCAGAAAAATTTCGATAGGTTCCTGATCGCTCGTTCATTACTGCTCAAGAGCCAAAAGTACTAAACAAAGCCTTGAATGCTCCAGCCCAGCCTAACTATCGATGAGTTTCAGAGAAAATTTCTACGCTGTTTTAAAGCAACGTATCTGAGAAATTTCATTGCAAAGTAACTTGACGAAATTTGTTGAAGTTTTACTTCAGATTATAATTTCTCCAAGTAATCCCATTTCCAGTTCACATTTGAAAACGCGTTGCATAGTAGCTTGATTTGAAATGAGAAAAAATTGAATAAACGAACGAGCGAAAACGATGCGAATTCGAGATCGAGTAATTATTACAGTAACTAATTACTAAAAATCAATCCGATTAGAAGTAAATCTTATCTGAGATCTCCAGATGCTAAGTTGACAAAATTCAAAATCTCTTTCAAGCTTACGAGTGAAAAACATGCAATCGACCCTACAGCAGATTATGTTTGGGTACTAATGGTCTATTTTAAGATGCTCCATGCATTAATAACAATAAATCAATGCAAGTTGGTTACAAAAGTGGTTTAACCTTAAACAATAAGACAGTATTGCAAGTAAGATACGCATGTTGCGCATGTATAATGCAAGTATATGTACCTACATATGTACAAGGTACGTAAAGTCAGTTCAACTTAACACTCGTACTGCCTATCATCCTGATCACGAAAGTACCTAACCGTTTTCGCTCACCCAGCTCAGCGTGACTTTTTTCAACCTCGCATATTGCTAGGGCAATGTGCGTGCATGAATCATTTGCGAATTTCGAGCATCGATTTCACCTAAAAACGTTTCGTGCGATCTTACGGAAGTTACGTGTCCTAAAACGGCTTTTAAATATTACATCCCTGAAAAAAACTGAAAGCTACGAAATAAGCTTTGGATGAAAATTGCTATTTCTATATTTTTTAAACGAAATTTACTCCCCTTATTTGCGTCAATGTAAGATACATATATACCTAGGTGCTTTGTAAACTACACGTCAATTTCAACAAATCATGCTTCCCACGAACATGTAAAACAGTATTTAACTAACACAGAGCGATCAGGCTCATGCATGGGGAGCAGCCGAATTCTGGGGACTGGGCGGTGTGTACCTGGCGAAAATTCCAAAAATGTCAAAAATTTAATTCTAGAGGGTTCGCCAACGCCTATCTCAGCGCTATCATTTTGGCTTCCTGAATTTGAGGGGGCAGAAAATTTTGAAGTTGAATTTCTCAACAACTACATGTAGATACATAGGCAAAAACAACGGTGTTTTTGACCTTTCTCTCACCGATATATACATATTGAAGAAGAAAATTTTAAAGAATTTAACTTGATTACAATTAAATTAAACAAATATGTTGTTTTGTTCGTAAATAAATAAGGCTCGGAGCGCTCAATAATTTTGGGTTTGTTGGCTGAAAAAAGTGTTAAAATTTATTCCAGCGGTCTTCCAGATATGCCTGAATTTTCAATTTTTGCCTCTGAATGATCATAAGTACTCATGTTCCGAAAATTTTGGGGGACTAGTTCGCCTCCCCCCCCAAAGCTACGCCCCTGCCCTCCCCCAAACCCCCACGCCCACGTGTGGTTAGACTACGCGAATTACATGCTCAGATGCAAGCTAAGTAATCGCTTAACTTTAATACATTTTCATAAGAAAAAATGTTTGCAAGAGCGCAGATACACGTGAAATATTCAATAGCATATTTTAAATGAAAAACGATCGACGGGCTAAAAATAAATCATCGAATTCAACGATTAAGCGATAATCGTTCAGCGCGTAAAATTGCAACAAAAATACGACGAAACTTATAAAAATTGCATGACGCGCAAGAGCACATGAACGAATTTTTAACGATGTAAAATAACAATGATATAAATCGTTATAAATCACATATTAAAACAGCGAATCAACAAATGCAAGAAAAAAGCTTCAAACGCGTAGCTCAAACGGACGCCAGTATTGCAACGTAAGAAATTTAGAATGAAAAAATCGTTACACAAAAAAGCAAGGACGTCGCCGGGGCACATGTCAACATTTTAGAGCCTCTTTTTAATCTTCTATCAACAAAACTATAGCTCTTATATTTTTTGGAAAGATAACTGATGAATTTGAGTTAAAATATTTTTGAAATTTTAACCATTCAAAATTTTATAAATCTAAAATAACTGACTCCTCGTTTCAATCTCTTTGAGCGATAGAAAATAACGTTTAGGATAAATTTTAAATTGAATAAGTCAAATTTAAGGCATAATAAAAATTTGCGCACAAAACGAGTAATTTCGTCGCCTGCATTGCTCCAAAAAGTCTAAATTTTCTTCAGCTCGTCCCCATCAGCGATATCCGTCGTACAGCGGTACAAAAATGTGGCCAAAAATATACAGTGACAATTCACCGGAAGCAAATATGCCACCTGACCTATAAATTGAAATCCTGAGTTTCCATTCCAAAAATCTCAATATTTTCGATATACAGTTTTCGATTACATAAATTCAAAACTAGAGTAAGAAACGCGCACGATTCGATGCTAGTAAAGCGTTAGGCTTCCCTTTCTTTAAGATAATCGTTAAATTTTATTATCAAAAAAATTGTCTTGCGGAAACAGACATTTTTTCTATTTTCTATTTTTCCTCTTTTCTATCGCTTGAAGCTTTTGTAATTTCATTCTTTTCTTACCTCTGTTTTCGAACATTAATTGCGAGTAGGCAAAAACAGGGGTGGATTTAGGGGGCGGGAGGACCGGCGGCCCCTTATTGGCCCAACATAGTGCGCAAAATTAAGCATTTTTGAGCGATTTTTCAGCGAATTTCGGGTTTAAAACGGCTAATTTTTCCGCCCAAGTCAGGGTTCCGCCCCCACCTAGAAAAATCCTAGATCCACCACTGAGCAAAAAATACTTTCACTTTTACACTGTCAAATCGCACATCATGAGCTATTACGCTATTCATGTAGACAACTGTCCGGCATGCTAGTTTTCCATTGATATATAACTAGTTAAAGCTGGAAAACTACAGCAAGCCTCTTATTACTGCCTGCATTCGCAAAGAATCAGACTTAAGGAGCCGATAATTAAAGAAATCCTAGTTTAGAGCAGAAAAAATCGTCGTAATCTCGTCATACTATAGAATATAACTTTTAATTTTGTATCAAATTGAATTTTTTAGAATTAATTTAAAATTAACTTGAATTCGAATCGTATTCAGTTCTGAAAACCTACTTTATTTATTCAAAATTCCGAATTAATCGGCCGAACCCGAGCCTAAAATTCGAACCAACGGAAAGATATTAGGAACAAAATTTGAACGGATAAAAATATTGCGCCAGCTTTGGGCCGCACGGACGGCGAAGAACCGCCCGCTTTCGGTTCCGTCGTGCTCGGCCCTTCGAATACAACGTAAACGGGCGGTTTGGGCTGATTCGACGACGTTCTTACTGTAGGTATGACGTAGGCGGCCGTGGTGCTGATCGGAAATTTGGCGGTCGAAATCGTTCCAGAACCGTTGAAGACCGCCGTCGACGAATCGTTCGATCCAGCTGACTCGTCATTGGTCGGAAACGGAAGGACTAATTCGCGATCGATCGCGAACGGTTCCGGAACGGTAACGGTACTAAACGGTTCCGTAACGGTACCGCTTCTAAACGGTCCTGAAGAGGTACCGGTACTAAACGGTTCTGACAACGGTACCGGTACTAAACGGTTCTACAATGGTACCGGTACTAAACGGCTCTGTATTTGTAACGGTACTAAACGGTTCCGTAACGGTAACGGTAATAAACGGCTCTATACCGTAACCGGTACCGTTAATATCTGTCGCGTTGGAACGCGCCGAATCCGAATCCCCGACGCTACCGGGACTCCTTAACCCGTTGAGCAAATCCTCGTCGTCCGTTTCGAATTCGACGTCGGGGCCGAATCCGCTTCCGGTCGTCACGTGATGCGACGGTTCCGAATCCGGATCTTCGTCGAAATCGAGCGATCCCGATCCCTCGATCGTGACGTCGTCGCGCAATTCGTTCGAATCGAGCGACTGGGTTCGGTTGTTGGGCGCGATTTTCGGCAATGGGCCAAATTTGCCAAATTTAACATTTCCGTTGGCGTCGGATTTTTTACGAATTTCCGCCGATGACGACGACGCCGCCGACGATTTGTAACCGGGCGGCAACGTGGCGGTGCTGCGAAAATCGACTCGCTCGCCGTCGTACGCCTTTCGAAGCCGAAAAATTACGGTTTTTAGCTTATCGACCTGTTCGGCGACGAGTCTGTTATCGACGGTGCGCGATTTTGTTTTTGAACCCGTGAGACTCGCGCTGCGAAAAATTTAGGATGGAAAAAAGGGAAATATAAGATGAAAAATAAAAAATGATGATACAAAGCATTACAAAAAATAACTTTTAAATGAGAAAAAATAAGCGGTGAATCGAATAATAATGCAGGCTGTTTCGTATCCAGGATTTTATTTTTTTCGTTGGTTAAATCGCCAAAAATTTTAAAAAAGGACATAATGCGTTTGTGTAAAAGCAATTTTAAGTCATAAAACGACTTTTCGGACGTATTCTTTCCGTGATTTTGCATCACATTTGTAGGTTGCTGTGATAAAGCATAAGAATTAAGTGAGTTGGTAAATATTTCGGCATTTTTACTGTTTTGAGCTGAATTTTGCCGCCTTTTTTAGGGACAGAAATACAAAAACTACACATTATAAAGATCCGGCGCCCGGCGCCGAAAAATTTTGACATTTCCATCCCTTTACACTCAGTTTTGTAGCTTTCTGAAAATAAGCGATACAAAAAATTTAGACAATTTATCTTTTCAAGCTCAAATTTGCAGCTTTCTGAATAAAAGCAATGCCGTGACATCTGGCGCAAAGCGCTTAAAATTATCGAAATTTATACCTTGTAAGGCTCGTTTACATATTTCTCAAGATAAATTATACACGAATACTCTCAGATTGTATATTTTAAAATTTATAGCAAAATTTTCTGCCGTTTCTATCCGTTTAAGCTCAATTTCGCACCTTCCTGAAGATAAAAAATGTACAAAATTTTATCTAACGAAAGATTTTATATGGAAAAATGAAATAGGTATTAAATGGTTATTTTTCGAACTTATGGCGCGAAGCGCCTAAAATTTAGGTTTTTTTGTGAGTACCTTAAAAACCTATACCCATAATTTCTTAGCAGAAATTCTGGAAAATAAACGTCAGGGGGAATCCCTCTTTACTCCCTGAGTGTGGAAAGTGTAGATTGGTTTAAACTTAATTTGGACAAGCGAATCGAAGGGTATCTACACAAAGCCTAATTCAACAAGGGTGGATTTTCGGTAAAGCTTCCATAGAAATTTGGCAGGTAGCTGACATGGACAGCATGGGAATTCTGGGAGGGAGTTGGACTAGGAAGTTGAAAAAATTTCTAAAGTGTTTTTCGTGGGTTCAAAAACGATGGAGTTGCTTCAAAAACATCATTTTTACCGTTTCTGACTACGTTCTATTTTTCAAGAACATAAAAACATTTTTCTAGATGAATTTGAATAAATTGAACAAAATATAGTCAAAAAATAGTATGAGGCGCGAAGCACTAAGCAAAAACGCTTAAAAGAGCTGAAAATTTTATGATGATTATGAAGGACTAAATGGAATTTATTTTGAACTTTTCTTCCATTAGTAAACTATATACAAATTAAAGAATTCATTTTCTCAATCTTTCCTAATTTCTTTCCATTTTTTAATCAAAAACTAGACGTTTTCACAACTCATAATCAATAAATATTTACGGTCCGATGAAAAAGCCTCAAATATGGAAGTATCAGAATCAATTCACGATGATTTCTGAAAAATTACGTTATAGATCAAATATAAAACTGATATATAATTAACCGCTAATATGATAAAATTGAACAATAAAATTTAAAGGAATAAATAAGCGAAAAAAAGAAAAAATATATAAATAAAAAATAAATAGAAAAATACATTAATAAATAGAAAAATACAATAATACATAGATAGAAAAACGATAAATATATAAAAAGGGCTAAAAATGATAAAAATCTTAACAACAAGCTCGCAAGTTGGCCAAAAGAGTAATACCTGTTATCAGGAAGCTCGTTCAAGCAAAGCTTATTATCTTGAGAAGCTAACTTTTCATCATTGCACATCGTGGCGGGAAGATGGCGCCAAAAATCTTTGGCGAGGGTCAGCTAAACACAAACAACATAAAAAGCTAGGAAGACATAAAGTAGAATGAAATAAAAATAACCTTATAAAATAAATTAATTAACAAACTAAAATTAATTACAAAGTAAAATAAATTAATGAAATTTAAAAAATAAAATAAAATAAAACAAGAATAAAATGTATCGAACGGAATCGCAGTACCTAATTCTCTGTTTAAAGTTGGTTTACACTAGACATGTATATACAGCATGAAAAATATTGTTCCAGACCCGAAAACTTCCTCTAAAGTGTCTTTTTCGTGTTTAAGAAACAATATTTTTAGTCAAAAATCTGGCAAAAACAGCGTCACAGATTTTCTGGAAAACTATAAATTTTGAGGGGTCAGCCAGCAGCATTTCGTGGAGGCAAGGGTTTAGCAGCACACATGGGCGTGGGGTTTGGAGGTTAGGAACCCCTCGGAGAATCCGGTAGACCCCCAGAATTGAATTTTTGGCATGTTTCCTTAGATTTTTAGCCATTTCTACACCACCCAGACCAGACATGCACAGCATAGAAATTTCTGGAGCGGAGGGTTAAAATCCTAAAGTACCTTTTTGGGCCCAAAAATGGTGAGGACGCGATCAAAAACATCGTTTTATGGCGTTTCTGACGATGCTCTATCTTTCTAGAGCATAAAAGCATAAGAAAATTTCGAAAGAAATCGAATAAATCGAAGAATATATGGGTGAAAACATTAGTATATGGCGCGAGGCGCCGAAAATTTGCGCACTTTTGAGCAAATAGATAGCTAAAAACACTTAAAAGGACACTTTTCTACCGATTTTCAGGAAAAATTTGGAAACTTTTGAAAAATCGTCAATTCTAGGGGTGAACAAATTTTTGCGGGCGAGGTGAAAAGTTTTACTGTGGAGATGAAAACCCCCATACCCCCAAGATCACGTGACCCGAACCCAGCAGAATTTGGTCGCCGCCCATTTATGGTTAGTAGCCATGCTGGGGTCAACCACAAATATGCTTGACACCCAGCTCCCATGACTAAAATTCCTCTAATCAGATCTTTCTCATTTTGTAGGTAGGAACTTGTTCATCCAATATTTCCTTCAATTTTTAATTTCAATTTTTAAATTTCATATAATGCCTTTAATCCAGAGCTAGATTTTTTGAATTCACTTTTATACAAAACGACGTCTTCCTTTCAATTTTTACAATGAATAAGGATTCGGTAATAAAAACGCGCATGATAATAGCGTAATAGATGAAACCGTTGTCCGTATATACGCTTAATGCGACGTGAAAAGCGTTGCATCGCAAATATGATTGCAAAGATTTTGAGGTTTGCATGCAATTTTTGCTAAAATTTTTTATAATTTTTCGTCACGTATTCTTAAAAAAGGTAAAAATTCATTATGGAGGCATTCACATTACCCATACATTGCAGCAGGGGTGGAATTTGGGGGATTATTTACATCAAAAGTTGGCCGTCCACCCATCGCCTCCCCCCAAAGTTAGAAAATTATTAAGCCCCTATTTTTGGAGAAAATTTGCGTTTTTGGCCATTTTTTGTAAGTGTTTTTGGCCGTTTTTGGCCAAAAATTGAATGTCACCCCCAAAAAATGGCCGAGGCGGGGATCCCCCACTTAAAATTTTGAGCCGTTACAAGAAGACATCAGCAATCACCCCCTAAACCGAAAGTCGTCAAAAATATAATTCTCAGATCGCATTTATATCATCGAATCCCTGTTTTCATTTTCCGTCCCTAAATCTTTTATTCCCCGAATCGTAAGCAAAAATTAACATCGTTAAAACCATTATAGTATGCGTATATACATAGATGTTTTTTCATTTTTGGCAGAAACTAGTGGGTCATTTGCAGAGTTTTACACTATGATAATTATAGGGGTGGGGGAACGACCAGAAAAAATTTTTTTTTCTAAAGTGAAATATTGGGTTCAAAAACGATGGATATGCGTCATCATAAACACCATTTTTGGCGTTTCTGACGATGCTTTTTCCTTTTAGAATATTAAAACACTGAAAACTTTTTGTAAAAATAAGGAAAAAATCAGTAAATTGAACAAAACAGTCAAAAAAATGAGTATTTGGCGCTAAACGCTGCAAAGTTGATTTTTTTGCAAACGATAGCTAAGACATTTAAAACGGCATATTTTCTACGTTTTATTAAAATTCTGGAGTTGAAAACTTTTCTGAGGGAGGTGAAAACCTCCGTAAACCCCTTTTCCCAAGATTGTGTAAGACACCGGCTACCCCACCCAAAGTTTTGAGCTACATGTGGGCCATTGACTGACTAAACGCATATCATCTTCCTTATGTTCGTACTACAAATTTGAATAATTCACAATGTTGTAGTTTGGGAAAACAACTTTTCATATTTTTCATAACTTTCGTATTTTTGGACTGTTTTTCATTTTCTGCACACATGCACACTGGGGGTATGGGAGGGGTATCCAAGGAACGACCGGGCGCTCGGTCCCGGTCCCGGCCAAAAAACGGCCGTGCCTTTTGGAGGCAGAATTAGGAATGCATGTTGAGTGATCACGAAGAAACATTTGTTTTGCCAATAATATTAGTGTGATTATTTTGGAAATGTTCTTGAATTAAGTTCTCTGCAGCTTTTAACCAGTTTTATCAAGCTTTTATGAAATTAGCGCCAGGTAGATCTTATTTCTCTTGGTTGTATTACATCTAACATGCTTCAAGAAGTACATTAACAAAATTGAATGAAATTAAACGTAGATCAGCATAAAAACAAGAACTAGATGATACCGATCTATTATTTTATATATATGAGCAATAAACCCAGAATCGATGTATTAATTTGACTGTGAAAAAAGTTTTGATTTTCAAATGGAATCCTCAACAAGGATTACATTCTGGACAAAAAGTGTTCCAGGAAGTATTTATGTTACATTAGAGTAATTATTGCAGCATTGTCAGAGAATATCTCGAAAGAAAAACACTTTTTCGAAAACAGCTTTTGTCGCATACACACTTCAACAGTTATTGAGTTATTCTCACAGAAAAATGCAAAAGTACAGCGCCTATTCGATCATTTTCCTTAAATCATAAATTTAAAAATGAACTGAAATTAATTAAGGAAAGATAATAGGAAAACAGAAAAGTAGATTTTTTGAACGAGACTAAGACTGTGAAGTTTAAAGTCTAGAAGGATTCCTGACATCACATTTGTCCCATTTACAAGGGTTTAATGACAAACTTAAAAGCTTAAAAACATCTAGGCATATCCAACAAAAATTAAAAAAATAATATTTTGTGTAACATTTGTAGAAACTGTCAACTAACTTCATGCAAGCAGTTTGAATAACACAAAAGTTCCGATTATTTTCAGGTCTACCGGTTTTTGTTAAACGTGCTTTATATCAATCAGCCTCATCGCTTTTCTGTACTTTATCTAGAGTCTCTATTTCCTATTACATATAAGAAATCTATTACAGTGAACATGAAAATATTCGGAAAATAACACTGTTTAAATTAAAAATTAGGGTTTAATTTTCAACGTGTTAGCAATCGCTCGACAGCTTTCTGAGTTACCAGACTGTTTTTGCAGCAAAAAAATTCAACAAATTCACACGTCTCTGCATCAGACTATGATTGAATAGATCTGAATGGATTCAGTCTGCTTTTAAAAAAAGGTGCAAACTGGAGTTTAAAATAATGCTCAATATTCATGTAAACCCTTACACTAAATGAGTGTGAATTATCAGTAGCGCTGTGAAGAAAGACCTGATTTATCGCTCTAAAAGACTTGCTTAATCAAAATATTATCGTCTGTTACGATTAAGAAAAGTAGCTTAACACATATTTATAATGAATTAGAAATGTCGCGGACCAGTGGTAAAAAAAGATGTTTTTGGAAAGCAACATGAAAAATCAGTTGTATTTCAAGCTGCTCGGAACGATTTTGCTATTAAACATCAAACTACTAATTAGAAAGTATTTAAAACTACTTTAATTATAATGCGATCTTATATATACTATTTGGCTATTAAAATCTGCAGTCAATTAGTGGGCTGGTAAATAGACTTGTACATCGTAAGTGCATACATACATTATACACACACAACTAAACATATGGCATACATTACATACACTTACCAATACCTACATATTATAATATACATTGAGGCCCGGTCCCGGTCCCAGCCCTGGCCTCTAGAGTCAGGTCCTGGTCCCGGTCCCGGCCAAATTTTAGGCCCGGTCGTTCGCTGGTGGTATCCCCCCACCAGGACTTCTACCTTCCTCAGGCCATTCTGGACCAAAACCAATTGCTCGAACCATGAAAAAGCGTCAAACGGCGTCTAGCAGTGTAATTTCAAGTACATATACTTATTTTTCGAGCAGTAGACTGTCCAAAGCACTCATCCAGACATCTTTCTATTATGATTTTGTATAAATTTGATGTTACTGGTTAATCCATTCCCCTTATTGTTACTGTTTTAATCAAATAAAACCAAAAATATTCATGAAAAATCAAAACGACTAATTAAGTACGAAAATTTGACATTGAATAGGCAAAAGAGCAACTCATGTACCTCCTCCCTTGAAAAATCTCGTTTTATCCCCTCCTAGAGCTTTTGAACCTTTTTTTTGATTTTCTTATCATAAAATTATGCATAAAACTCTAAATTCAAAACGATTACGATGCGTTTTCACAGAATTTTAACTCAGGAAACGGTTGAAGACTAGAAAAATTCTGAGTATTTAGACGTGAAAATTTGTTCCGGCTTCCGCTGATTTACCATTGCCAAAAATACGTCCTTTCGATTTGAATTCAGGCGATTTCCGGGAGGTAGGCTTGCCAAAACTATAAGCAAGTCGATTCGATGCTCAAAATTTTTAAACAAAATTAGCGGATACGTACCTTTTCACTAATGTCTTTGACTAGGCGATCCAAGTTTGTGCCCGGAACAGATGCTTTTGAACTCTGAACGTTCGATTTAGCGCTAAATTTTGACGGAAATATCAAATTTTCTTTTACGCTGCGCTTATGAATCCTTGGTGGTTGACCACAACCTTGAAAAATCTGAAAAATAAAACCGTGTGATAACAAGAACGGCTAAACATTGTGGGAGGGGGTAACCGAACCGGTCATTTTTGGGAGATTAACAACTTTTTACTTTTGGCCAAAACTGGCAAAAAAACTAAAATGGTCAAAAAAGCACGTTTTTGCCTAAAATTTGAAGTATTCGAAATTCTCAATGTGTGGGAATGAGAGGAGACGGCTAACTTTGGTGGGCTAATCAATGTATTAGAACCTCCTCAGAGCTGGGACGCTAGAGCTGAAAAACGTTTTTGGCCAAAATTTTATATCGGCTATAGTAAGCCGGACATTGATCGTAAAACGTGAAATGATTTTTTTAATTTCTTCTGCGACAAGTCCATAGTTTCTCCGTAAAGAAAGGCTAGAATAAGCGTTGTCTTAAAAAATGACTTTACTTACATCGAAGCAATTGGAAATGCAGATAGACAAGTATAAATAAAATAGGCACATGGAAGATTTGGAGGTTAAGACCCTGAGATGAGACAAAAAAAGGAAACCTGTAAGGGAAAAATATACTGATAAGACAAGATTAGGCCAGAAAGGAACAAAAATTGAAAATTTTTTGCATAAGTGATTGAAATCAACTGAAAACTAAGAATGAAATGCATTTTTACATTATTTCAGCGTTCACACAAATTTGTGTAGATATTTTCGCCCTTGGCGTAAATCTGAAGCCCACAATAAAAGGAAAAAAGAGAAAATGATTGAGAAATAAGGCAAATCGAGCCATCAATTTAAATTTTTTCCAACGTTTCAAAACTTTTGAACTATTTTAACTTGTACACTATCAACTCTTTTGAGAGTACTGAAGCTCGATGCAGCCAAAACTTGTGTTTTTGCCCTAAGCTAATCTATAGAGCTAGCCCAATTGTACTTCAGCGAAGAGTAACCAGACTTCCGCAGCTAACTAGCAGTTTAGAATATGAATGACCAACTAGGTGTGGTCGGGTTGATAAATCATTCTGTATGTCATTTGATTTTAAAAATTAAAATCATTTAGAATAATTTATGTGAATAATTTTTGATCGAAAATTCAAAAATACATGTAATAAATTAAAAATCGTGCAAAAACGAAAATTAGAATGATGTAAATCGATCTAAAATTTTGCCATCAAGACGTATTGGAGCCAACTTGAGTGCCCTTTTTTCCGTTAGGAAATACCCATGGCCAGGCCCGTATCCAAGATCCGGCTAATGGCGGCGGGGGGCGGGGCGGGCGGACCCAACATAAATTGGTCAATATCTCGGAAAATCCGTCGGGATAGCTAGCAAAAACCGCATTTTTCGACCTTTTTCGACATCCATTAGGATCATAAAATTCGAACAATTTCAACAAAAAATTTTCAAGTTAAAAAGCTTTAAAAAGTGTCATTTTTGGTCGCGCTTAGGCCAAAATTACGGAAAATATTTCACATCCGGCGCGAAGCGCAGATAATTTAAAGATTTTGCATCAAAGACATGCGATTTTTCCATCTTTCCGTGCATTATCTTACCTTTCCAAATTTTTCGGCCAACCCTTTAAATATAGTGCTGGCCTCTAAAAGGAACCAGTCGATACGTAGCCTGAAAAAACCACCCCTTTTTTCCACAACCAAAAGGAGATGACTGATGATTTTATACTGGCGAACAAACTATGCCGTAAAAATTACAACTGACCCACAGATCTCTTTTCGGATCATTCAGAAACTCGAGATATAAATTTGTCGAAAAGTTCCTAAAAAATTGCCGTTTTTATGATTTTTTTAAAGCATTTTTGAGGGTCAGTATTTCTACCCGTATTCATATTTGCTAAAATCTTTTGTTTTAACGTTAGACTCCCTTGCAGACTAATAACAGAAAAAAATTTAGTCGCCCTATGTCATCCACATAGCTACAGTATACCTTTAAAGTCAAACATAAAAAAACCAGTTGTAATCTAAACAAAACCAGCGCCAATTTTCACAAAACTTAGCAGGAATGTGCTTCGTAGCCCCTGACATGATGCCTGATATTTATTTTTCACAAAAAAATGAAAATTACTCCAAAAATTGCCAAAAAAGTTCGATTGTAACCTAAAAAAACCACTGTAACCCAAAAAAAAAGACCAATGCTAAGTATTCGTTGCCATGGCAACGAAATTTCTCTTCATCAAGTTGCATAATTTTGCATTGATTTCTTGCAGAGGATGTAGAAGAGACTTACCTAGAGTTGTTTTTATCACTTAAAGACTTTATTTTAGAAATTTATAGAACTGTTAATAGAATTCAGAAAAAATTATTGATTTTTATATAAATGTGATAAAATGAACGGAAATATCAAAAAATGAATTTTTTCAAAAAATATGATGATATTAGGTCAACTAACTAATTTACGCTGCAAACCACGCACTTAGCATAACATTTTGGGGTGGTTTCTTTTAGTTTCCCAGCTTCTTTTACCTCCCAAATGGAATTTGCTGGTTTTTTTTATTTTTTTTGACTTTGATCGATTTTTTCTCCAAGACTAAAGGGATCTATGAAAACAACTAAGTGGCGAAAAATGGAGCATCGACGGGAGATTGCTCTGATTATATAAGTTTCTAGACTGGAGTGCTTGCACAATGGATATATGCAAAAAACATGAAAAGTGATTTTTTTTCTAGAGGCCATTACGGCTCTGCCCATGGCCACACACAAATGTGGTAGGCAAGGTGTTTAAGGAATTCAAAAATCCCCGCAGACCCCCTATAATCGAATTTAAGAATTTTTCGTTTTTTGCGACTTTTTGATGTCAATGAATAGAGCTCGTCGAAGAAAGTCTAAAAATAGTGTCTTAGTCCTAACATACATGATCTTGGGGTGGGCGAGTTCACTCTGCCCCCAAATCTTTTCACCCACCCTTCCCAGAATTTGAGTTTTTTTCAAAAAATTAATATAAAAGGTGCTGCTTTAGCTATAATTAGTGATTGGTAGGGGCCCCTGCCCGGTTATCCTGGCCATTTTTGACCCCCTCCCGGCCCCGGCCGGGGCAAGTCTCAAAAATGGCCGGAGGGCAAGGAAAATCTATTGCATTCATTTCTCTTAAAGAGTGCTATTAACGGCGTTCTTGTCTCTAAAGAAACCAGATAAGTCATTTGCTTGCTTTAAAACAATCATATTATCATTGTTCATTAGTTCAAGCTGAACGTTCTACGATTGCCTATGAATGACTGAAGCATTTAATCTGTTTATCCCAAGAATCTTCGTCTACTTGTTTTGAAATATGGGTTTCATAATCAATCAGTATCCTTAGCATTTAACATTTAATTTGCCAATGCATTTGCCGCAGCAGGAGAATCAAACGAAGTGGGTTCGTATTTAGAAACCCTAAAGCGCAAAAACTAAAGTCATACTTACAGTGCCGGATCCAGGATTTTCCTAGGGGGGCGGAACCCTGAATTGGGCGGAAAAAATTAGCTGTTTTAACCCGAAAATCGCTAAAAATCGCTCAAAAATCCTTAATTCTGCGCACTATTTTGGGCCAATGGGGGGGGCGGCCGCTCCGCCCCCCTAAATCCGCCCCTGTATACTTATATAAATGCTGAAATACTCAAAGTTTAACTATTTTCTGCAAATAGATTACTAAGCTAGAATTTTCTTATTCTCCGTTATAATTTGGACTGAAACGCAACAAAAGAAAGTAATATTTAAATCAATCGTCCACAATATCTTTTCGAAATGCGAAATTTCACTCATCTCTTAATCGCTACTCACAAAAGTAGAAGCCGGCGGATTATTCCATATCGAAATGCAATGCAAGTCTCCTCTCTAACGTGATTGTTTTCAAATGAGTGGAAATGATCGATATGGAATAAAACTTTGTTTGAAATTTCATCTTTTCCAAATTTGGGTGCAGATACTCGTAGATTAAATATTGTATATTAAATATATTATTATTGATATATTACATATTAAATATTAAATATTAAATATCTTAAATACTGTTGGGCGCATTGTGCAACTTTTAACAAAAATTGTGATAGTCGTTCAATTCATACTCCATACTAGCAAAGAAAAATGCTCCGATGGAACAAAAAAGATGAATATACTTGGAATTGTGGATTATTATGGATGTAAAAGGAGGGGACTAGGAAAAATCTACCTAAAGTCGGAAAATCTGCTAAAAATCACACTTTCACTAAGCAACGCAAAAAATCGATGTATATTCTGCGGCCAACAGATTAAAATAAATATTCAACCATAACAATGATTGAAACAGCAGCACGTTAGCTATGCAGTAGCTATGGGAAATGATATTAAGTAAACTAACAGTCTTTCAAGCCAATTGAATGAAATAGCAAACATCGAAGACAATTGAAGACATGGTTGGTTAAAAACAGTAGGAAACACGTAAGTTGACTTGAAACAGACTTAATGTAGATACACTAGCATGCCCGAAACGATTGTGTGCACTAATCAATCGGCTCCTGCTTTGCTTGCTATAATGCTCATAAAACAAAACAACTTTAAATACAATACCTCTTAGTTTTCTATCAATCAGGTGCCAGCAATTTAAAAAAGTAACCTTGATAGATTTCGTTTATACACTCTTATCTGAAACTTCGAACATTATTTAAAAAAGACACTTTTTTAGAGGCCGCAGAATATACATCGATTTTTTGCGTTGCTTAGAGAAAGTGTGATTTTTAGCAGATTTTCCGACTTTAGGTAGATTTTTCCTAGTCCCCTCCTTTTACATCCATAATAATCCACAATTCCGAGTATATTCATCTTTTTTGTTCCATCGGAGCATTTTTCTTTGCTAGTACACTACTTTTAATTAGCGTGATTTCAGTACATCAGTCAGTAAACACAATCAGTAACATGCCACAATAATGACAACAGTCCAAGAACGCGGAAAACAATATTGTTCTTAACATCAGCATTATCCTTTTTAAACAAGACAACCTTATTGACACCATCCATTTTTCAAATTAAAACTGCATTAAGTTATTTCTTCTTAATGTGCAGTTCACTTATAATCAAGCACAAAAATTTAACCAACGAATTCACATTGCAAATCCTCACTCAATCAATACACAAGCACAATGTGTTGTGACTTTTGAAATTGAAAACACCCAATTTTCAATTTTCAAATTGAAAATTGGATCAATTTTCAAATTGAAAATTGGGTCAATTTTCAAATTGAAAATTGGGTGTTTGAATTTGCGATGAAGAAAATAATCAAAAGATAGTCACTTGGTTTATTTAAGCCGAGTAATAAAATAACGACCGTCCACCAATTCCAAACTAAACGCAACTAATCTGATCACTATGAAAAAGTTTTGAAAAATGAGCTTGCTAAGCGAGAGTTGTAAACCAAGAGAAACTTAAAGTTAAAACCTACCATTAAATTATGAGAGAATTATAAAAGATTTTAAACTTCAAGAAAATGGAAAAGGCGGGATGTTGGTAAATTAGAAGGCAAAGATTTTCGGCAAAAATTCAAAAACTTCACGCAAATATCAAATGTAAGGAACACTAACGCTTTGATTTGGTAGTAAAATAAATTTGTAGTATAGACTACATATTAACAACAAATGAATAGTGCAAACTTTACACAACTACTAGGTGTAGAGAATACTAACAGTTTACGGCTTATTAATGTACATGATTACAATAAAGCTGTATATCTTTGTCGACTTCTGTGCACAGTAGTGTGATTGCTGGTTCATTTTAAACCACTTTTGCAGGCAATTTATATCAATTAAACGATAGCTCTCCATGTGCAAGATTTTGTGAAACATATTATAAACACGGCTAAGAAAGATTTAACTTTAATGCAACCCATTTAAGACAAAATTACATCTCTTCAATGATCTAAGGACACTTGAACATAATTTTTAAATCACTTTAGATTACTTTTGAGGGTAAACAAACTCACTTAATTGATGTCTCACATATGAATCCTTGAAAATTTCTTGACTTCAGTTACAAAGTCTCTGCAAGTCTATCGAATTAGGGTTAACACGTAACGTAAACTTTACACAAACACATAGCGTAAAGAATATTTTAGTCGGATTCGTAATTTTGATATTGCTCCGATATTTCTTTCAACATTTATGGAAAAATGAGTCTCCATAATGTTTTAAAGACAATAAACATTAGGTTTAAACCACTTTGCAATACTGCTGAGTGTAAGCAAGCGCGCCCAATTGACGTATATATTTCATTCCCTGTAAATTTTTATATCTCAGGAAAAAATTTCGATTTTTGCAATGCTCTAGAACAAAGGCTAACATGCAGTGTAAAAAATTACTCGGATATTATGATCAACATTCATGAAAAAATTATGTCTCTACAATGGTCTGAGGACATATAAACAATGAATGTAAACTACTTTACATCACTGTTGGATGTAAACAAACGCGCCTACGTGACGTCTCACATTTGATCCTTTGAAAACTTCTAGGCTCCAAGAAAAAATTAGGTTTCAGGAATGCTCAAAAACGAAGATAAATATATATGTAGTGTAAACTTCATGTAAACACCTAGTGTAAAGAAGATTTTAGTCAGATTCGTAATTTTGATATTGTTCCGATATTACGATTAATATTTATGAAAAAATTAAGTCTACATAATGTTCTATGGGCAAACTAACAATTGGTGTAAACTACTTTACAACACCGTAGAGTGTAAACATATGCGCCAGACTGGCATATCAAATTTGATTCCTGGTCCATTTCTAGACTTGATAAACGTGTCCCTGACTCGTAACCGGAGAAGCAGGCAGAAAAAACAAGACAGAAACGCATTTAAAACTCCAAATTTTTGACTTTACACTCGCTAAATATTAATGTATAGACAATTTGCTTTGACATGCACCCGATATAAAGCACTTTATTTTTATTCTATTAGACTTATCCCGACTTCTGGACGGAGAAATTGGCGAACAAAAAACGCAACAAAAACGTATTTTCCATCATTTAGAACACTGTAAACTTTAAAATTCCGTACCGAACTCCCCATTGAGTTTAAAGAAATTCGGTTTGGTACAATTTGTAGCTTTTAAATCGTAGTACATTCCTGTGTGCCAAAATTCTGTTGCAAAAATTATTTGGCATGATTTATCAACCAAACTTCGGAAAAAACGTGTTTTTTAGCCCATTTTTTACCTCTGATTTCGAACTTTACACCCCCATAAATAACTCAATATTGCGTTTTTTTAAATGCGGTTTGCTGCGATGTTTAGCCCCTGTGAGGCACTTTATTAATGCTGTCTTCGATTTGCACTGACTCATAAGCGGAAAAATTTGGCAGAGAAATCTTAGTTAAAATCCGTTTTTTTACACCATCCACTAGAGTGTAAACTTTAAACCCCAGGATCTAACTCACCATAGAGCATACAAGACTTTGCTTATATGCAGAATGTAGCCCTTGATCCGCTCTACATTTCTGTCAGAAAACATTTTAAAAACCTCATAACCGGAGTTAGTATCGGACATAGGAAGGTTGAAAACTCGACCAAAAAGTGCTTTTTCACCCCCAGATTTTCGCACTCTTTACACTGCCGTTCGATAAATAATGCGAATTTCAAAAAACAAAAAAAGTGTCATCTGTAGAATTCATCCCTCTATTATCCTATTCAGTTCAATCCTTCGAGTCATCAATACTCAGTTGTCCACATGCCGCAGTAAAAAGGTCCCAAAATTTGTCCTATGTTATAACGTTACACAAAAACTTTACACCTTCTTTACACAGTCAATTTTGAGTTTCAAGAAAAACAAAAAAACACGGGCAGCGAATTTTTTTATTATCTTTCTTTTAAAAAAAACCGCACCTTCCAGAAGTGTCCCGTTATAGCTGTAGGGGGGGGGGGGGGGTGCCCAGGTGTTGGGGGTACCCAAGTATATTATAGGTACGCGCTAACGCGCTACCTATGAAAAGTCAAAAAACGCGACTCACAATTTTCATACACGAACAGTTCAAAAAATTTGGCAGTATGTAGGTACAGCATAGGAATCATTGATCATTTCAGTTGATTAGACCTTTATTTTTGATCAGATCTTCGCTTAAGACTGCATGTCGCCTGATTCCCAAAAATCCTAAATTTTCATTCCGAAGTTTTCTTTACTTTTTCAATTTTTCAAATTAAAATTTAAATTTTTTCCGACCCAAAGAGTCCTTTTTTCAGTCGATCACATTAATCAGCCGAAAAAATGTACCGTGTCAAAATTTTTCGGACAATGAATCACTCCCTACTTTTTGACCAATTTTAAAAAAGCCAATGACCACCTAAAAAGCCCAATTACGCCCAAAAGTCGGGCAGGGTATAAAGAGTCGCAACTTTCGGAAGGCGAATTTGTACGAATCGCATTAACAAATAACCAATTAGAAGTATTTATAAGGCACTCAAAATATTTAGTAGGTAACCAGACATGCATAGCATATGAATTCTGAGGGGTGAAATTCTATGGTGCCTTTTTGGGCCCAAAAATAACGAGAACGCGTCAAAAACATCGTTTTTTCGGCGTTTCTGACAATGCTCTATCTGTCTAGAAGATAAAATATCTTTAAAAATTTGAAAAATTTAAAAAATCAAACATATTCAACAAAATATAGTAAAATCATGAGTATGCTGGCGCGAAGCGCAAAAATTTGAAATTTTTGAGCAAACAAATAGCTAAAGATGCTTAGAAAAGCATGTATTCTACGAATTTTTAGGAATCTTTCCATACGTCGCGAAATCCATGGGGGTGAAAAAATTTCTGCGGGGATAAAGGTAAAAATTTTTCTGATGGGGGGGCTGAAAACCCCCAACCCCCGCCCAGATCATATATGTAGGTAGCCTGCTTGCTTACCTGATCAGTGATTTCCTGTCCTCTATCCTGAAACGTCATTATTGCATCGGAAATTTTAACGTTTATCGGATCGATGACTAGTTCGATGTTGAACGGACCTTGCAGGCGGTTCAATAATTGTATTAATGTCTCTAAAATGTGAAACCTAAATTCGGGCAAAGAAACGGCACAAAGTGAACCCCCACTTTAAAATTAAAGTCATGAATTTATCAGGAGTACGAGGCATACAAGTAAGGGCTCAAAATTTTAAGTGTGAGGTCCCCGGCCATTTTGAGTTTTTAACGGATTCTAGGCCAAAAACGGTTAAAAAAGCAATTTTTTCCAAAAATCGAGAGGAGGGTAATAAATTTTCTGGCTTTGATGGGAATAGGGGAGACCAACACTGGAGTGGGAGATCCCCCATCCCCCTGTTACAGGTATGCTACAAGGAATCCTTCCTCCCAAAACCGTTCGCCCATTCCCCCAAAATTTGAGTTTTTACCTGCCTCCCGTAGGCGAAATCTTGCTTTTTTAAGCCGTTCTAAGGTACTCCTTGCCATTTATTGATTAAAAATAGGTCATTCGACGGTTGATCAAAAAGTACAAAATACGCTTGAAAATGTCTTAAAGTAGTAGCAAGCCACTGCGTAAAAAAAATCGGAAAATCTAAGCATTTTCGGAATGAAGAGCGACCGAATCAGGGTTAGGAAACCACTCTCTTTCTCTTCTCAGGCTAAGCTCAAAGAGGGGCAAAGAAGAGGCAGTAGAAAACAATTTTTCAAAATGTATGATAATTCACTAAAATATAGAAAATGTATGTTTTTGCCTTACATATATATAACAGGCGGATAGGGATCCCCGACCCAAAGTCGGTTGGCCTCCTCTCCCATCGCCCCAAAACCAGAAAATTTTTAACCCTTCACCCATTTTTTGAAAAAAACCGAATTTTTTGGCCGTTCGCAGTCTTTTTTTAGCCGTTTTTGGCCAAAAATGGCCGGGGCCCCCACCCGAAATTTCGAGCCATTACATTATATATATGGTTTTAGCTATAATGCTTCAAACTTTCTGCGCTTTTCTTCATGTATGAATCATTCTTCCACAATTTTGTCTCAAACCCGACAAGAAATCGTTTTAAAAAGAGAATAAAAACCCTTTGTTTTTTCATTCTTCGATTGATAATAAAAGGAAGAATGGTATTTTATAAAACTTTCACTTATTCCGCCGCTTCTCTCTCGGCTTCAATTAATCGACATTAATTTTTTCGGGAGAAATAATTTTTAAAAATTTAATTTATTCAATAAAGTACGATAAATCAAAAGACTAATTCCGACATTCCTCAAACGAGCCTATAGAGCCAAATTTCAGTTATTTCCAAACATTACTTCCAAGAAAAATTTCCGAAAAATTCTTAGAAACGATGCTTTTCTAAAGCGTTTTTTAGCTATCTATTTGCTCAAAAGTGTCAAATTTTGTCAAAACATGTGTACCTAAGTAGCGCTTCGCGTCCCTTACCCATGTTTTGATTACATTTTGTTTAATTTGTTCGATTTTTTATTTTTTGAAATTTTTGATGTTTTTATGCACTAGAAAGATAGAGAATCGTCAGAAACGCCGAAAAACGAAGTTTTTCACGCGTACCCACCATTTTTTGGCCCAAAAATGGTACTTTAAAATTTCACTTCCCCCTAGAATTCCGATGCTGTGCATGACTTGGTACTTATTTTCAACATATTCAGTGGTCAGGTTAATAAAGGATTGACTTTAAGGGAAGCAAGCTACGAAAACTTATTGAACTTACAGAAGCACTTTTAAATCCTGCATTTCAACGTTCAACTTTATGCTCCATACGGCTACAAATTCGGGGATAATTCAATACTATTTAAAATGCGAATTTTAGGTTTAACACGTAAGTTTGGAATTATCTTGAATAGCTATTATAAATAAGAAATTATAAAAATATATTATAAATAAAATTATAATTAAAATAAATCATAAATAAATTAGAAATTAGAAATTAAGATAAATTATGAATTATGAATAAAATCCGTAATATTAAAAATACTTACGCAAATAATCATTCCAAATATGATCAAAATGCTCAAAATCGGCGAAACACCTTTTCATTGCGCCGATGCACACTGGTTTACACGGTTTTGAACTGCGATCACAAAATGAACAAAACCTAAGGCGCATGACGGTCGCTTTACACGAATCAGAAGGCGTAAACTAAAAGAATGTACTTTGTAAACTCGATTTCTAAAAGTTTTTAATCAGCAGGCAGAGGGCACACAAAAGCATGGGGGGTAAGGGAATAATACTCTACCCCTGAGCTTTGAAAAACTGATAGCTATACGGCAATTTTGGCCAAAAAACTGATAGCTATTCGGCAATTTTGGCCGAAAAACCATCGCCATATAGCCTTTTTTCGGCTCAGAAAACTAGCTATATAGTCGTTTTTGAGCTCAGAAATGCTATATAGTTGCCTTTTCCGAGTTTTGGAAGGATATATAGCTATTTTATCGACTCCAAAACAGAGCTATATTGCTAAAAAGGTATAGTGCTGGCCTCTAAAAAAAACCAGTCGATTTGTAACCTAAAAAAAACCACCCCTTTTTTCCATAACCAAAAGGAGATGACTGATGATATTATACTGGCGAACAAGCTATGCCATGAGGATTACAATTGACCCCTGGTCGCTTTCCGGATCATTCAGAAACTTGAGATATAAATTTGTCGAAAAGTTCCTAAAAATTGCCATTTTTATGATTTTTTTAAAGCATTTTTGAGGGTCAGTATTTCTACCCGTATTCATATTTGTTGGAATCTTTTATGTTTTCACGTTAGGCTCCCTTGCAGACTAATGTCAGAAAAATATTTAGTTCTTCTATGTCATCCACATAGCTACAGTATACCTTCAAAGCCAAACCTAAAAAAACCAGTTGTAACCTAAAAAAAAACCAGCGCCAATTTTTACAAAACTTAGCAGGAATGTGCCTCGTAGCACCTTTCATGATGCCTGATATTAGCTATATTGCTATTTTTAGTCCAAAAAGGCTATATAACTATGTTTGTGAGTTCAAAAGACTATTTATTTGCTACAAACGCTCAAAAACGATTGTTTTATAGCGAAACCATTCGTTTTTCCGCTATAGAACCATTTTTTACAAAGCACATAGCTATCTACCGATTTTTGATTTTCACCCCTCCCCTGGAAGTCTGACCTTGCGCACCTGTGGCAGAGAGTAATAAGAATATTCGAAATAAAATCGATATTATCAGACAAGATCGATTTTCTGGATATAAAAGAATAGTAGATTAGTGTCACAAAAGTGTCCATTATAGAAACGTTGAAATACCAAATAATATAACAATATGAGACAGAATTCAATGAATGCAAAGAAACACGATTGTTTCCTTACTCTAATATAAAATAACTTGAGCTTGAAATGCGTATAAATTTAAACAGGTTTTTGTCATTTGACTAATGCAAAGCGAAACGCGCGAAATTGTGTTGAGCTTTACAAGTCGTTCTTACATATTTTACAAAATAGCAATCATCTGCTAAAATAAAATCACTCATATATAAATGCACGTACAAGAAAGAGATAAGAACGATACACAAATAGTAATCGTTTATTAAGGGTAGTTGGAAGATCCTCATTCCAACGCTCGCCACAATTCGGTCGTCTCCCGTGCGCAAAAGCTGATATTTGCCCTGCACCGATTTTGGGCAAAATTTTATTTTTTAAGGTTTTTTTAATGTGAATGACTCGTCATTTTTGACACGAAATAGAGTTAAACACGCCTCACCCTCATAAATAATTACAGCTTCCATATATGTTAGAGGAGGAATGGGGGATCCCCCATCCAAAGTCGAACGCCCCCCCCAAACCCCCAAAAGCCAGAAAATTTTTGACCCCCTCCCCCATTTTCGGGAAAAAAATCGAATTTTTGGCCGTTTTTAGGCGTTTTTCGGCCATTTTTGGCCAAAAATTGGATGTCATTCACCCCCTGAAATCAGCCGGGACCCCCTCCAAAAATTTTGAGCTGTTACATGTATGGGCTTATCCCTATCAAAAACTCTGAGCCATTATACGCAAGATAAAGAGATTGAAGAAGACGAGAAATGAAAATAAATGGAAAAGTCGATCTCCCCTATTGATTGCAATCAACGACTCGTAGTTTTCCAAGGCCCAGAGATGAGTGAGGGATACAATCCCTAAATAAGATACCAGTAAATTTAAAATTCAGGCCTTTAATGCACGTAAAATACTAAAATAATCAAAATAGTCTATGCGAAATGCTTTAATGAGGTAAGACCAGTGTTTTTTGTACAAGGTCCGTTTGTACATGTACAAAGATGGTCCCCAAAGGTCTTTGTACATTTTGTACATACAAATTTTTGTGTACTATAATCGATTTTAGTGTGGTAAAGCAGGGTTTTCGATCTTTGGTAGTGTATTTTAGCAAATTTCTGGGTTTCTGACGCCAAAAATTACTAAAAATTGTCTATTTGACATTTTTCCATTCTAAATGCAAATTTTGCCGTTTTAAACATATATATAGGACAAACAATTACTCATTCCGGCGCGAAGCGCCGAAAATTTTTAGGAACTTTACACCTTTTTACAGTTTTTGTCTTCCCAAAAATTTTTGTACATTTTGTACACACAAATTTTTGGGTACTATAATATGGTACAGTAGCGGTTTTCGTGTGGTAAAAACAGAGTTGTTCGACTTTTGGTAGTGTATTTTAGCTAATTTCTGGGTTTCTAATGCCACTAAAAATTGTCTTAAAACATCGCGAAGCGCCGAAAAATTTGACATTTCTCCATTTTAAATGCAAATTCTGCCATTTTAAAGATATATAGGACAAACAGTTACTCATTTCGGCGCGAAGCGGCGAAAATTTTTGGGAATTTCACACCTTTTTAGTTTTTGTCTTCCCAAAAATCTTTGTACATTTTGTACACACAAATTTTCGGGTACTATAATGTGGTACAGTAGCGATTTTAGTGTGGTAAAAACAGAGTTGTTCGACTTTTGGTAGTGTGTTTTAGCTAATTTCTGGGTCTCTAAGGGCAAAAATTACTAAGAATCGCTTAAAACGGCGCGAAGCGCGAAAAATTTGACATTTTTGCTTTTGAAATGCAATTTCTGCCATTATAAAGATATATAGAACACACAATAACTCATTTCTTTTTGCGGATTTCATACCTTTTTTGTAATTTTTGTCTTCCCAAAAATCTTTGATACATGTACAAAGACGGTTCCGAAAAGTCTTTGTACATCGGGAAAAATCTTTGCCGAGTACAAAAAACACTGGATAAGACTGCATTTTTTAGTGCTTCTTAGCCCATTCTGACTTGTTTCGCCACTTTTACCTATGAAAAAGATGAGACATCATCTAAAATTGTGAATTTTAATATGTTGGATTTCACTCTACGCATTTTATGAATAAACAAAGCAGAAATAAATTTATTAGCCCAGAATGTTTAGACTTCCTCACTACTTTCGTTCGCAAAATCATGCGAAAATGTTTCGGCTCGAAATTTGATGTAAGGGAGGGGGTCCCAGTCTATTTTTAGCAGAGAACAGGGGGAGTTAATGGCCCATAATTTTTAGCCAAAACGAACAAAAAACACCTAAGAACGGCTAAAAAATTCAATGTTTTCTAAAAATCAGATAAGGGGATCAAAAATTTTCTAGCTTTGGGGCATGGAGTCAACCAACTTTGGTTAACAGGATCCCCAATCCCCCTATTACATGTAAGTCATAGACCTGAGGTAGGGGTAATATCCCCCATCTCACCCCATGATATTGTGTGCAACGAATGGTTCAATCTAAAATTACGCAAAGAATATACCATAATGCATTCAAAACATACATGCACAAAGGGGGTGAGGGGGTATTATCCCCTCAGGAGGGTTAGCCGGACAGGTATTGTCCGGCGATTTCGAAGCTGATGGAACATTTTTGCATCATTTTTGAGGTCAAAAGCAGTAAAAACGTCAAAACATTTTCCGGCGCTTCGCGCCAGATTAGTACTTTTAAGTAATTTTTACTCAAAAAGCACCCAAAATTGATAAATTTTTGCATTTTTTAGTGTTAAAAATTATATAATGTAGTCAAAATGACTAAAATGCTTTTAAAATGCGATATTACCACAAAAATGTTCTATATTCTATTTTGACCATTTTGATCGTTAAAACAGCAAAAAATCCTGAACGTTAAATTTACTGTTTTAAATTTTTAGGATTTCACCCCTCCCTGCCGACCCTGACCTTGTGCACCTATGATTGAAAATAATGAGAAGCGAAAGCACTTTACACTCATTAATTGCCGCACTACATCCCTGCCAGTCATTAAGCCGTGAACGAAAGTTTTGGCACCGATCAAGGATCGATTAATCTGCTGCTTCATTTTATCCGGGCCATCGCCAAATGGCTTTAATTGGTCCATTTGGGCGCCCATACATTCAAAATAAGACGCATTGAAATGATAAGGCTGGTTGAGGATGCGAAACATTCTTTGGTAGAGCTGTTTGTAGAAGCTATCAATGGAATGGTCCAACGAGGGCAGTTTTGGCACCAAATTAATTGGGCTTGTGTAATAGGCCGACAAACTGTCGAAAAGTCTAATGAATATATCCGAGTTTTGCTCGTACAAAAATCCGTACGTGCGTTTAAACATTAGATGCAAATCGTTTCGAGCATTGATCAACAAATCTCGAAAAAATTCTAAAAATATAATAGAGAAAAACAATACAAATGAGATCAGAAAAGAAAGAGAATACAAATTTTAGTATCTTTAGAACGGTCATTAGTTAAAAATTAAATTTTACTCATGCTGTTTTGGATCGTTAAACCAATCAAAGAAATATTAAATCATTTTAATAATAGAAAGTCATCAATACGACAAAATAGAAAAAAACAGGAAGAGAAAAAGCAAGTAGGATAAGAAAGAGTGAAAACATAAATACGGAAAATATTCTTAAAAATATTAAATGAATTAATTAATTAATTAAATAATGATTCGAAACATTAAGACGCATACGTTGTCTTCGAAAAAGTAGTTTTAATCTGTAAATTCAGAAAGCAAGCAGACAGATACATTGCTATAAAATTAAACTAAAAAAATATGAAAGATTTCACGAACAAACTGAAATAAAATTTGTCAAAAATAATATTTAGTCTGGAACGCTTCGTTCGCATAATTTCCGAAACTTGTTATGTGTTTTGAAGAATCCATTGAGTTATAAAGGAGTTATGTCATGACTTAGTTTTTAAATTAAAAACGCAATGAGTAGACGATTCATCTTTCACAATTCACAAGTCTTTTCTTGGTTTGTGATAATAAAACTAATGCAACGACTGAGCTATTCTGCATAGATATTTATGATGCATGAAATGCAGACTGTAGGAGGGATCCAACACAAACGATTTGCATTAATATGAAAGTATATGTGCTGAAGAGTTAAATTTCTGTCAGCTCATTTGTGAGCCAGATATTTGTGAAAATAAAGCGAAGCATAAAGTTTTCAATAAGTGATGACTTGTTAATTAGTAACGGAATTGTACATTACTGCTCTTAATCAATATAAAACTACGCTCGCTTTGATTCAAAGGTGTACGTAGTTTATGTTTGTCAATGATACATATTATTTTCACACTTCCCATTGTCACTCCGTCGAAGTGAAACTAATTTTTTAAACTCAATTCGCTTATTCCTAGTTTTTCAACTCCTTCCGCTCTATAATCGTTTCCGAAAACAAATTTTCGAAGTGAATGAATTGAGAATGATCGAATCTTTCAATCTCGTTCGTTTGGTCAATTTCCCAAAAAAACGCAACGCTGATCGATAGTTCTTGCCAATAAAGCGGACAGGCGTATCATAGGCAAAGAACTGCGCTATATGCTCGGATTTCAAGGGCAAGGCGTACGCCACGTAGGTGTTCCAGTGTTCTTCAACTTGTTCAGCATCCACTATGTAACTACATTACGTTTTTTATTTTACATACCGCCAAGTCGAACTCATTCCCATGACCGAAAAAATGCACTGAGTGGCGAAATTTTCCATCTAGATCTTTCTTGTTTACTTTATATATTATTTGACGTTTCCCAAAGGCATTTTTGTTCTCGGTTATCCATCAATCTAACGAACTGAGGAGGGAACTGCTGACCACGACACAATAACGTAAATCATGTTTATATGGTCATTCCAAAAGCCAGATTAAGTATATAGTATTATCTAGAACGCTTATTAAACAGTGAGTATGGCAGTGTATTCATTGTGCATGCGTTACTGTAAGCGTCTCTAGCGAGTTCATGATTACTAGGTAGTTGGCGATTTGGCTCCGTACTTACACTCATCTTTTTCAATGCACTTAAAGCGCATTTCTTTATAATTTTCTCACTGGAAGTAATGTAAGTGGATCTAACGCTGTCGACTATTTAGTCACAAATTTGTGATTAGATTTTCGCAAGAGAAGGCGATAAGCAGAATTAAAGCATGAAGGTAATTTCTTGGCTAAGAAAGATTCGGAGAATGCACAGCTGGTACCAGAACAAAAGCGGCGCAATTAAATTATAGGACGAAACATGTGGTCAATCAAACCAATCGATCCAATTACGCACGACCTGATGACCGCGCGACCTCTTAGATACCTAACAAGAAAACTGCAATAGAGTTTCTGGTTAGCGAAGCGTATAATAAATCGCACAATCTTTAAGATGGCGGAATATTATGTACAATTTAGAAAGGTACCTCTATCGAAATTTTCAATTGACTTTCAGCAATGTTTTAGAGCCATTATAAGATGTCAAATGAAATTTTAACATGCTCTTATGCATACGCTCTTGATCAGACGTTAGCAACTGCTTAAGTTTTATCAATTAGCATAAATTTCAATTATGCATCACAGTTTCATATTTGCAAATAGTAAGAAGTCATCAATACGAGAAAGAAGCAAAGAGGAAGAAAGAAAATAAAAAGAAAAAATAAATAAATAAATAAATAAATAAATAGATAAGTAAAAAAGCAAATACTAAAAAAAGAAAAGAGGAAAAACAAAAAAGGAAAGAAAGAAAAACAGAGATAAGAGTGCAGCATGCTATTAGTAAGAAAGAAACAGAAAGGAAGCGTGAAATAGCACAAGTGTTCCTAAAAAAATCATATTATGAGAGATTGTGTGTTTTATGAGGTGCAAAAGTCTAAATGAAACAGAAAAAGAAGGCAGGATTATATACAGAAAACTTACATAAAAAAAGAAGAAAAAAGAACGTTAAAAAATCGTATAAATAGACGAGATCATCAGAGAGGAACTAGGTTGTTACAGTTTCGTGCCTTTAATCCTCTGACTGTCGCTGCAACCTAGCGGCACCAGTCTCGGCGGCTAGACTGCCTCTCATTAGAAAAAGAGAAGAAAAAATTAATTAAATAAATAAATCAATACATAAATAAATAAATAAACGAAATAAAATTATAGATACTATAGATGTTATAAAAATAATGATAATAATAATAATATTAATATTAATAAAAAAACTTTTAAAAAACAGAACACTCATATAAAATATATGAATAATTAAATAAATAGATGCAATAAATAAATAAGTAAAAATAAAAACTTTGTAAACCTACATGTGAAATACTGCCGTCTAGCTGATAAATAAATAAAATAGACTGGCGCGAAGCACGGAAATTTTCTGGCATTTATGCCAGAATGACTAAAAATTCTAAGAACGCATGAGATGCGAATCTTTTGTAGACTTGCCTTGTCTTCTTGTCAATTGTCATGCTAAGCAGTCTTTAAAAGACGCAATCTGTACAAAGCGCACGAATTTTCTGCATACTTTTTAATTTCTATTGTCTAGAAATGTTTTCACATAGGTAAGTAATCTTCTCATAGTGACAAACACTCTGCAGCTCTGCGTCGCCACTAAGTTAAGACATAATGGCCGAAACTACGGCGCAAAGCGCCGTCTGTTCAGTGGCCGAGAGCACGATTAAACGGTGAATATGGTTAAAATTAATCCTGAAAAATTGACGTTTTTTCATATAGCACAACAGATAAATCAAAGGATAACGGCAGAAACACACACAAAGAATGACATCAGAAACACACACACTGCCACTTATCATGATTAATTAACAGCAAGCGGCCCGATAAAGCAAACTTCTAAGCTAACCATGAAAACCATTATAGTTGTCCAGAGCTCGAATAGGAATCTTTCTAGCCGGAATCTCTATTAAAATTAATCTCTAAAGGCCGAATGATTTGTTAGTGTTTTTTCTTCATCCTATGTTATTTTTATGGCCGTATTCAAATAAGAGAATGAAAGTTATCGGAAAAATTTAATCAATTTCAGCACCCTAATGCTGGGCAAATCAGCACAATAAATTCCGGCAAGTTTATCACTTTTTTTATTTTTGTTGACGCAAATATTATGACAAACAAAGGTGCAGTTTATCTCGGCATGAACTAATTCATAAATAACAAGCTTACAACAGTATAAAATAACTTACTAACTCATCAGGCGTGGAGAAAAGAAGCATTTTGTATCAAGTGCATATAATAATAAAAAACGTAAAACTTGATGCTATTACTAAGGAGATTCTAAAGTTTAATGTCAAGCATACATGTAAGAGGGAGGAATAGGGGGATCCCTCAACCCAAAGTCGGACATCCCCCATCTACTAAAACCAGAAAATTTTTGACCCCCCCCCCCGATTTTTGGAAAAAAACAAATTTTTTGGCCGTTTTTTTAACCAAAAACTGGAGGCCACTTACTCCGCTTAGCCTAGTCAGGCAAGAGATTCAGTCTCATTCTATCTTTATCCTAAATAAGGTCTTTTACATAAAATATGAAAACAAATATGAAGCAGAAAACATCTCAATTAATTGATTAGGTAATTCCCAAGAAATCTTTGCGGCAGCTATGAAATATCCGTTAATCATAAAAGCTATTTTTGGCGCAAAATTATGGATTCCATCCAGACTGCCAAGAATGTCAACAATAATTATAATTAGTATTATCGGGGTTGAACCACCGGAAAAAAAGAGAATAACGACAAACGATGGCCAAAAATCCTTTAAAAATAAATATTCAATATCTGATTTCAATCTTCCAGCTATGTTGGATCGATGGGGGTAGGAGAGCAGCCCTTTCCGATGCTTCTTGAATCCATCCTTGATTACACTCACTCAGGAGGTTTCAATGCACGCTAGAAAATGGAATCAGAATCTTTAATACAGTCTGGAGATATGATTTTTCATAAGACAATTGAGCTTTTTTGATGTCATGTTTCAAGTAATTATAGAAGTAACTCGCAAGTAGAGCTATTTGCTAACTCTTCATCAATGTTTTCTGGTTTCCCTATTCGATTTCTTTTAATCTTATAGAAAATATCTTTCAAGCAGAAACACTGATTTAAGATCTGCTTAAATATTTATATTTTAGCTTAAATTCCGTTTGTCATTCCAAGTTTATTGCACGAAATGAATTAGTCGAAAACAGCAAGCAATTCTATACCATTGGAACAAGATCGGTGATTTTCTCCCAAATTTCATGTACAATCAATCCATCCTTTAAATTCGCACAAGCGCATATTAAAAAGTGTATACCCTTTACAATCAGTCGACACCACACCTGGGCGTGAAGGGGGTTTGGGGGTATGCACCTCCCCCGAGAAACCAAAATACCCCTTCCCCAGAAATCAAAATACCCCCAGAATTCAATTTTTAAAAATTTTTTTCGTTTTTTTCGCAATTTTTTGATGCCAATAGATAGTGCTCAATGAGAAACGTCGAAAAATGGTGTTTTTTCGCCATACCACCACTTCTAAGGCCATTGTTTGACCTTTGAAAAATCTTGCACTCCACTCCCCCCCGGAATTTTCTTGCTGCCCAGCCCACGTATGGTCGACACTATCGGATACGGACAGCAGAAATTTCAGATTGACAGATTGAATTTTTACGCACGCGTCATTTTTATTAACTTATTTCTATTCTGTATTTTCTTGTTATTTATTTTATTTTTCACACATCTGGGAACGCCCGGCCGACACTAAAGGCCATTCAGTACTATCACCTCGTTGTCAGACAATCTCACAACATACATATTTACTGTGTGACTAATTAATCCCTATGGAAACTTGCACTGAAAACCTTTTTATTTTTCAAATAGTGGGCTCACAATTCCGCACTCATTTATATGGACCGGTAAAACTAATACGCGCGTGCCTAAATAATGCTTTATTTCTATTTGTTGTTTTGAAAGCCACCCAGAAATAATTCCTTGACAATAAAAAGAGGCTGTTTCTAATTTCCGAAATGCGAAACAAGAGCTAAGAGCATTAAGAAGCTCTACTCTCAACGAAATCTTTTGAATGATGAACGATCGATTCAACAAAAGCCGCATTCTTTCCGAATGATGTAATTCAAATAAAAAAGCATTTTTATTTGACATTGGTATGCGATCGGATGGATCTATTTCCATTTCAACAAATTACGTTATTTGGTTTAAAATCGGATCGTATCTAGTGAATTATCCAACGGCTGAGCCCTCTTGCGCATTTCTATCGTTGTTATGTTTCGTATAAGAAAATTAGGTAGTTTCCTTAAATGGTCAAAGAGCCTTTTCGTTTAAAGAAAAATTACTCAGGGGCGGATAAACTGAATCACAGTCGAGCCACTATTACCAGCCGTCCTTTAACTAAGTCGCTTTTTTCAGGCCATAAATGTAAATTTATACGCGAGACTGCGATTGATAAAAGGGTAGGTAGACTCAATAATAGCCGAGAAAGAAAGTCGTATCGTTTAAGTTACGTGACTCAATGCTCGTGCCTGTTTACTTTATTGCTAAATATCGCCCATTGATTACTCAAGCAACAATGCGAAATTGAAAATAAATAATCGAGAAAAAATTTTTTTCTTAAAAGTAATCACGACGCTGGCGCTGTCGGCCGTTTGTATGCATATGATGACTGACTGCCTAAAAATTGCACAGTTCGCATCAAAGCGAAAACGCCGCCTTTGTAATTTTAACTTAACATATAGGTAGTTACATTCGGGTTTTCTATTCAGAAAGAGTTCTAACGTGATTTTGCCTAAAAGTCGCCCATGAAGCAGAGTTCGATTCGGAATAAGTGGGCAACTAGGCGTGAAATTTTCGGGTCGCGAAAGAAAAGAGCTGATTAGACGAAATCCTTTCATAAAATCGTGCTCAATGGTCCGGGTTGCTCGTTTTCAGTAGTGTGAATAAATAATTGTAACTTAATAACTTGTCAATCTACTCAAAGTGCCAGTGACGAGTAATCAGGAAAGGAAACGTCGAAGAATAGTAGCAGCGTACAAAATTTCAGTGCACGATTTAAAATACATCTCATCGTTTGTGTGCGCAGGGAGTGACGTGAATGCATTTTTTGTTCGGATGTCACAAGCCCCAGTTCCGGTGCCGGGGCTTATGCCCCGGGCCGAGCAAGGCTTCCCCGGGCCGAGGCTAAATCATTTGAAATTAATTCCAAAACTCTAAGATTTTCTTTCAGAATCAATCTTGGAAATTATGAGGAGCCAACGAAATGGTATATACTAAGAATACTGACGAATTCAAATGGCAAAATTTGATCGTTGAATAGCTCAAATGTAGATTTGGACCCAGCTTAAGCAATTTAAATTCAGCATATTCGCTCTTCTTTAAAATAAGTTATTGATAAATCTTTTAATATTCATTATTATTATAACTATTATTACATCATTGATACATTTATGATTTATGTATTAATTTTATAGTTCATCTTGAAATAAATAGCCTTAATCGGAAGACGAATAAATTTGTTTCTGTTATGTCAGATCTCATAAATGAAATTCGATGATATCAAGAATGCATGAAATTGATTAAAGGATCGGCTTAAGAAGGAAGCGAGATTCGATGCTGTGATCGCAGTTCTTGGTGCCCTGACCTAGAATCATATGTAAATATTGTTTTGTTATTCACAATTTTAGGAATTTCTTGAAGATAAAGTTCGTGCTGTCGGGAATATTTATCGCATCATCCACAATCTTGGCAAGAAAAATATGTTTAAAGTTTGTACATCCATGATTTTTATGGCTTGGTTTAGCTAGAAGCAGTGTTTTTTTGTATAAGGTTCCTTTGTACATGTACAAAGATAGTCCCTAAAAGTCTTTGTACATTTTGTACATGCAAGTTTTTGTGCGCTATTATATGGTACACTAGCGATTTTAGTGCGGTAAAACAAGGTTTTTCGATCTTCGGTAGTGTATTTTAGCTAATTTCTGGGTTTCTGAAGCCAAAAATTACTATTTGACATATTTCCTTTCTAAATGCAAATTCTGTCACGCCTAAAATTTTTGGGAATTTATAGTTTTGTCTTCCCAAAAAGCTTTATACATGTACAAAGACGGTCCCGAAAATCTTTGTACATCGAGAAAAATCTTTGCCGGATACAAAAAAAACCGTGGCTGGAAGACACGACTAATGCAGAATAGCAAATGTAGAATCGGCAGTCTTACATAAAACCAATAACTGCAATGTATATAATCAATAGATAAATTAGCAGTTTTTTTACTGAAATGTTAGAGTGGAAATTGGAGCAAAAATGATGTGAAACATGAAAATACATGCTCTGAACTGAAATGCTTATACTTTGCTTGGCTTTTCAGCGGAAAAATTAATCTTTACTATAAACAAAATGACGAGCACATAGCATCAGAAAAAATTTCTATTTTTCTTAAAAATTGATTATCATTCATTGAGAGCTTAGACCGATTGTGCCTCAACACTCCCACCGTCTCAACATTCCCACTGTCTCAACATTCCCACTGTCTCAACACTCCCACTCGAATTCTCAACACTCCCACCGTCTCAACATTCCCACTGTCTCAACATTCCCACCGTCTCAACACTCCCACTCGAATTCTCAACACTCCCACTGTCTCAACATTCCCACTGTCTCAACATTCCCACCATCTCAACACTCCCACTCGAATTCTCAACACTCCACTGTCTCAACATTCCACTGTCTCAACATTCCCACCGTCTCAACACTCCCACTCGAATTCTCAACACTCCCACTGTCTCAACATTCCCACTGTCGCAATGCTAAACGGAACCATATGAGCAGGAAGCCCTCTCGCCCAAGAATCTGGCGAACTTCCTAGAATTTTATCATTGATACTATTTGGGACTCGATCCCGCCTGGAGCACCATAACTTTTACGCTGCCCATGCAAGAACGATAAATTTCACTTAAGGGCGATAAGATTTACAACCTTGTACATATTCCAGTTCAGATTTAGGATTTTATATATCACTTATTGGTGACAAGATCTACGATCTTGCACATACCATAGCTTCGCCACTGAAATTCGCGAAACAGTGGTATGTGGCATCCGTGGCAGTAAAATCCGGAATCCGTTGAAGTAGAATATGTGCAAGGTCATAGATCTTATCATCAATAAATGATATATGAAATCATAAATCTGAACTGGAATATGTGCAAGGTTGTAAATCTTATCGAAAGTGAAATTTACCGTTCATGCATGGGCAGCGTAAAAATTATGGGGCTCCAGGCGGGATCAAGTCCCAAAAAGTATCAATGATAATAATTCTAGGAAGTTCGCCAGATTCTTGGGCGAGAGGGGGTTCATGCTCATATATGATCCCGTTTAGCATTGCGACAGTGGGAATGTTGAGACAGTGGGAGTGTTGAGAATTCGAGTGGGAGTGTTGAGACAGTGGGAATGTTGAGACAGTGGGGTGTTGAGAATTCGAGTGGGAGTGTTGAGACGGTGGGAATGTTGAGACAGTGGGAATGTTGAGACAGTGGGAGTGTTGAGAATTCGAGTGGGAGTGTTGAGACAGTGGGAATGTTGAGACAGTGGGAGTGTTGAGAATTCGAGTGGGAGTGTTGAGACAGTGGGAATGTTGAGACAGTGGGAGTGCTGAGAATTCGAGTGGGAGTGTTGAGACGGTGGGAATGTTGAGACAGTGGGAATGTTGAGACAGTGGGAGTGTTGAGAATTCGAGTGGGAGTGTTGAGACGGTGGGAATGTTGAGACAGTGGGAATGTTGAGACGGTAGAAGTGTTGAGAATTCGAGTGGGATTGTTGAGACAGTGGGAATGTTGAGACAGTGGGAATGTTGAGACGGTGGGAGTGTTGAGACGGTACCGCTTAGATCATGGGTACTCTATTTCGAACTTTAAAATTACCTCGTAATTCTTTTCCTCCCCGGAAATCAGTTATGAAGTTTTGAAAATCTGAAGACAGTTGCACATTTATGATGTATCGCTAATAATTGGTCATTTAATTGGACTGATTCAGTAACACGTGCATCATTGATATTTTTTCAAATCGTTTTTTAACTTATTAAGCTATAACTTAAAGGCATTATACGGTGAGAAACCTGAAATTCATCCCCTTTTTACAATTATATGAATAAGTACTAATCTAAAAAACACCGTGAATAATTTTATGTGTACACTCAGGCCCGTATTCAGGGGGCGGGAGGGGCCGCCCCCCCCCCCGAAATAGAGAAAAATTTTTGTTCTTTCTAAGGTCCCCCAAAGGGAAAAATTGAAAATTGGCGAAGTGGGTCTAAAACACCGCCAAAACAGGTTTTTAGCGTACTTTTGAGCAGGTAAACTCAAAATTTTTCGGACGCTTCGCGCCGGATTTATTGTTTATGTATAGTTTTGTCTTCTAAACCGCTAAAAATCGTTCAAATTTGAGTTAGACGATAGAGCAAGAGCATGTCAATTTTATCTAGCGCTGTGCGCCGGATCCATTGTTCAGCTATAGTTTTTGCCTTCTAGCTTACTCAAAACACCTCAAATTTGAGGTTTGACATGGGAAACATGAAATTTTTCCAGCACTTCGCGCTGTATTTATTGTCTTATATTTGTTTTTTGTCTTCTAGCCCGCTCAAAACCGCTCAAATTTGAACTTGACATGCAGAATATGTCAATTTTTTCGGCCCTTGGCGCCGAATTATTCATTATCTGCATTGTTTTTCTCTGTAAAGGACAATGATTAAGTGCAAAGGCAAGAGATAAGAAATAATTCGTCGGTTAAGTGATGAGAAATCAGCTTAAATGATAAATTTGCTGTATATCAATATGAAATGAAGTGAAAAATTTTTGAATTTTTTTTAAATTTCTGTTCACCATCGTATAGAGCGCGCTGAGGTACGCTCAAAACTGCCTTTATTTTCGCCCATTTCTAATGGTTTTCGAGATATCTGGCCTCAAAAATTTTCGGTCCCCCACCGAAATGAAATCCTGGATACGGGCCTGTGTACACTTATAGGGTCAGCATACATTAGTATGCATAACATCTTGCCCCAGCCCCGGCCCCGGTGCCGAGACATAAGCCCCGGCCCTGGCTACAAAGCCTGCCCGGGACATCCCTAATTTTCTGTTTACTTTATCAACGAAACGTTTGACCAAAAGACGGAGGACTAATTTTCATATTTTTAAATTCAGATGTGATACTTAATGATCGCTTATCACACATAGCATAAGGAAGGACCGGAGAGGGGAGTATTGTGCCTATGTAAGATACGGTGATTATACGGTGAGAAACCTGAAATTCATCCCCTTTTCACAATTATATGAATAAGTAAGTACTAATCTAAAAAACACCGTGAATAATTTTATGTGTACACTCAGGCCCGTATCCAGGGGGGGGGCGGGAGGGGCCTGCCCCCCCCTAAATAGAGAAAAATTTTTGTTTTTTCTAAGGGTCCCCCAAAGGGAAAAATTGAAAATTGGCGAAGTGGGTCTAAAACACCGCCAAAACAGGTTTTTAGCGTACTTTTGAGCAGGTAAACTCAAAATTTTTCGGCGCTTCGTGCCGGATTTATTGTTTATGTATAGTTTTGTCTTCTAAACCGCTAAAAATCGTTCAAATTTGAGTTAGACGTAGAGAGCATGTCAATTTTATCTAGCGCTGTGCGCCGGATCCATTGTTCAGCTATAGTTTTTGCCTTCTAGCTCACTCAAAACAGCTCAAATTTGAGGTTTGACATGGGAAACATGAAATTTTTCCAGCGCTTCGCGCTGTATTTATTGTTTATATTTGTTTTTTGTCTTCTAGCCCGCTCAAAACCGCTCAAATTTGAACTTGACATGCAGAATATGTCAATTTTTTCGGCCCTTGGCGCCGAATTATTCATTATCTGCATTGTTTTTCTCTGTAAAGGACAATGATTAAGTGCAAAGGCAAGAGATAAGAAATAATTCGTCGGTTAAGTGATGAGAAATCAGCTTAAATGATAAATTTGCTGTATATCAATATGAAATGAAGTGAAAATTTTTTGAATTTTTTTTAAATTTCTGTTCACCATCGTATAGAGCGCGCTGAGGTACGCTCAAAACTGCCTTTATTTTCGCCCATTTCCTAATGGTTTTCGAGATATCTGGCCTCAAAAATTTTCGGTCCCCCCCGAAATGAAATCCTGGATACGGGCCTGTGTACACTTATAGGGTCAGCATACATTAGTATGCATAACATCTTGCCCCAGCCCCGGCCCCGGTGCCGAGACATAAGCCCCGGCCCTGGCTACAAAGCCTGCCCGGGACATCCCTAATTTTCTGTTTACTTTATCAACGAAACGTTTGACAAAAGACGGAGGACTAATTTTCATATTTTCAAATTCAGATGCGATACTTAATGATCGCTTATCACACATAGCATAAGGAAGGACTGGAGAGGGAGTATTGTGCCTATGTAAGATTTTGGAGAATATACAGTGCAAAAAGCCGAGTATTCTACCTAAAAACGGTAGAAAATATCAACAATTTTCCGGCGCTTCGCGCCGTATTGATAAATTTTTGTATTTTTCATCGCTAGAACCTCATACATTGGCTAGACTCCACTAAAAAGGGTAAAGAAACTCAGTTTACCGCACATAACGTGCTATTGTATCCCCCTCTGACCACCTCTACTTTGCTCATACAAATATGTCGCTCATGCAGAAAAATGCTAAAAGAACGCATATAAATGATAACAAATTTTTAAAAACATGCTTCCTGCAGAGAAAATCGAAACGAGTATTCGCTGAATGTACGTGCGATCGACTTTTGAAATGTTTGATCCGCAAATTCCGGACAAAAAATGCTTTAACTTTCAGAAAGTCGAGATATCATGTAAATAAGTACCTACCTACCTAATACATTTTTTGTTGATTTCTGATTTTCGTTTATATCTGAACATCTCCAAATATAATATCTCGTTATATTTTTAACAAGAAACATTCTACCACCGCATATATTAAGGATGTACTACGACTAAAGCGAGAATCACCCGTGCGTGCTATGATCTGAAGTTTCCCAGCCCAAACAGATTAGCAATAATCGATTTGATTTAGGAATGCTTAACTTTATCAACGCATCTTAAATGCGCAATACCTAATGTATTCTATGAAAATAGGTTTTGTGCAATGCATGCTCTATTTAATCCTCATACAAAAATCGCTACGTCGTTGCTTAATTTTTTGCACGCGGTCCTCAAAACTAAATTTTTATGCCTAATGCCTTTCAATAAGTCAGTTAACCAAGCTTATCCTATAATGAATTGCTAGTGATTTAAAGTGCGCATTTTGGAAATGTGATAATTCGCACTTTTAGTCGAAAATTCCATTAAGTACGAATCATTTCGATAAAAACCTCAGCTTACTGTCGAATTTCGACGTTCTCGATTCGAGAGTATGCGCCAAGCCGACTATTTTATCTTGCGTTAATGTTCGAAAGTTTAATTGAGATTCGACGAAAAGCGCCTCTTCCGTGGCCCTATTACAGCATTGAGCTGGTCCATTTAGGCAAAATCTTAAATCGTAAACCGGTTCGGGCGCTCGATTAAATTTGACAACCGAATCCGGTCTATTATTAGCATCGGCGCCTTTTTCGGGCACATTATGCAAATGAGTCGGCGGCGTGCACACAACGTGAGATTTTGGGCCGTAATCATTTAATCTTAAACGATGCTTGGCTGCGGGGGCCTGCGTTTGAGCCGCTCTTAATGGGAAATTCGCCCTGCAGCAAGATAGGTCGGACAATAAGATAATCAATGTTAAGCCCACCAACGAAATATATCCATCGCGAAGAAGCCCGGCGCACATTTTTTTTAATTGGTCGCGCAAAGTCCGAGGTTAATAATAAAGAGACTACATTTGCTTGGCAGTATTTAGTAAAATTGCATTGGCCCTGGACGAAAAACGAATACTTTTAGCAAAACGCGCAAGGCAAGGCAACGAGCGCTTAGTAACTCGATCAAAATTTTCGGGGATTGGCTATTTCGGGCAACCGAACATGCTAATTTTTGCTTGCACGAAATCACCGAAAACACCAGATTTCTAATATTTTGAAAAAAACGAAAAAGCGCACGAATTTCGGGCAAATGCAGAAAAAAAGGAAATAATTTATTGGAAAAAATGCGAGCGGACTGAAATTTTAAAGGGGCGTCAAAAAAACAAGTCTTTAACCGCGTTACATTCGTTATTAGCAATTAATTAGGCGAAAAAGATTAGTTATTCAAAGTAAGATAAACCAATAATGGAGGATCACCGTACGTTTTACATTATTGTATAAATTTATAGAAACACACGCTTATTGTTTAAATGTTTAAGAATTTGACATTCTATCACTGCTAAACATAAATGCACATAAGGAGGAGTGTAATGAGGGTATAATCACCGCTGGAGGATCCAAAAGTTACGTAATTTCGAGCAGTTTAGATTCAGAATAGCGTATTTTCAAGCAATTTCGACATAAAAAGCGAAAGAGGCAACCTACTGTAGTAACTATCCTGCATTCTACCCTATCTGATCCCAAATTCTCGATTGCACCCCTCCCTGGCCAACCTGACCTTTCGCATCTATGCTGCTAATGAGAAAATCTCATAGAAAAAGGAACTTTAATAGATAATCGACATTTTATAATCTGAATATCAATATTAAATCTTAGTCAAACGGAGCGAGAATATACAGCAAAAACAACAAGTAAAAGGCTAGTCACGATCATACATAGGTGTGGGGGTTAGAAGTTTACACTTCCCCCAGACGTTGAAAAAATTGCCGTAGTTTACTGTAGACTCCTAGAATTCTATTCTTAGTAACATTTTTTACGATTTTGGGCAATTTCACCCAACCACACCCCCAGAATTTTCTTGCTACCCATATATGGTCACGATCACTGTTTTTTTTTAGCGCGGCGCAAAGGAAACCCGCCCTGCGCTAATGGGACATTTCGTTCATTAGCGCCATGCGCAAAGGCTTTTTTGGGCAAAAAATTAGAAATTTAAATATTTTATATTGCATTTTGATTTAAAAATTTTTAAAATTTTTTTGGCGCTTGGCGCCGACTTCTTAAGAATGAATTAATTGTGTTTGCCAACCACCGCTTTCCTGTTTCATCATAACCGAATCCCTGCTTTAGCATCTTTGCAGTAATGAATCCTTTTGCTTTTGTGGTGCATGGTGCCAAATTGATTGTTTTCATTTTAAATTTATCTTTGAAATAGCCCAGCCTTGAGATACACATTGAGAAGATGCCAAAATTTCGGGCGCTTTTGCATCTAATTATTGGTTTCTATATATGGCTGCATTTGCAATACACGAAAATTGAGTGCAAACTGCAAAGACAGCTTGAAGAAATCGCTCAGTCTAGTATAGTAAGGCAACGAGAAATCAGGTATCAAACTTGATATTTTTACCATTAGATTTCTTGTTCGAGTTGAACCAGTAGTAAGAATTTTTTAAATTTCAGCCAGAATTTATTGTCAGTCAGCGTACATGAGCGCATCAGAAGTTCAAAAATGCCCTTGTTTTTGCCTATCGCCAAGCATTCAAAGGTTTTTTGCGTGCGCTAATGAGAAGCTCCGGCGCGCAAACGCTTCCATCCTGGCCATTAGCGGCTGCGCAAATGGGGTGGCGCTAAAAAAAATCCTCTGGTCAACGACATGGCCAAGGGACCTGGCTACATGCGTCAGCCAATAGTACAGAGTGATCAAATTTGAAAGCCATAAGAAAATAGCAGAGTGCAAATGCATTTGCAGCTTATGAAGAAGCCCTGCAATGACGAATTCCAAAACAATAAATAAGAAAAAATTGAGCTTTACATTTATGCATACAGTTGAATATTTCCCTGTCCTTTAGCATAACAAACAGATGTTAACTACACTTTCACAATTTTTCTGGATTTGTGAAGACTGAGAATTGACATTGACATTTTGTCGTTTATGAAGTGTTTAAATCCAGTTGAACAATTTCGAAACAGTTGAAGTGTTGAAACTTACTTTAAGTTGAAATTTTCGAATTTTTATGTGTTCAAATCGAAATGACGTATATACAGTTTTGTCAGCTTTGTTGGTGGACATTGTCGTATTAGAAAATCTTTGAATTTAAATTTACCAGTTATCTTTACCATATGCTTTGGCGCATTTTGCGTATTGTCTGCTAGCTGTTTGTGAAACGATTGCTAATCTTTCCTTAATTGGTATCCATTTAGAGTCATACAAATGAGTTTGCATTCCAAACTGGTAGAAGCTCGGGTAGTGATAAATATTATCTGATGCATTTAATATTTTCTCTCCATTTGTAAAAATGTCCTTAACATCTGAAAGGAAGCCTATTCTCAGTGCAGAAAATCTTTAAGATTGCTAACATTTTCATAATAAAAAAGAGTTCATTGACGCTGAGTGAATGGACTGTGTCATTAGTGTCTAATACGCTCTCAGCCATACAGTCTGCAGGGTAAACAATAACATTTTCTTTGATAATATTTTCAAAAGAGTCACACTCAATATTAGGCAAACTTCGAAACTTCTCAACAGAAACGTTTTTTGTGTTGTGTGTTAAACCTGCTTTGGTGGAAGTCATTCATTTAAACCAAGACGTTAAACCTACCTAAGTCAAAAATATATTCTTATTTGTCCTTGCTGTTTACTGTTTTAACTTGATAAATTTGTACTTTGTGCAAATGGCCTTGAGAAATCAAAATTGCCATTTGCTGCATATGCAAGTTCTGTGAGGTCGACAGAACGCTTCATAGAGTTGCTGCAGGATATCTGAGTTCCCATGCCCTCTCTGATACCTTCGCTGTTTTGTCGAAAAGAAAGGATTTTCTGAAACAAATGCAAGCAGGTGGTACTTTCATGGTCAAAAGCGGCACATTACGCAAGCTGAAAGCGCTGAACCGGAGAATCTTTAAAAAATATGCCGCTAATTAAAAGTTCATAAATAAAGGGCTTATCTGGTGAAGATGATATGTTGGTCACATCTTTTCTCCGCATAAACAGTTTGTCCGTATCATTGAACAAACGCTTGAAAAATTAAAATAGTCAGCTTCTGGGACATGAGCTTCTAAGAAGGTGTTGTTAACGAGAGGATAAACCGCAACACCGTTCTGTTCTGTCAGCAGGAAGATAATTGATACATGCAGTCTGGAAACATGGAAAAACATGTAGGAGAATCTGCAGAATCGTTAATAAATGTGTTGTAATGTTAATAAAATAAATAAAAAAGAAAAACGAAATGGATAGAATACTGACAGTTCAACGCACCTGCAAAGCGGTTCATTAAAAGCACTGAGTGAAAAATGCTGATCAACGAGATGGTTGAAAAATCTGCAACTCCATTCAAGTGCATTCTTCTAAAACAAGGCATATTCAAAGTAGGCAATGATCTCTTTAAATGGATTTAAAGTGGCTGTTCTGTATAAATATTTCATTAATTAAAACGCTGTTGAGCTTATTTTTTTGCATTGCCTGGCCCAGTTTCTCCTAAGTTAAAAACGGACGTGAAGTAGTTTTCAGAAATTTTAACATTTGTCATCATTGCTTTAAATGAGCAACTGTGTATATTAGTAACACTGTTAACGCATGTGGATGTGCATTGTAAACGAACACGTATATTGATGATTTAATAAAAAATTGGCGAAAGTTTCCCTGTAACAATTTGCCTGTAGAACGTGGGGTCCCATCCCAGCGTTGAGAGCATCGGCCTACGGGTAATCAAACTGAATTTCCTGAAATTTAAAGGAGTGCGGTGGTATCTGGTTCATTATGAAGATATGCTGTAACTTCGCCTGTAGCTTTTAGGCCGATGAAAAACTAGATGCAGGTTTTCTTCAGTTTCCAACTGCAAACATTTCACGTTCATTCGGATATTTGTTCATTATTGAAAAATGTTCAGTGAAAGAAGGTGTTGATTTGGCTGTGGGCTACCGGCTGTTTTTTTTTCATTTTCGATTTTCCAGCGTTCTGTGGTCGGTTGGACAGTGTTTTTTCATCTCCGAAGAAAATTTTTGGCCGTCAAGGTTCAAGTAGGCGAACGTTCGGAATTGATGAACACCCATTTGGTGCTTTCTATAAGAAAACATTTACAAAGAGGTGACGTTTTCAATAGAGGCTGTATTACGCAAACAATACGGTAGTTTGTTGATGAGCATTTCACCTCTATCCATGACAAACGTTCTAATCTAAAAACGCAATTTTTTTGCAAAGTTTGGAATAATTTTGTACAGTGCTTGGAATATTGCATAGTCAACAGCTTGTAAAGTTTGAACATGCTTTGTAAAGCTTGAATATATTTTTGTAAAGTTTGGAACACTTTTGTAAAGTTTGAATACTTCTTGTAAAGTTTGAATATTTTTGCAAAGCTTGGAACACCTACATGCTTAAGCATAGTACTTCTGTAAAGTTTGGAACATTTTTGTAAAGTTCGGAATATTTTTTGTAAAGTTTGGAAAATTTCTTGCAAAGCTTGGAATATTTTTTGTAAAGTTTGGAAAAGTTCTTGTAAACTTTAGAATATTATGTATCTAATCTGCATTTCTCATGCATTGTTGAAACTATTTTATACGCTATATGCAACTCGTGCTTGTGTTTTGCACCTGTGAGAATCATTTTTCCGCTTGTAAAGAGTAAAAAAGTCACATTTCTATATTTGTATACTAGGCCGGGAAATAATTCTACTTTGTACATGCATTTTCTTTTCACCAGCTCATAAAACTTGCAAAGATCAATGCGAAATCCCAAGTTAGCCGAGCCAACAAACAGCACAGGCTTTATTTTCAACATTAAATTCTCCATTTTTAGTATATGGATGAATGCCTTTATCGTATTTTCTCCTTCTTGAACAGTTTTAGCTCCAATACATACAATTTTGCCCGACTTGAAAATCAGCAACGTAGCTGGGAGTAATCGAAATATGATGCCTGGAAATTTTAGGCGATTGTATTGTGTAGTATTTGGCAATTTAAGTGTAGATATCATCTAGATTTAGCGTGTTTGGTAGTGCTGTAGTTAGCACAATGTTCTGTATTGTAACCATTTTCTATAAATACCTATATATAAATTGTTATTTATAAACAAAAATGATTTTCAAACACCCTTTCACCTGTCTTGTTCCTGGACCAACAAAGTCCGGTAAAACTACATTTGTTGGGCAATTAATCGAAAATAGAGCACACTTGATTGATACCAAAATTAAAAGATTTGGTGGTGCTTTGCAGAAAATCAACCACTTTACAGGAAAATTGGAAATGTTTCGTTTATGAGGGGCTTCCTGATTTTTCATACTTGAAACAGTTTAGTCCTGTGCCGCAACTTTTGATTCTCGACGATCTGATGCAGAGAGCAAAGGTAATACTCAGATTGTACAGCTGTTTACACGTAGTTGTCATCATTGGAACATTAGCATTATTCACATTGTTCAAAACGTGTTCTTTGAGGGACTCAGAACTTCACGTATAAACTCTGACTATATAGTTTTATTTAAAAATCCTGCCGATCAATTACAGGCGCAAGTTTTATCTCGTCAGCTTTATCCTGCCAATCCGAAATATTTCATAGAAGCCTACTCTGATGCTACTGCTCAGCCGCATGGCTATCTGTTGATTGATCTTACTCAGAACGCTAGAGATGAACTTAGGCTAAAAACGAATATCTTCAGCAGTCATCCAGCTGTTTATATGCAAAAATCTATAAATACTACAAAAAAGGTGATGAAATCAAATAAAACAAAATGGGTAAAGAACGATTAAGACGCAATATTATTTGTTTACACCTTTTTTGTAGTATTTATAGATTTTTGCATATAAACAGCTGGATGACTGCTGAAGATATTCGTTTTTAGCCTAAGTTCATCTCTAGCGTTCTGAGTAAGATCAATCAACAGATAGCCATGCGGCTGAGCAGCATCAGAGTAGGCTTCTATGAAATATTTCGGATTGGCAGGATAAAGCTGACGAGATAAAACTTGCGCCTGTAATTGATCGGCAGGATTTTAAATAAAACTATATAGTCAGAGTTTATACGTGAAGTTCTGAGTCCCTCAAAGAACACGTTTTGAACAATGTGAATAATGCTAATGTTCCAATGATGACAACTACGAGTAAACAGCTGTACAATCTGAGTATTACCTTTGCTCTCTTGCATCAGATCGTCGAGAATCAAAAAGTTGCGGCACAGGACTAAACTGTTTCAAGTATGAAAAATCAGGAAGCCCCTCTATAAACGAAACATTTTCAATTTTCCTGTAAAGTGGTTGATTTTCTGCAAAGCACCACCAAATCTTTTTAATTTTGGTATCAATCAAGTGTGCTCTATTTTCGATTAATTGCCCAACAAATGTAGTTTTACCGGACTTTGTTGGTCCAGAGACAAGACAGGTGAAAGGGTGTTTGAAAATCATTTTTGTTTATAAATAACAATTTATATATAGGTATTTATAGAAAATGGTTACAATACAGAACATTGTGCTAACTACAGCACTACCAAACACGCTAAATCTAGATGATATCTACCTTAAATTGCCAAATACTATGCAATACAATCGCCTAAAATTTCCAGGCATCATATTTCGATTACTCCCAGCTACGTTGCTGATTTTCAAGTCGGGCAAAATTGTATGTGTTGGAGCTAAAACTGTTCAAGAAGGAGAAAATACGATAAAGGCATTCATCCATATACTAAAAATGGAGAAATGCAAATTAGATACATAATATTCTAAAGTTTACAAGAACTTTTTCAAACTTTACAAAAAACATTCCAAACTTTACAAAAAATTTTCCAAACTTTACAAAAAATATTCCAAACTTTACAAAAAATATTCCAAACTTTACAAAAGTACTATGCTTAAGCATGTAAAATTTATTCCAAACTTTACAAAAAATATTCCAAACTTTACAAAAAATATTCCAAACTTTACAAAAAATATTCCAAACTTTACAAAAATATTCCAAACTTTACAAAAAATATTCCAAACTTTACAAAAAATATTCCAAACTTTACAAAAATATTCCAAACTTTGCAAAAAATTTGCGTTTTTTAGATTAGAACGTTTGTCATGGATGAGGTGAAATGCTCATCAATAATTTTTATGTATAGATTTGCATAATAAAATTTGGCCTCTGGGCTTAAAAATTCCCATAACTTGAAAAGCGTGCTCAATTCGCCTCTTTGTAAATATTTTCTTATATACTTTGAAAAGCGCCAAATGGCGTGTTCATCAATTTCTAGTAATGTTCGCCTATATTGTTTGCTCATTTTTGGCCAAAAATACGCGCCGAGTGATTGAAAAAACACTGTCCAACCTCCATTTTTTAAAAGATTCACAAGAGACGAAATAATTCTGATAATCGAAATAACTATTTATACTTTTAGCACATTAGAGACCCATGAGTCGAATTTTGGCGGGTAGCCCCTCCAGCGTACCAGATAATCAGTTTTTGCGCCTCTTTTTCGCGTTTTTATAATTTTTTCAATAATGAACAAATCGTCAGTGGAAACGTTAATCTTTTGCAGTTCGGGCTCGTAAAAAATACCATCTAGTTTTTCGCCCATTTGATCTTCTAAAACATAGACAGGCGGGGTTCTAGCATATCTTTCCTTAATTAAAAAATACTCCTCGGTCCAATTGGGCCAGAACCCTTTTTCGAACGTACGCTTCACTTTACTTATTCTGACTTTGTCGCCAATTTCGAATTTGAATTCATTTTGATTATCGCCCGTAAGGCGGAATGCTCTGTTTAATATTTCACGCTCGTTCTTAGCCGTCACATTTGCCGGACACGTACCTATTGTTCTATGAAACGAATTGTTGTAATTTTTCATAATTTTTGGTAAAATGTCAATATACTTGTGCGTGTTGTTTTTAGTAAAATACCTCCACATGCGTTCTTTGAGTGTTCTATTGAAACGCTCTACTACAGATGCTTTCATTTCGCTTTTTGTGGTGAAAAAATCTACAGATTCTGATTTCAAAAATTTCTGAAACTCGTTGTTTACAAATTCTTTTCCTGCGTCCGTTTGTAGCTTATAGGGCTTGCGGCCAGACGATGCAAAAATGTGTTTAAAAGCCTCAACAATGTCTTTAGAATTTTTGCTTTTTAGGGGCACGGACCATGCGTACTTTGAGAAAATGTCTATACAGTTGAGTAAGTACTTAAAATTATCGTTGTGGTCGGCTAGGGATTGCAAATCGACCAAATCAGCCTGCCACTGCTCGTCTATGCTGCTCACTAGGACTTTGTTTCGAGAATAACGCTTGAATGCGGGTTTGTGTAAAGTGTAGGTAGGTTGTTTTTCCAGCCATGCTTTTACCTGTTCCAACTTGGCGGTCGGGCGAATTTTTTTCACTCGAGTGTAAAGTTGGTTGACGCCTGTGAACCCGCTTTGCGGGTCGTAGTACAATTTTTTCAGTATTCTATCCATTTCCGTTTTTTTTCTTTTTTATTTATTTATTAACATTACAACACACGATTTACATGATAAGCGATACAGTTTTCGTACAGATTCTCCCACATGTTTTTTCCATTTATGTCGAACGACGACCATAGACTACATATAGCATCAATATCTTTATTCAGAATCGTTTGCTTTATACTTTGAGCAAAGACCCAGAACGCGTTGCGTTTATCACTTTCGCGTTGCTCTCGTTTAAACTCTTCGCTCATGAATCCCCAGAAACACGAGCCTATATTTTGAACATTTTTGACGCTCAAGTAGCGGTTGTTTGCTTTTTCAACGAGCCTTTGAACAAAATGATGATACGCTAGTTCGCCAGGAGAAGACATGGTAGTTGCTTTAACATATAAAATATACCTGGCGCGCGCCCTTATTTATAGACTTTTAGTAAGCAGCCTTGGCCTTTTCCGCCTCGGCCTGCTGCTCAGTGTAGCGCTTCAGCACTCGCTGCCCTGCTTCTTGCATGGCCCTATTGAATTCGCTGCACCTGGGGCACATTTGTATATTGAAGTACCACCTGCCTGCATTTGTTTCGAAAAAATCCCTTTCAGAACTATTTTTCTGACAAAAGTAGCAGAGGTGAATCATCAGGGGGAACATGGGGCGCTCCAGATTTCTACCACATAGCTCTATAGGCGGTCTAATCGACCTCCCATAGGGCTTATTTTCGCCTTCAGTAAACGGCAATTTTTTGATTTCTCTCAATTCTTCCATTTTTTTTAAAGTACCAGAAAATCCCAAGTTAAAGCAGTAAAACACTGCTAGTATTTATAGGTTTTTTCTATAAATAAGAATATATTTTGACTTAGGTAAAGTTCTATTTAATCATGGATTTAAATCGATATTATGAAGTAGGTGAACTTCCACCCATTTCTGTTCGCAGGTTTAACTCTACTGCAAAAACGTTTCTGTTGAAGTTTCGAAACATTTATGAGTGCCCTAATATAATTGAGGTCTTTGAGCCAATTTTTGAAGATGTTATCAAAAAAATGTTACGTGACTACCCTGCAGACTGTATGGTAGGCATTGAAATTAGGCACCCAAGTTTATATGAGCGTGTAATAGTCCCATTCACTCAGCGTCAATATTTGAATGCTGACAAGGTTTTGAGTATTATGGAAAATGTTGCGCAATCTAAAAAGGAGTTTTGCTTTGATGAATGTATGACATTCCGGGTAGTTGTTGTTGATAAAAAACCCCAGTGGGGTACAGGTTTAAGTAAATTTCCTTCAGATGTTAGGACATTTTGCAAAAATGGAGGAAAATACATTAAAATTGCATCAAATGATAATTTATCACTACCCCGAGCTGTTGTAACAGGAATCGCAAAGCTTGACAATGACTCTAAATGGGATACCGTTAGGAAAGGTGAAAACAGTCGATGTACTCTGCAAAAACAGCTAGCTTTAGACTTAATGCATAAGGCTAACCTAAGCGCCAAAGAAGAAATATATGGTATAGATGCTGTAGAACAAATTCAAAAGGTACTAGCACCTGACTACCAAATCATAGTATACTCAGGCAATGTTATATTTTTCGAAGGACCTAAAGCTGACAAGGTAATTCATTTGCACGCTGCTTATGATCATTTCGATTTAATTACAAAAATGCCAGTGCGCGCATAAAAATTCGAAAATTTCGAGCTTAAAAGCTTAAAAGACTGCTTAAAAGCAGCTGTTTTTTTCAGGGGGCTTGTTAACAGATGCGTTTAAAAAACTTCATAAACGACTAAAAAACCAATCAATAATTAGCCCCTCCGTTCCATCTCTCAGTCAAATTTCACACAAATCCGACCGCTGGTTCGTGAAAAATCAATAAAATCAATCAATAATCAAAGTTTCCCGGGAAACTCCATTTCCCAGGACTGTTCCAGTATGCCACCTCCCCTCCCTACTAGTAGGCCTAGGCAACCTTCACACCACCTCCACAGAATCGCTTGGAACGCTCCCCAGGCTTAAGGCACCATCCCATGGGCTTAAAAATTAATAATCAATAATTTTTTGAGTTTCCCGGGAAACTCCATTTCCCTCCCCAAGGACCCCCTGACAGGTCTGGACGGGTCCCCCTTCATATCCTTCATCATTGCCTATCCTTAACCATTGCTCCCTGACCCATTCCCAGGGAGCAAGTCTGGGCCCGCCCGCCTATGCTTAAGCATAGGGTATCTTATAACACACTGTCCCAGGGACGCCCGGCTAACTACGCAAGTATTTATGAGGAGCAATGGAGACCTGAGAGCTAGAAACTAACTGAAGGAGACATACATTCGCATAGGGGAAGGGCAAGGAGGGGTTGTAGATTACCCTCAAAAGACTGTCAGACGATTTTGAAGTGTCAAACATTTTCTGTACAAAGATGTTAAAAATTTTTCGGCGGTTCGCGCGGACTAGTATGTACATTTACGTTTTGCTAACCCGGAAAATGCCTAGAAATGAAGTTAAAATGATCTGAAATGGCAACATTTTCGATGAATTTTTATATTTTTTACTGATAGAAGTGACGAAACGAGTCAGATTTGATAAAAAGTACTAAAACATGCAGTTTTCCATATTAAAAAACTCATATCAGATGTTACCTGAAAAAACTCATATCAGATGTTATTTGATCTGCACAAAAATTGCCGTAACATAAATTTACTTTTCTATAATTCCGATATTTCACCCCCTTAACTTTCGACCTTAGGAAACTATAGAAGGAGCGAGATTTTCGGCAGATTACAACTTTGAGTGCAATGACAAAAGAAAATTTGGCTGTTCAACCACTTTTTTCTTATCGTCAGCCGGGATTACTAAAATCAATCAATAATTGAAAATCATTTATGAGCTCCACTCGTACATATGAGCACACTGAATCAATATATATAGGTGCACATGAACACCTCGCCCCTCCCCCACATGTCTCAAAAATCGAGTAGCATAAGGCGATGTGTTAGAGAAATATCAAAATGCCGCATCAGACATCTATGTTTATTTTATAAAATTCAACTCAGTTACGCAAACTCCATATATAGCTGTCAGTTCAAATTTTTCTTTACTGTGCACTGTGCAGTTAGGTTACATACGCTGCAATGGCGTAGCCAGAGAATGTATGAGAATTTCTCCTGGGAAATCTTTTAAATTTTCATAAATGGAGCCATGCGGTTCAAAAACGTTGTTCAGCGACGATTTTTGGAGAATAAGCACAAAAAAATCCACGCTTCGAGCCGGTTTCCTCTTGTTTTAGTAATTAATATAGATTTCAAAGTAACTATGATGCATAAAATTCGTGGGCTTCGAACAAATTGTATGCTTTTAAAAGCTGCGTAGCATGACAACTGTCAATAAAACATTCGCATCCCACAGGTTTTCAGCGTTCGTTTAGTCATTCTGGCGTGGAATGGAATTATAGAAAATTTACGCGCTTCAAGCTATTTTATTTATTTATCTACTTATAGGCTGAAATCAGAAGAAAGATTCGAACGATTATGTGGAAATTTCAACGTTATGCCTACTTCAAAATTCAGACTGTTTTATTTATTAACCTGATGCTTAGCTTAAGTTTTGGCATTCGTTACTTATGCATTAAAGACTGAACGATGGTGGAGATAATCGCGTTATAATAAATAGGACTATTACAAACATTACTACCTATCGTTATCATTGCTAATGACTTCATGATAGTTGGTATTGTAGAATAAGCTTATAAGAAGAGAACTCGGTGCATATAGAAAACACAGCCATCAAAACAATTTTTGTACCTACTTTCTTTGACTTTTTTCCCGGAGATCTTGAACAGAACAGAACTGAATTAAAATGTTATTACGAATTGGCCCGTATCCGGAGAAATAGAAGGGAACGTGCCTCCGCCCCCCCCGAAATGAAATTTTAGAATGATTTTTTCCTTTGAAGAAAAATAAATAAATTTATTGCTAATACGAAACTGATAAAAATACAAAACTAACGATACTCCCCTTTACTTCTTTAGGAAAAAATTGCATCGGAATTTAACAATTAAATCGAATTTTTTCATCTTTTTTAAGGTTAGGGTATATGCAGGGCTTTTTCCGATACAGAAAATAACTTTCAGTATTCGGTTTCGATCCACAGACCTCTTGCTCTACAGTACAACACATTAACCAATCGGCTACGCCACTTGCTTCTAACAGTTAGTAACGATGATGTAAGTGTACCATTTATTTTTTCCACGTGAGTAACGTTGAAAATGAACCACTGGTGTCAATATTCGTAGAATTTAAAGCATTTTTTAGCATGAATATTGATTAGGGATGTTTCTGTGATTGCTTGAGAATTCAGATTGTGCCAGACATGAGCTAAGCCTAAGGCATAAATAGGGCTAAAATTGCTCCGCTCGCTTTGCTCGCAGAGCAATTTTTGCCCTATTATCTCAGGCTTAGCCAATGGGCTGGCACCAATGTGAATGCACATAAGTAAGCCCAAGTCTGAGACATTGGTAAGAACAACCCAGTGAATGTTTATTAATCATTTAGGGTTTAGGGTTACAAATTCACAGACTGAACTCGGGAAAAAAGTTCCCTATAGACCTCAAGATATTGCTTAAGGTAATATTCTGAACCCAGCAGAGCATCCTAAAAATGATCAAAAAATGTATTTTAAGTGCCCAAATATGGAATATATTAGAAAAAATTCGGTGGGCCCTAAAGTGAAAAAGTTCCAATTGTAATATACTTAGCCCTAAACACCAGGTTAATACGCTCTATATTCAATCTTTATACGGCCTAAAGCATACGTATTTTGCATCAATGTTTTCTGTTTTTGCAGGTTTGATGCAGAAAATGAGACCCGTGCAAGAAGCGAGAATCATAGACATTTTTAGGCGATGATAAAGAATTTTAGTGATAAAGTTTGACTTTTTTATACTTAATTAAGAAAAAAGATTTGGCAGACTTTGTTAAAATTTTAACGTCACGATTCAAAATTGAGGCGCTTATTTTACAAAATTTCCGGGGCTCACCCCGGACCCCGCTGGGGGGGCGCTTGCCCCAGAAGAGAGGGTGTTCATTGGATTCTCTTCTTAACATATCTAAGGTACCCAGAAAGCAAAATTTGCAAAGTGAGTACTGGCGATAATAAAAATATCTTTTTAAATTCATCCATTGGTCTTCCTTATATTTTAAAAAAATATCAGTCGTGCTCCCGAAACAAAATGCAAGATATGGGCCTGATTGTTCATAGGTATGACAATAATGGAAAACGTTAAGTCAATAAAGTAAAAGATGTAGCTACATCAAAACGGACAAGCGCATCATAATAATGAGATTTTTCACGCTTGCCCTTTAACAAATTTAGATAAATCGACGTCAATTAATAAGTGATTCAATACTCAAACTACCTACCTATAAAAAATCGAATTTTTGTAAATTAGGACGGACAAGAGGTAAAAATAGGGCATTGGTGTAACTGGTTCACATATGTATAAAGATAGCCACCTAATAAGTACATATACAGCAAGTAGTATCCGGTGAAAGCTGCCACCTAACTGGTTTGATTTAAGCCATGTCGAGAACAAATGGTGCAGTCCTCGGATTTTTCCAGTAGATCCATGTGATTGACTGAAATGTTGATGCCAGCGTTTAAAATAGGCCTAAATAATGGGATGTAACTCGCGTCGCTCACTTCGCTCGCTCCGCTCTGTCCAGATTCTCCGACCGTCCCAATTCTCTGACCATCCCGATTCTCCGACCGTCCCGATTCTCCGACTTTCCCGATTCCCCAACCGTCCCGATTCTCCGCCTAATGCTAAGAGAGGTTATTTTAAGATTCGCGAAAATCTCGTTTCTCCGAACGTCCCGATTCTCCGCCCGTCCCAATTCTCCGACCATCCTGATTCTCCAACCGTCTTGATTCTCCGACCGTCCCGATTCTCCGTCCGTCCCGATTCTCCGACTTTTCCCGATTCTCCGACTACAGATTCAAATATGACAGGTGGCATAAACCATGTGTCAATCAACTGCTGAATAGCGGTTGCACATACACGTAATAAAGGACTTATTTAGAGATTGAATTATTATGTAATTTTACGGATTTTTTCATAACGTATTATTTTTGTCATTCAGTAAAATTGAAAGTAATTTTTTTGTCTGACATTACAATTATTCGTTTCATTTTGACTTTAAAAAGTGAGAATAAACAGAAGTTACATCAAAGTATATCTCCTTGCCTAGCTCAGACTTTTAGTATTAATGCAGTTATATACCTTTGTATGTCAAACGTCTTGAAAACGACGCTAAATATTTTTGTCTAATTTACATTTTCCATTTTTTTGTTTCTATTTTTATAAGTCAGAGCAGAGTTTCATCGTATTCGTTACGCTGGTTAATCAAATAAATAGGTATCCATGTACCTATATAAGTGGTCGATTGAATAAGTATATATGTATTTACATATCTGTACGCAAAACACATATATGCATGTTATGTACATGCGTGGGATGCGTTCATAGGTACTGCATTATAAATCGTGCAATGCAGTCGTAGTCAAAACTTGTCAAATCTTACCATGGTCGGAGAATCGGGATGGTTGGAGAATCAGGACGGGTGGAGAATCGGGACGGTCGGAGAAACGAGATTCTTGCAAATTTAAAAAAAAACTCTCTAGCATTAGGCGGAGAATCGGGACGGTCGGAGAATCGGGAAAGTCGGAGAATCGGGATGGTCGGAGAATCGGGACGGTCGGAGAATTGGGATGGTCGGACAATTGGGACGGTCGGGGAATTGGGATGGTCGGAGAATTGATACGGTCGGAGAATCGGGACACAATTGCTCGCTCCGCTCGTCGCATATCATTACTCAGGCTTATTTTAACCGCTGGCACCAACATTTCGGTCAGTCCATGATAATAAGCCTAAGCCTAATCAGCTGGTAAACTAACGAAAAACATAACGAATACCTTGCAATCTTAGTCGAAATTAGCCAGCGTTAGTCGATTAGTTGTGGTTCTGGACTTTAGAGCAAGAGGTTCACGTTTCGAATCCGACTGCCAGCAACTTTCTCTCATTTCCTCAGACGCGACCGACTGCACACATACGCCCTTATAATATGACTATGTTAATACATATGTGAACTAGCTACACAAATGCCAAAAATAGCTTTAGGGGACATGCTATAAGTACAGACAGGGTGGAATTATAGATTTTCTATGTTTTGCACAGCACCGGGTTCTCTCCTTATACGCTCCTTTCTGTAGATATCTTTAGCAGGATGACGTAAAAAGTCCAAAAGACATTAATTCACAATTAAAACTTATTATTATGCGTTTTTATCGACTTTTAAAATAAGAAGTTTCGTACTACCCTGGGAAAAATACTAGCTACGCCCATGATGCACTGTTATGTGCTGCCTTCAGTGATCGGACCGAGGGTTTTTGGACCCTCGGCCTCGGCCGAAAGCCGAGGCGACTTAAAATCCTCCGAGGCCGAGGCCGAGGACGAGGCCGAGGGTAATGCCGAGGGTCAAGCTTATATGCCTATACCCATAAATAGTACTCTTAGAATATTTTGTATGCACATGAGCTAGAGAATAATCGTAATATTAAACACTATCGAATGGCGACAAGGTGACTTGTCTTACAATGAGCGGTTGGGTTTGTTAAATCTTGAAAGATTCGAAACTCGGCGTATTCATTTTGATCTCACTTTTGCTTTCAGAATAATCAAGAGACAGTTACTTTCCTTTGAAGTCTTTTTCGAATTCGCACCCGAAAGGGGTACCAGATCGGTAAGTGATATAAAGCTTTATGTCCACAAATTTCATTTTAACTATAGGAAAAACGACTTTGCAAACAGGACGGCTAGAATCTGGAATACTCTGCCCCAAAGTATTGTTAATTGTAAATCTTTTAAACGGTTTAAGGTTTGATTTCTTAACTTTGTTTAGATGAGTTTCTAAAGGGGCGTACGTGAGCGCGATCGGCCTGTACGTCTCAGCCATTACTATGCTATGCTGATAAACGTTCTTTCGTTCCTTCGACATCTTTTATTATATATATCCTTTTTCATGTAATTTCTATTGCATTTTCTACGGCAGTAATTGCTAATAAAATATTATTATTATTATTGTTATTGATAAGCCTAAAAAAAGTGCAAAGTGAAGCACATTGAAAAACGCATCCAAGTCAGAGGAGTTAAATCCACACATGGGCAGCTCAAGAATTCTGGGGTTCCAAAATTTTTCGAAGTCAAAAAGTGCCTGATAATATATAGTAGGGCGAAAAAGCACCGTTTTCTTGCGTTTCTCAATGAGAGCTGTCCAATAGCATCAAAAAATCGCAGAAAAACAAAAAATTCTGAAAACCAATTTCTGGGGCGTCTAGCGGATTTTGGGGCGAGTGTGAATTTTGGGGGGTCTAGACCATAGGTGGGCAGCACCGAAATTTTGGGAGCGTCGAGCACTATCCAATGGCATCAAAAAATCGCTAAAAAAGCAACAAAAAATTCAAAAATTGAATTCTGGGGGGTATTCCAACTTCTGGGGGTGCATACCCCCAGAAGTTCTATCTGTTAATATCTTGTAGATCTGATGTATATGTTCTGTTATATCTTGTAATCCCAACAAATTTTAACGCTTGACGCGCATATCTAGTAGCAAGAATATATATATGCATAGGTATAAGGGGTAGGGTAGGGTCGTACTATGAGCACGGTAAAGCACGCTTTTCTTGGCCCCGGCACCGGCCCCGGCCCCGGCAAAAAAGGCGGCCCCGGCACAGCTCTACTCATAACGTAGCTATCTTAATACATATGGACCAGCTCAGCTACACCAATGCCAAAAAACTCCAAAATTTTAACCTCAACAAATTGCCTAAAAACCCCAACCAATGGAAAAGCATAGGCACAAAAAACCTCAATCGTTAAAAAATGCCTAACGGCCTCAAAAATCCTGCAAAACGGGAGGAAACCCCCAACTTGCCAACCCTGGCGCCGCGGTGATGCCAGACAGCCAGCCAATCAAATGCTGTTATCAGAGCACTACAGTATACAAGTTAAAACGTATGATACGTGATATACGTAGCCTGCTTTTATAATATATAATATGTATATTATTTAAAACGTAGCGTTATAGGGAACAATTGTGAATTTTCATGATAATAAGGCATCTATAAGAAAACAATCCTATTATAAGTGTCGAACATTAATTTTAACGCATCGTATTTCATTGCATAGACTGCAATAGCAGAAAAAAACAACTATGGTCTGCTTCATTTATCCGAGAGCTTTTTCAGCAAATGTTTTCGGAGGCTACAGTAAGCCCTTCTTTCTTATTTACTGTAGGTCGCTAGATCTCACTGTAGCTTCGTAGCAAAGAAGAATTTATCAATAACATTTTTGCGGCATAATTTATTCTCGTCTTCCAGCAGATCAATCAACTTACAGATAAAAATCGTGCATTCAGCTTAGCCAAAGTTGACACTACACAAAGACTAAGATGTTAAACGCCGCGAACTCTCGCATAGCTCAATGGTAAAACGTCTGCTTGTCGTCGAAGCAACCCGGGTTCGATTCCAGCCGATAGCTTTTTATTTAGCGCACTTACTGTAGTATGTTCTAGCACTGATCAAATGCCTAAATCAAATTTATATAGGCGGATTAGTGCATTAAAAATGGAAGAATTCCAACACTCGCCCTCACTGAGCTGATCTGCCGAATTACAGTAATTCGTCGTGTTTCGCTTACTGTAGCCCTTAAAAAATTTACTAAAAAGCTCCCGAATAAATGAAACAGACTGTACAATATGAAAAAGGCTTATGCTAATTTTATATTAGTTTTACTGATTTGTGAACGGCTTCAGGACAATACACATTACATTTTATGTAGTTAACCAAGATGCATATTAACTTTACACCAAAGAAGGGTGCCTTTCGTTGTTTAGAATGTCTGATTTTTTTCTACAGTTCTTTTTATTTTATAATTTCCGACAATTCTCTGCAAAAAAAGTACTATGAATTCATACATACCTTCAAAAAAATCCGGCACGAAGCTAAACGCAGTAAAATTTGTTAAATCTAGACAAAAGAACGTTTAGAGATTTATTACTGTTAGTTTCCTGTATTTAGGATTTTAGGATTTAGGATTAAGGATTTTAGAATTTAGATATTTAGGATCTAGGATTTTCTTAAAGGACGGTGGTACCCCAACTTTTTCGAAAAAAAGTCAAAAAATGTCCAAAAATTTTCCATTCTATGTGCGAAATAGCGTTTTTTGACGTTTTGCGTTTTCTACTCTAATTTAAAATTGCATTGGCGCAGCACAATATTTTCTACAAATTTTAAAATTTTAAATAATGTTGACGAAAAACTCCTTGAATTTCTTCGATTTCAGCAACAATCTGGCGCGAAGCGCCGGAAAATTTGTGGAATTAAAGTGGAAGAACGTTTAGATGCTTGAATTACTGCTCTACCTCCTGTAGCATTTGACACGGGACGTCGAAAATTTTTAAAAGTTATGCTTGAAAATAGAAGAAAAATATGCTATAAAAGCTATTTATACTCTGACATCGTTTTAAAAACCTATTTCCTGAACAAAAATATGACTTCCGGGCCGCCAAGAAGGTCAGTGAAACAAACGTATGGAAAAATTTGAGAAATTATGATCACATTGACGACAAAAAATTATTGCAAATTATAGGTCCATTCTTTACATATCTTGCGGGTTAAAATTTTATTAATTTCAAACATTTTTCATTTCACCTTACTTTTCTATGAACAGTTCACCGACCTCCTTCTCTTTGTCTTCGTTTTGGTAATAATACAACTTGTTTCTAGAGTTAAAAAAATTATTGTTCCCACTTGTCTTGTTCACCCAAATTTTCTGAGTAATGAAACGTTTCGAATTATAGTATTGTTGCATTATGCCTTGTTGTAGATTTTAAATTTCGATTGAGTTAGATTGTGGGTATATTAACGAAATTTTCTATAAAATTTGCCCGCAAAAAAGCATCGATGTTTGAGTGGTATATTGCACATTTTGCACATTCTTAAGGGGTTATTGGGTGGAGAAGACCCATAAGAAAAGCTACTGATCCCACAAAATGGCTGCGACCACATGGGCGTGGGGGTTTGGGGGTATGCAACCCTCCAGAAGGCCGAATACCCCCCAGAAACCCAATTACCCTCAATTCGATTTTGAAATTTGTTTCGCAATTACATTGAAAAATGTGTGTTTTTTTGCCATACCACCATTTTTAACACCATTTTTTGACCTTTGAAAAATCTTGCACAACCACCCCCCCCAGAATTTTGGTGCTACCCATGTATGCCTGCGACCAGTGGCGGATCCAGGATTTTCCTAAGGGGGCGGTACCCCTAAGGGGAGGGGCGGAACCCTGACTTGGGCGGAAAAATTAGCCGTTTTAACCAGAAAATCGCTAAAAATCGCTCAAAAATCCTTAATTTTGCGCACCATTGTGGGCCAATCGGGGACGGCCGCCCCCCCTAAATCCACCCCTGCCTGCGACCCTCTGCCAGAACTGTCGTTTTTCATTAATTCATTCGTGATATGTATAATTGTTTTAATTTACTCAATTTTTATATTTTTCTGAACTTTCTTGGTGAAAATTATATATATATATATATATATATATATATATATATATATATATATATATATATATATATATATATATATATATATATATATATATATATATATATATATATATATATATATATATATATATATATATATATATATATATATATATATATATATATATATATATATATATATATATATATTTATTTATTTATTTATTTATTTATTTAATTATTTATTTATTTATTTATCTGAAACGTCAAAAAATAGTGTTTTTGACGTGTTCCCACCGTTTTTGACCCGAAAAAAGGCACTATTTAAAATTTTTCAGGGACTGATCCCCTGAATCTCTACTAAAAGCCTTTCCGCAAAATTCACCTGTTTTTTTAATAACCCGTACAACAAATTCAATTCATTTCATTTAATATAAAATCCGGTAAATGAAGATGTCGCAAATATGCAAGCTTTGTTAAAAATTATATCTTGACTGGCGTAGATCCAGAGTTTAAAAATAAATTATACTAATTCAATAATTCAAACGAACCGTCCCAATCTCACAAACAAATTTAGCGCTATGTCTCCATCCAATACCTGGAATTTCTCCGTTCATAAACAAATTTGACTCTCAATTTCGTACAGTCAGAGGTGAATACATTACATGTATACATACAAAAGGCATACTGTAATTAGTAAATATAAGAACCAAATAGCCAATCCTTCATCGAACAAACTGTTCTTATTTGCTTATCGTCTCAAGCTGCCCGAAACCCAAGCCGGGCCGGGCCTCACACATTGTTCCGTGTTTGCCAAATTTCGACCAACTCTCAATCGGTGGGGCACCTTTTTATGCCGCGCGAAGGTTAAAACGAAAAACGGGTCACACAATTGGCTTTAGAGCATGTATTTTCACTACTTAAACTTCCAAGCCCAAATGGTACTGGGAAAAAGCCGCAACGAATCAAAAGAGTCAGTTTACGTTTCTATGCAATGGCCCACCCAAGCGTCCCAAAGTACCTACCTACAAAATTACACGTTCGTAGCGTAGGCCAGGTTCATACTTTTCGACCCAAAATTTACTTCCATGCATTTCTGTGCCTATATCTCATACTTACAGTACACCAAGATAAAATATGCAGCGGATGGAGCACCCTCGAAGAGCGGAATTTTCTTATTCGGCGGGGCTCAAGTGGGGCAATTTATGATTTGTTGATATGTTCCTTAAAATAAAATAAACGAGCAGTCGAGACGAGACGACGACCACGTCTTTTACGTGCTTAACACGAGACGGGAAAGTAATTCGAAATTGTTATTAAAAAAGTTGCTAAAACTAGTTTCGAAATAATGCTACTTTGAGCGAATTATTCTGTAGAATGTTTTCATGACAACAAAGTAGCTATTCCCAAATTATCCGATTTGCGATATTTATAGTCTGTTTCACATAACTTTAGACATAAATTTTAAGAATTTCAATGGTATAATCGCAATCGGTCAGCTTATTGTCGGACTTATGCCTAAATTTATAAAGTAAATTTAGCCGAATTATCAAGTTTTAAATTTTTGGAGGCTAATGGGCCGTTCGTTGAAAGGTTAAAAAATAAATTTGTCGTAAATTTAGCCGAATTGTCGGAAGTTTTAAATTTTTGGAGGCTGATGGACCGTTCGGTAAAAGGTTAAGAAAAGCTGAAAACCGATTTTCTTATGTTTTATATATAGAAATATTATGGTTGTAATATTTATTTTTTACCTCACTTCGGCGTTTTAGATAGATTTGCGCTTTCTGTTTGAAAAGTTCATTTACCGTCAACTACCTTCCTGTATTTAATCTATGATTATTGTAAGCTGTTAAGTATCTGTCGCTAAAAATTCTTTTACGAAAATCGTCGATAGAAGACATATTTTAAATATAATAGAATATTTTTTGTGCGTGAAATTGAATGAAACCGGAAATTTTGCGCTCGCAAAAGCTATAAGCTCTAATAACATTTTGATAACAGCGTATGCTGAAAAACCATATTTATCGCTGAAATAATTTTTTTAAATATTTTTGGCTTTCTGGACACAGCCAGGTTGCCATTCCTAGACAAAAAACAGAATCTATTCAACTGATTCTAATGGACCCAGAGCTTAGGAAGATGAAGTTTCTTCGAGTGCTTTAAGGAGGGCCAAGATCGAATAGAAAATTTGGCGCTCTCCAACTCGTTCATATTATCTGCTACGATTGATTGTTTATTCTTTCCGCAATTTAAGCGCAATGGGCGTAGGTACATATATGATTTTGAAGCAAATTAACGCTTTATCAATAACGGTTTTAAGAGGTAATACACTGGAATCCACTTCTTCAAACGGAAAACTTTTTAAAAAAATTTTCCTAACTGTCAGAACCGGTTTCCAAAATATTGTTTCGTTCATCATCTGCTCCAAAGTGAAAGGAAAAGTAAATAACGGCCATTTTTCTTATCTATGTACCTACGAGTTTAGTTTTTCGCGAATCGCGATGGGTTTTGGTAGCTGAGCAGGCAAAGTAGCTAACATTACGGTAGCTCATAGATCATCACATACGATGTTTTGCCCATGAGTCACATTATGATCAAAATATAAAAGACGAGCCACGCGATGATAAGGCAGCAGCAAATTTATGTTATGAGAGTACGAAAAAGCCAAACTTCGAGAAGCAAATACATGACACGCAAAATACGAGCTAAGATTTTTTCAAACTTTTTTCTTGTACTTGCGATATATAACACTTGAGTGTGTTGGACATATGTACATATAAAGATTATCACCAATTGAAAATTTTGAAATTTTAGTTCAGAAAAATTATTCTAAATTCTGCAAATGGGCATAAAAATGACCCTTTTCCCATCTCATATAACACTTTTCGTGCAAGGTAATAACACGGTTTGAAGATTTAAAATTTTCAAAAAGTTTCCATAAAGTAAAAATGAATAACAAACAAGTAATCGATAATTAAGCCCTCAACAATCTACTCGCGTTTACGTAAGGAAATATCACAATGAATATTCTTATGAGATCTAAAGCGTCGCTACAGTGAATTTTTCACTTCACCTCTCAACTTATTTTTTTGTCTCATTTTGCATCAGAGGTTTTCTGTTATTGAAAAAAATCAAGGATATAATCTTTTTTGCAGAAAAACTCATCATTTTCTCCATATATATATACATATATATATATATATATATATATATATATATATATATATATATATATATATATATGCGCCAGAGCTCTTTCAGTAAACCCCAAATGGGTTTTTTAACCGCTCCACGAATAATTTTTACTATTCTCTTCGCAATTTTCTGAAAGTTCGACGAGAAACGTTAAAGCAAAGTGTTTTGCCAAATACTCAATTTCCCAACTGTTCTTCTAATTAATGAAAATTTATCATATTTGCTTGTATTCTCACACCCGAACCCAAAAAAATTTTTCAATACATCTGCTTCTATTTCCATTTTTACATTCTTAAAGCAGTTATAGGGAACAAATTAAAAGCACTTATTAGAATTAGTGTTTTATTAAACTAATGAAAGGAAGACAATCGAGCAGCTTTTTCTGGCATTCTCAGCGAATTATAAATTCTGTTTTTGTGATTTAACATTAATTTAATGCTCAATCATGCTTTATTTCAACTTGTTCTTGCTCTTAAAATATTAGCTGCGTTTTATTTCCGTTATTCGCCTTTCTTCCAACATTTACAAAGATGTTTTTCAGCGAATATTTTTCTCAAATTTACAACAGTCATTGAGGAAGAAAATTTTACAGTATAGTAATCGAACAAAAAAATTACTTAAAACCGTCATTTATGCGAAATTCGATTCCTTTCTGGTATTAAAAAAATATGAACCAATTAAGGAACAAAGTATCATTTTCGTGGTACCTTTGGTGGATACAGTGGAGTATATTATGTACCTTTAGTCAATATGAAATTTCATATAATATATGCAGAAGCAAAGCATGCTTATTTAGCATCTAGCTAAGTATACGCTGACAGTAATTTATGTCAATATTACATATATTTACTCATGTTACGTAACGTTTACACGATAAACAGAAAGAGCAAGTAAGTATATCTTTGACAAAAGTAATTTATATACATAAATACGTACACGTGTGTACAAACGTTGTTAAAGCGAGAAAAAAGAATTCTACAAATATTTATTCGCAAATATGCACTTAGCTAATGCAAATTTATCTTCACGCTCACTCAACACTAGGTAATGATGGTTTGACAACAATAGCGGATTATTGGACAGCAAAAACTCATAGAAGCTTATTAATCTTTTCGGAATTGAATTCGTAAAAATTTATAAGACTAATGCAATAAATTTCGTCAAATGATATATAAGTCACATCAACCTTGTATTATATAATATTGATTCATCTACAGAGGTTTAATTATCAAGAAAAGTTTGCAAAAAAATCATGAAATATCACAATGAATTGAATTAAGACAATTAAAAACAACGCATTTTCGAAATAGTATCGCATCGATACTTCAAAATCAATCAGAGGAGACCGGAAAGCTGCATCTAATGTATTGCGATGAAGGCGGGATCCTTAATATGGTCAACGCACTTGAATAATAATACCAATTTTAATAATTGCTTACTTCTGATTCCAAATTTTGGAAATTTATGGGTGTTCGTTGTTCCACAATTTTATTTATAGAATATTTTATGTGGGTAAGTACTTTTTTACTAATCCGAGTAGTTGAGAGAATTCTAAAGACAATCTGTTATAGGCATCTTTCAAAATGCTAAAGTGCCTTTTTAGTTGACTTGTGGGTGGATCACCGAACCTTATCCATCAAACTCGAATTTGAAATAATTACGTCATTATTGCATCCGCAAAGCATTGAGCTGTCTTCAAGCCTCAAACTTGCTTTACGCAAGACAAACTATGAAAACAATCGTTTATTAAAATTTTTTTAAATGACTCGAAGTACTTACTTAGAAGTTAACAACGAAAAGGAACTACTATTCAAAATAACCAAAATCACCGCATATTTCACATTTAAAGCTTTTATTCTATTTAATTAATAAGAAGGAAGTTTGCCTATTCGCTGGATCTTCGAACTTAGCATTCTTAAGGAACGATTGAAGCAACAGAATGCAAATAAGTCATATCATTTATATAGCGTCAAATGAACAGGTCGCACAGCTCACCTAATATATAATATCGCACTACCTATAGCCTGTTTCATTTATCTGAGTTTCTTAGAGATAAAGTTCAAAATGACTACAAAAGTGGTCTAAACGAATAGAAAAGGAATGCTATTCTATAGTGTAGAGAGTTTAGAGCGATCATCTCATTTTTCGAGCGGCAAAACTGCACCAGCCTTCTAACTATACGTGTTCTTGAGGGGGCTTAGGGGAGGGTTTAGACCACCCCCATGATTGCTGATCCCTGCAATACGGCTGCCTACCCCCAGGATTATCGATTTTTCGAGAAAAATCTTAAAAAAGTTCGCTGTGCTAGGCCTTTTTAGCATCTTGGCTCAATAGTGTCAAATTTTTGGGGCAATTCGCACCATAAACTTATTTTTTGCATGTCTATTCACTCAATTATTCCAATTTTTCGGATTTTTAGAAATGTTTCTATGCTCTCGAAATAATGCGCACTGTCTGAAACATCGAAAAACAGTATTTTTTGATTTGTACCTACGTTTTTAAGCTTAAAAAGGCACTTGTTAAAAATTTTCGGGACTAACCCCAAGAGTCCCCATGATAAAATCTGGAGAAAAGGCTTTCCAATAAATGAAACAGACTATAGTGCCCTAAGCTTTAGTGCTCAAAACGCGTAAGAATTATTATTGTTCGATGGATATAGATTATAGTAGGAACCAACCGATTCGGCGGCTGACGACGAACCAAAACCCGCCGGCGCTCCCGTCGGCAGAGTCAGCTGGGGCATCATCGAACTAAGATTGGTCGAGCCGTAAGTCGAATTTTGGCTGAATGGCCCACCACCGGCCGACGATCTCCCGACGCCAAAACCCATCGCTGACGCGGCGCCGCCGTACGTCGTCAAACCGTTGTTCAAACCCGTCGCCGTCGCCGCCGCCGCGCTGTTCGCCGCCGTTAACGGATTGCAGTAACCCATCGCCGCCGAATCCATTATATGGCTTATCGAGAACGAATTATTGAGCGTCGCCGCCGACAGCGACGAGCCGGCGAAGCCGCCGGATCCGGCACCGGGCGCGCTCCCGAAAAAATGATGGCCGCCGCCCCCACCCAGCTGCTGTTGCTGTTGGTGATGATGGGGGTGGTGGGGGTGATGGTGGGACGACGACCACGGATAAGGAACATTGCAGTGGGGCGAAAAACGCGTCTGTTGAGGACCGACGACGCCGTATGACGTCATCGGACCGCCGGCGAGGCCGCCGGCCGGCGACGGTTTGAGGTCGACGGGTGATCGGGGGCTGTCAGCGCCGCCGCCGCCCAGCTGAACATTGATAAGACGTTGGGCGTCGATCGCGTGATGATGAGGAAGATGCAACGGTTTGACCGCCAAAGTCGTTTCGTCGGGACTCAATTCTACCGCCGTCGCTCCGTTCATAATCACGGTCTGGTCGTCCGATGAGCGGCTATTCTGGAAAATAAAATTTTCAATCAAATTTGATTTCAATACTATGCGAAATTTTTAACGTTCATTTCTGTCAATTGTTGAATGATTAAAAAGTTAATCAATAATTTACAGAAAATAATTATTCCTTATTATTCATTACTTATTAGTTAGGTATTAGTTATGAATTAATAATTAATTGATTAATTTAATACTACCCAGAACTGACTGTCAGTGGCGGATGTAGGATTTTCGTGAAAGGCGACAACCCACTTCTCCCGAATGCTTGAAAATTAGTCCGCCGATTCGCTATTCGCGTGCCAAAGTTTTCTCGCCCTTTTACAATGTGTACTGTTTATTCAAAATCATGTTAGCTTCCGAATTGTTCGAAAATTTCAAAATAAATTGCCGCTCTCCTAAATTCGTGCACTTGGACCAATAAACTCGTAACAAGCCAATTAATGCGAGTGTCAGAATTCATCGAAACTCATGCTTTAAAAATATAAAAAACAGTATTATGCTGATATTGTTGTTTATGATCCGAAAATCGTTTTAAGAGTCAAGAAAGTTTTTATCGGCTCAGAAACATAATTTTACACGGCAAAAAAAGGGCTTTCAGACCGCCAAGAAAAAAATAAATGTAATAAATAGATATTGTAGAGCAAAAAATTCAAGAAATTACGATGAACGATATTCGAAAAAATATTTAGGATTGAACTTGAATTTAAAATTTAATTTAATCATTTAGAATCGAAGAGATCAATATATATTCATTTTGTATCTTGTCAGCTGTGTTAGGCCAATAATGGGTATGGCCGCCCCCTTAAATTCGCCCCTGCTGGCCAGTAAATGCAACCATGAATAGGTGTTCTTGTCCTTTGATTTTATCGTTGATCAACAATTTTATATCTGTTCGCATAGCAAATATACTTACGTATTATAATGGAAAAAACGATATGCGAATCTACGACCTAGAATAAATGAGCCAATAATCATCAACTTTTTCTTTTAAGGTATACTACAAGTATTGTTTACAAACTTTCCAAAATGCTCAAACAAAACCAAAAAAGTAACGTTTGTAAATTCTTTTGACTATCAACCTGAAAGCCAAACGGCATAACTTTTATTTTCTCCCCTTTATTGGAAGCATACAACTGAAAACTTCGCAGACTTTTCAAAACAACTACTTCTTATGCTAAACTGTCTCCTGATTCTTCTTCTTCATGTCGTATTTTGAGAAAAGCAAGTTCTCTTTCAATAATTTTTCTACGTGAAGAATGCCTTCTTTATATCAATAAATTAAACTAACTATTTATAAAAAAATCAAGCTTCTGATGTAGTATTTTTATAATGGATGTGAAATTTTATCCAATTCAATACCTTACTTTTCTTATCATATCTTTTCTCTGCATATCTGTCGTCTTTTAGAAAATTTATCTCAATTTATTTGCCATTTTAAGGCTCCGCAAATCCAAGACAAAGAGTGACAATTGTTGACGACTACAAATTAATGGAAAATTTTTGCTTAGATTATTATTTATTCTCGAGCATCTAACTGCAAGAAGAAAATATCTTTGTAGATGAAACGCAAAAAACATACGTTTGAGTCATATGACTCATCTAAGTACTAAAGAGGAACCCTTATCATTTCAACTGATGAGTCCTTATCAGTGCGCGTTGCCAGACACGTAGTAAGGTGTAGAAGCATTTTTCACGTCGCAAGAAGTAAGCTTGCGTTATGTGCCTACGAGTATGTGTATACCATGTAAAATATACGAGATTCAAAAAGTAAAGCATTCACAATTTAAAATGAAAAGAATACAAAAAGTTTTGCCTTAATTTTCGAATTGACGCTTTGTTATGCTTAATGTTCAGGGTTCATTTGATATTCAGGCAGGTTAGCTAAGCTGAAAACATGCGGGTCCTTGGCTTTTACAAATAACAGCAAGTTCAATATTTCCTTAACGAGCTAGAAAAGTAGAAACTTCCTATTTTTAGTGCATTCGTAAAAATTTAATAAAACATTTTTAAATCTATCGATATTTAGCAATTTTGTGATATCTAGTTTGTGCAACTCAAGCGACTTAATTAATTAAATTTTAGTGTTGACGTCATTAAACTAATAATATTAAAATAGCCTTAAGAATACGTTAATCTACAGTTTCTGTTAAATATTTAAGTTTTAAAAAATTTTTCATTTTCATCGAGTTTTTGTCTTTATTTTGCCTCATTTTTCACGCAAAATTTCTCATTTTCCCATTCTGCGGGGTCTAAGACCATAGACGCACAGCATAGCCGATCGATAAGGTGGAAACTTAGCCGCTCTGGAGGTCAAGAATTTTAGCTTTTTAGGTCAAAATGACCTCAAAAATTGATATGACCGCTAAAAATAGCGGTTAAAGTATGTTATTACACAGTTTCTGGTCAATTTAAAACACTTTCGGAGAAATTTCGCAATTTTCATTCATTTGCAGTTTTCATTTTGCCTCAATTTTCCAAGAAAACTTTCTTCTTCCTATCTTTCCATTCTGCATGATCTGAAATCCCAAACCCCCATGTGCATGTTTGGTCGAGACCTCGAACTCCCCACCTGCATGCAATACATTGAATATAAACCTGAGATCGATTGACGTCGTCCCCGGATTCACTTTCGGTTCCCCGTCGTATCCGGTCGCTTTTGCGACTCGCATCGCGACCTCGACCGCTTCGTTCACCCGACGACCTTATTGACCCTGGAACCTGCAGGATAGGAATGAGATTTATGCAATTCTAGCTAGAAGTTTTTAGAATGCTATGAAGCTTCCTAACTATTTGCTTTGACATGCTGACTAGGATTTCAATACAAAATATTAAAAAAACAAAACGAAAAATTCCATGAGACATTAGATTAAATGAATATATACATATCAACTCTTGTCCTAGTCTAAGTAAGTTTCATCCTAAATTTAGTTCATCAGTCGTCTTAAAAATGTACTTAATGTTTAAGAGCGCAATAAGAACTCAGTAAATGAGAGAATTATGCTGAACTATTAATGGTTAAGCTTTTGAAAACATGACAAGTCTGAACCTCGACGATACCATAAAGAATTAAAATTAGAGTCTTCAAAGTACGGAATTTCTTCTTCTTCTCAGAAGGACAAGATTAACAATTGTCCAACTTCAATCCTGTTTAATGGAAATCGGACATAAAATAAATTTACTTTCTATTAAATAAACGTTTTCCTTCTAGAAAAATCGATTGAATATCCAATTTTTATTGATTAAGAGTCGCTATTCTTACTGGATGCCGTAGAAATCAGACTACAAATCCAGTTAACGATTCTAAGCTTTTTTGGAAAGACTAAAATTTTGAAGTCAAATATCTCAACAACTACTTGTAGACAGGCAGAAATAATTATGTTTTCGAGCGATTCTCAGCGAGAGAAAAAATTTAAAAAAAATAAAAAAATTAAAGTTGATCTCACTAATATTTAAAAAAATCGTATAAAATAGCAATAATGATTTATAAACGTTATTTCCTAATTGACCTGATGATAAATTTTTTAAATCGCTCTGTATTCAATTCTCGTACATTGCAAAGTCTGCCTTACTGAACTGTTCGGAAGACAAAACTTATACAAAAGCAATAAAATTTTTATTAGTTAGAAAATTTGAAAAAATTTTGCTAGTTAGAAAATTTTATTGGCCCGAAATTTTAGTCTATCAGTTCAAACATGTCCTGAAAATCTATTTTGGTAGTCTTTAGAATGCGTTTCAATAATTTTCAACTTTGTCATTTGGAAGACCCGTGGGAAAATGCTCGTACTTCCGAAATTTTGGAGGATACTAGTACCCCCTATCCCCCACGTCTGCCTATTCTGTACAATGGTCAATACTAGAAATAGTAGAAGCAAGTTAGAATTTTATCTGATGTACCTCGTAATGAATTTTCGATCTATTCATACTTCTAGTGCAAAAAAATGCAGCCGTCTCGTTGTCTATAAGAAACTAAAAATGCGCTTTTCATTCACCTTAAACCTCTTTTGTCTTCTCAGAAAGCACCCGTTTTCGAACATGTTTCCGCAGTCCTTGTGCAAAGTCCAAAAACTGCCTTTGCCCGGTTTGTCGGGCGTCCTGGGCACCTTGACGAAGCAGTCGTTGAAACTCAGTGAGTGCCTTATGCTGTTCTGCCATCGCTGCTGATTTTGGCAATAATACGGAAACGAGTCCATGATAAATTTGTAAATTTCGTTCAGAGTTAGCATCTTTGTGTTGGACGCGTTTATGGCCATTGTGATCAACGAAATGTAGCTGTACGGCGGTTTGGGTTGAACATGGGCGTATGGTGGCTTAGGATCGAGGCTGAAAGTTATATAAAAATATGCATTCTATATGTTACAAATTTCCTGGTAGAATGGCTACTTTATTATACTATATTTAATAAATTCTGGAGGTATTATTGTTTTGTTATTATAGGGGTATTAAGATAAATTAATAAGGTATTATTCTGTTATCTTTATTAGTTACAATGTGCTATCTAATTGTACTATTTATTCATACCATCTTTACCATACTACTTCATGACTAAGGCTAGCAGGGTTTGAAATTCTGGGAGTCTAAAGGCACAAAGAAAAATTTTTCAAGGTAAGAAAGGGTCGTAAAATATCGAGGTCAACGGCAAGAAAAACACGATTTTTCGACCTTTCTCATGAAGCTCTATCCATTAAATTTAAAAATACCAAAAACGGAAATACTAATAAAATTGAATTTTGATTTTGAGGAGTCTGTAAAAATGTTCAAAGTCTGATGACACCAGACCATACATGGACAGCGACCGGATTATGAAGGGTCCGTTGGGGCGAAATTGCCGAAAATAGCACCAAAAATTCAATTCTGGGGGTCTATCAAATTTTTTAAGGGGAGGGGGTCCGCCAGATTCTCGAGGGGGGTCGAGACCCTCAGACCCCCACGCCCATGTGTAGACCAGATTCTTTGATCCTACGAATGTGCTTCTGAACAATACACAAAAAATTGCTTTAAAACATTATTTTGTGTTGTTTTTGACTTTTCTGGGCATTGACTTAGGAAGAATAAGCATTGTCTCTGACTTAGGTAGCCAGTTACATGATCTGACCTGATAGCAATTGAAATGCTTTAAATTTTGTTCAAGTAATGCGCGTAATAAAGTCGTATTTCACAAAATAACTTATTTTTGAATAAAAGATATTTGTACTGAAAAAATAAAAAACTTTTGAAGGTTTCCCAGACTAGTCTGAAACGTGCTATAGTAGTGGCGGATCTAGGATTTTCCTAAGGGGGGACAGTACCCAACTTTTCCAAGAACATTCAAAAACACGACCAAAAATTTGCCCTTAACGCGTGAAATAGCGTATTTTCGGTGTTTCACATTGTATACTGCTCCATAAAATCACTATTGACGCAACATATTTTTTAAAACTTTTTAAAATCTTCAACAATTTTGTGCGAAAAAAATTATTTAAATTTCTTTGACTTTAACAAAAATTCGGCGCAAAGCGACAGAAAATTTGTGGAATTAAGGCGCATAGACGTCTAGAAGCATGATTGACTGCTTGATTTCCTGTATTTATAGCGTTTGATGCGAAACATCGAAATTTATAATTGAAAATAGAAGAAAACTATGCAAAATAGCTGTTTTTGCTGTTAAAATTGTTTTGAAACCTATATGAACAGAAAATGACTTCCAAGTCGCCAAGAAAGTAAATAAATGTCATTAATAGGTATCATCCGGCGCGTAGCGCCGAAAAATTTGAGAATTATGGTCACTGACGGCCAAAAAGCATTGAAAATTGCATATCCATTCTTTATCTCGCCAAATATTTTAAACCAATGGGGGGCGGCCACCACGCCCCTCCTCCTTGAATCCGCTCCTGTACTAAAGCGTTCGATTCCTGCTTTAAACGCATATATGTGTGCAAAAAAATATAATGTACCTAAGCAGAAAACTACACGCTGTTCTAGGCAATAAAAATAAGTGAATCGCGAATAATCAAACCTCTAAAACGAAATCAATAGCATGCAAAAAAGAGGTCAAACTAATCGAAGATATAAAAAGTTTAAGGCAAATTTAAACAAACGTAAGCTACTAAAACGAAACATGGATCAGTGTTTTGATGATTATACTTATAACATAAAATTATGATGACAACGTATACATTCTTCTGCTTCACCAGCAATTCCGAAATTTTAGAGGTGTTTTAGTAATTTAAGAAAAGGAGAGTTCTCCGCCGGAAGATTGTTGACACATGGTGAGAGCAGTGTTGCCTAGTGCTTAGTTAAAATTTTCCTAAAACTAACATCTGATTATCATGAAGCATATCATTCAAGATAAGAACCTCGTAAAAAACTCCTTAATCAGTAAAAAACACTCCTGAACCTAACTTAATGCTTTATGGACGTTTTCCCTAAATTTTTTGAATTATTCTAAATCCTTACACCTAGAAAGCCTGGTTGTTCTGAGAGGTTTGTACATTAGAATTTGAAAGCTCCGCGGACTATAAGAATATATTTCAAAACAATTATTCCGTTTTTTCGCGATTTTTTTATGTCACCGAACAAAGTTTCATAAGAAACGTCAAAAAATAGTATTTTTCGCGATGCCGTCAATTTTTCGCTAATTTTTCAATTTTTCTAAAAAATTATTGACTCCCATAATTCGGATGTTGCTTATTTAAGGTTGTAGATCAATAAAACAATGTTTCCTGATTTTTTAATTTTTTTCGATGCTTAAAAATAATTTTTTATCTACGCTCATTAATAAACGGGCACTGTCCCAAAGTCGCCAGTTTCACGAAGGCTTGTTTGAAAGTGTGTGATTTTGGAGTTTTCGAACGGTTATTAAGATAGCAAACATCAATTATTCTTTCGTGATCAGTGACATGCGATTTTGAGAGAGGAGTCCAGAAAAAATCGTGCCTTTTTTGCACCTGATTTGTTCTTTTTTGAGCTCATATAACTATTTCAGAAATGATTCATGCACTCGCTGCGCAGATTTTTAATAATAGCAAATGCGCACAAAGGAAGGTTTAAATTTTTACGAAAAAAGGGTCAATTTCTATCTATTAAATTACCGCCTTTTAAAAATGATATTTCGATTTCCTAATATCCCAGTCGCTTATTCGTGAAAATGGGGCACCCCTGAAAACAATTTTTGACGTCGACGTTTTTTATCGCATTACAGTATGATCAGTTTATTTTTTAATAAAGCACTGTTACAGTATGATTTTTCAATAAAACAAGAATAATGTATAATGTTAATCATGTTCTTCACTCCTCGATGAAAGCTTCAACTTATTTGCACAGCACGGTATAAAATGATAAATGATCCGTTTTCCTATTCTACGCATTCATTAGACCATGATGGCAAATAGGGAAGTTAAGCGCTATACGAAAGTTGAAAATAAAAAATAACTCAGCATCTGATCACTTGAAAATTAGGCGTCAATCAGATCAATAAATGTACATAGAATATTCATGCAGGCTTTTGCCACATGAAATATTTGTTTTAATTTTAAAGGAAATTCCGCTGAAAGGGCGATTGATCATGACATTAAGCGCTAAAGATCAATCTTCAGTTCGAAATTATAAAAATGTCGTTTCGGATCAGTCACAAATCAGTCCATTAGAAAATTTTTGATAAAGTGTGATTTTTTAAGTTTTAATGTATTTATATTTTTAGTCTGACTAGCAAACAATTTTCATAACCCACGGTTCGTATTCCCATTTAGGTTTTCACGTGCTAGAATGGATCAGATGTTGTCTCAGTATCATAATTATTCAAACAAGTGGACTGAAGTCGGAGAAACGAGTTGAAGCATCGAAGGAAACCTAATTTACAACAAAGTTCTGCGATGCATTCAAATTTTGTCGACCCTTTTATTTGCATAAGACGTTTCGCTAGAAACCAGCGAGCCGATTTTCGAGTCACAAAGACAAAATTAAAAACCTTAAAATAGAAAAACTATAAGCAAAGGAAGTATCAGCAGGAATAGCTACGTTTTAAAAACGCGAAACTTAAGACCTTTAACTGAAGAAAACTTAAAAATCAAGTCGCTTCAATTAGAGCAAAACGAAGGTGGTCGTCGTATGAACTGGGTGCGTAAATTCTGCAAAAAATTGCAAAAACGATCTGCTCAGTAAAAAGATAGTTTTACTAAAATTAGCCGAAAACTTATTTCGGACAGAATAAAATTCTATTTTGCTTATTGCCTTTTCTTAAGTACGTGTATATAAAGTGCGTAATGGAGAATAAAGAGACATTTGCGAACATAGCGAAATTTATTGAAACAATTGGGTCATTTTTATGTCAAAATAGGCGTCTTGACATAATAAGAATTAGATATATTTAAAAAGAAGGAATAAAACAATAAAAAATAAAATAAAACATAATTGACATAACCCAAGAGAACATAATTTCTATAAACACAGAAAGTATAATTGATACGTTTCCCGCTATATTTAAATAAGACTTTTCAGGATAAGACACGATTATTTTCGAAAATATGATGTGGCTGGCAGGTTGCCTTATTTTTGAAGAGACCGGAAATTCATAATTTTGTTTTTTTTAATGTGTTTAACTTGTAAGAGGACAAATGTCAGAAGTTTATTGAGCGTTTTCCGACGGAAAAGTTTTAGAAGTTGAATTGAAGCAAAATTGTAAATAGCACTCTACATTTTTTGACCGAATCGCAATGAAGGACAGTTTTAATTCTTTGTGCTGTCTTTTTTCAATGTTAAAGCCTCACACTATTGCATTGATTACAATAAGGGCGAAAAAGCTAATCTGACGATGTTTATTCACGCGTTTTTAACAGAAAAGCTTCCAAAAAATTTTGAAGCTTTTGTCGTGTGCTTGTGCAATTTTGCCAACTTTAGTCGACTTTCAGTGAATTATTTTTAATTCAATAGCATTCCGCACCAACATTTTGCGCTATTAGGCACTTATTTAATGCGAAAGTCTCATGAAATTTCAAGCGTTATAGCAATTGCAAACAATTTTATAAAGAATTTTTTCGCGAAAAGCATAAAAAACGTTATTTAACCGCACACAAATCAAATTATTTTCAATTTTCGGGTTAGTATTCGATTCCTTTAAAAACCTGATTCCACAATTGACTATAGTCTGTTCAATTTTAAACGGCCTATTTTTGCTAAAGTCTTTACACTGTATTGGTTTTTCACTGCAGAAATGGCTTCTTCAATTATGCTCTCGTAGCGGCTGGTTGCTTTAAACTCTTGTTATTGACGTTTAATGTGCTTGGCGCTTCTAACAGACTGATGAAACAACATAACCCGCAAAATATTCTACTACAGTTATAACCCCAGAATCCAAAATAAGCTGTTTGGAATGGAACAAACTATAGCACGTACCTGTACGGCTTCAAAATCGAGGCAGTCGACGGCAACCGTTGCGGATCACTCGACGGTCGGCTTCCCGACACCGGCGTCGCTCCTCCAAACAGCTGCTGCACTCCGCCGCTGGCGCCAAAAGCCGCCGCGGTGCCGTACGCGGCGACGCCTATTGTCGAATACGGATGAAAAGAATGTGGCACGCCATAGCTCAGCGTCGAACCGTACGCCGCCAGCGACGACGACAATTCGCCCGACGGCGGCGCCGGCGTCGCGGCGGCCTTCAACGGTGCCACCGACGTCGCCATTGCATCTGTGCCGCCGCCGATCGCCTTATGATCGTAATGCGCGTTATAGAACGTACCGTAATTAGCGCCGGGGGAAGCGTTAGTGTAAAATCCTGAGCAAGTAGAATAGGAATTTTTCGCCGACGACGAACCCGAACTCGACGGATTGCCAAAATTCTGCGCCGTCGGGACGAATACCGCACGCGAGCCGAAAACGCCGGTGACGCCGCCGCTGGAAGCGATGGCGCCCTGCGACGCCGCGTCCAATATTCCACCGGCCTCTTTGCAGCCGGCGTTACAAACGAACGAGGCCGTCGCTCTGTCGTTGTCATCGTCGCTGTCCAAATTGGAATTATTTTTGTCGCCATCGTCGTTAATAACGCCGCCGCCGGTGACCGAACCGCCGCCGCAATTAATATTATTGCCATTATTGCTGAGGACGGTGAATTGAACGCCGGGCAACATTTACATTGGCTGATTAAGCAGGCGAGTATATATAAGCAGGTAGATTGGGGTAAACACAGCCAGCGGGGCAATGTTTTATGTGCTAATATTTGATCAGGCTATCGACGACGTAGCCGTTCGACTATTCAATATATGAAACCTTAAATCAATGCACGGTAGTAATATATATGTCGATCAAATTTGCCAATCAATTTGTAAATATGTACCTACCTACACATACTACTCCTTCACTTTTAGCCCGTACGAATAAACAACGTCCTAAAGGTAGTAAGCTATTATTCTCGATTCAAACGCGACGGTATTAGCTCATCATTAAATAGTATAACTTACCGACTGACCAAACTTCGCCGGTATTATTGGGTTTTGTCTGTCGAGTCTGCTAAGTTTGCTTACTTAAATAACACCGACTCGTCTATTTGTTCGATTTATCGTCCGTTTGCTAAAATAAGCTAAACATTCCGGCTTACTGTAGTCTGTTAAGCTAAGGTCAAGCAGAGCGTTTTTCGATCGATCGACCGGTTTAAAGAATGGAACGTTTTTACGTACAAGCGAAGCTAACGAAAAAAACCGAAAAGCCGCGCCGTTACAGGACTGGCTGTGCCATATACGAAGGGTAACGAAAAAACTAACTCTTATCTTCATCGTGTCTACGCATATAAGTACACATATAAGATATAGGTACTGTAGAAAAGGCGAAACTTTGAATGCACACACATACACCATAACTCGAGCTTGAAAGATAAGGAAAAAGAAGACATGAGCAAAGTTACGAGAAGAACCGGCTTTCTTATATTTAGTGAAGCATACCAACGTTTAGAAATGTACCGGTATCCATCCGCAGACGGGTACGCTGCGTACACATGGCTCAGCCAGGCACCCCTTTTCGGCCGGATGGAGAGTGTAGGTTTTCGCCGACAATGTCAATATTATTTCGACAGGTTCCCCGTCGAGCCGAAATGTATTCATCATCAAATTTAAGCATATATAATACCTACTACAAGTCGACCCATTAAACCGGTCCGCCTACGACGCACCGTAATCGTTTAGGACCATTGAGAGCGCCGACCAATAGGAACATAGGAAGGCGGAGTCTGCGTAGAATGCTCGCTTCCTATTAGTGGAATTCAACTAGACTGGTCAATGACGCGGCTCGCGCTTTGTTATACAAGTGGTCCTGAGACTAGAACAGGAAACGCTGTGAGGACGTGTGTTTTTTACCCCATTTCCCGCTTTTATCATCAGAAAATTGGTTCATAACTACGTACTTGCGTTTAAAGTTCCGAGGATACGAAAGTTACGTTAGGGACGCAATGAGCTTGGGCCAAAATTACGCTTAAGCTTTCTTGCGATGCCTATACGTAACAAAAACAGAATTTGTCGCAAACAGGGTTAATAATTGGAAGAAGGAAGACGCATATTCGAAGTTACAATAACATGTTGATGACCTTTATGCCGAGCACTTCAGTTGGTTCCGGTTGGACGATTTTTGGCACAATTTTCTTCTAAAGGCGCTTCTCGAGCACGTTTATTCATAATATTTTGCGTGGTAAATTCCTAGAGTCTCAACAACCCTAGTACTAAAACATAACATCAATAGCTAAGGAATGAATTTTTCACAAAAATTTCATTATAGACAGAGTGCGAAGCGTTGTACAAGGTGGTTCAAAAAAACAAATCGCTTATTGGACCCTATAACTTTATAAATACTTGTTCAAATTGAACATCGGTTTGCTTTGTCTATTATGACTGCAGGAATTTAGTAAATTTTTAATTATGCTGGTTTAGCTGTCATTGGTTTATACTAAATTTAGTAAAAGTCGTTTTTTCCATGATTTTACACATTCAGTGCATAAAAGAAGGTATCTTCAAAAGATTCACCAGAATAAGATACTTAAACGCGTTTTCCGTAATATAATACTAGAAGTCTTAATTCATTACTCTGTTCATTTGTAGTTTAGTCTATGTGGAGCAGATGCACTATTTCTCACGTGTTACTGCATTCATAGTCAGCGTTTCTAATTTACAAGCACTCGCCAAAACCTACAAGTTTTGATTAACGCTTTATTATTTCACCAATAACTTGGAATGCCGTAAAGCAAACCACTTCATTGAAAGCTAAATAAAGTGACTTTAGAATAAAATAAGTTTCAATCAAGCGTCACAGAATGCTGTAAAGTTACAGGGCAACAAATGCAATTGATGTTGATGCCTTCATGACTCGAAAAAACGACTTTTTCTTAATTGCGTGTACCTTTTGGACAACACGATAAGTAGAACTATTACTTCAACTTCTGGATGCAATGACGATAGGCTTTCTAAAGCAAACCGCATCCAATTTGCTTTCGTCATTAAGAAGTTACAAGGTCCGATAGTTGATTCGTTTTTTACTCATCCTGATCGGGCATTCGAATGGGAAGAATTAAATATTTAAAACGCAAAAACATTAAATTTCTTCATTTTTGTATGTACAGTACATATTATACAAATCAGTGCATCCAATATTGATTCTAATGCAATCAAATAGGTACTCAGTTTCTAATATGTTATCGGGTATCGTTTAAATTTTGGACAGGAAAAATAATCGCGTTCCTTGCAAATACTAACTATTTCTAGCCAAAAAAACAGCTTTGAAAGAGAAAATGATACTCGCCTGAATTATTTTAATCTCAATTTCTTTCAACGAATACTTTAGAACAAAAACAAAAGAAAATCAAATGACTAGGCTAAAAAAGATTTTCTGGCTCACCAAGCATATTAGAAAGAAATGTAATAATGGCCCAACAGGTAGCTGCAAAGTCACATGAAAAATCTCTATTTTTTCTCAAAAGTCAGGAAATTGGCAAATAACTCTACCAAAAATTGTTTACTGGTCCAATTAATATTACATTACCAGTCTTGGTACGTATGTGTAATTAGCCAAAAAAGAATACAATAAGCGTGGGTATTGTTAGCGCTAATTTAGCGGTATTAACCCCAGGTTATAATAGTCGTTTATGAATTCGACCAATGAATCGAGGGCACTAAGGGCTGCAGGTCCGTGCCATTAATGGTTTCTTGGCTAAAATCTATTAGCCCACACACATGGGCAGGCCCTAATATGCCTACAGTATGCCATTGTTCTCAATTTTATATACATATGCACTTCCTTGCCAGTCAGCACTTCTACGTCAACCCTATTCTGTACCCATGTACGTTACAATAATAAATCTATGGGTTTTCAATAATACAAAGCGAGATTTGGGTTAGAAAAAAAACAAAGGCTCGCTTGGACAGGAAAACCGGACAATTTTAATCCATTTACGATTGCATAACAAGTTGTGTCTCTCGCACTCAATCAAAAAAATAAGAGGTGCGAACCATTATAGAAAAAATATTCGTTTAGTCATTATTATTATGATTGCTCCTAAGAGAATATAGGAGATTTTTAGGTAGGTGCCTTAAATCGATATATGCCTACTCGTACCTTACTATGATTGAATAAAGAGCATTTCATCTGGAGTTCCTGCTCATCAAGAGTCTTCAATACGTGTACATATATTAATTAACATTTTTTTAAGTCAAACCCTGAAATCAGGTACATTAAGGGCTGCCTTGACAGAAAGATGATGTTTTAATTTAACTCCAGGAGACGCTATAAAAAATATTGACACGTGAGACTATCGTAGATTCAAAACGCAAAAGAAATAATTTCATTTATAGGAAACTGAATAAAATTAAATGATCCACATACATATATTTAGAAGTAACCTTACACGGTAATTCGCACCACACGATCATAGATGCACAGCACGGTCGATCTGGGGGGGGGTCAGCCGGTGTGGAAAGAGGGTCAAAAAATTGAGCTTATTGAACGAAAATGGCCTAAGAAACTAGTGTGAGCGCTTAAATAGCATTAAAATTACCTTATTACTCAGTTTCTGGTTAATTTAAAGCAATTTTAAAGAAAATTTTCAATTTTCGTCCATTTTTCGCCGTCATTTTGCCTCATTTTTCCCAGAAAATTTTTCCCATTTCTTCATTATAATGGTTATGAGACCCCCACCACACGTTGGCGTGGTGGGAGGGGATTTAAACCCCGGAGAATTCGAAAAAACCCTACAGATTACTGGAGACTCTAGAATTCTATTTTTAGTAACATTTTCGGCGATTTTAAGCGATCTCACTTTTTAAAAATCAGCTGTGAAATTTCCGTCAGATACCTATACTAGAGAAATTTCTCGAAGAATCAGCTATAGATTTTCGAACATGATTTTTGAGTATGAAAATGATAGGTTGTAGATCATAATTAAGGGTGTTTATATGTTACATTGATTGCAATCAAGAAATAAGGTCCAAAAATAAGCTATCGTGCTAAATGTCACTTTATATGGCTTTACGGGGTCCCTGCTTTCATAAAAATAATTTCTGATGCGGAAATATATTTTAATATTTGAAATTTTTGGCAATTTTGTGTAAAAAGGGCTAAAATTGTTTGAATAATAAAAATAAAATTTGCGAAATGCAGGCAGAAGAACTGCTCTACTTGTTGTCGTGCACTTGAAGCGTATAGTTACGCAAGATCATTAATGCCTTCGGCGCATCGGGAGCTATAAGAATTTATGTTTAAAAAACTTTATACTGCGCTTAAATGGTTTTCTCCTCAAAAATTTGTCTGTTACAGGTTTATTTATTCTTTGTAAGCTAGCGAAAAACTTTGTTGTCTACAAAAAACTTCTTCAAGGCGCAAAAATATGGCTTCCAGGCCATTCCGTGAAAGGAAACATATGTAATCAGTAGGTATTATCTGGCCTAAAATTGCAAAAAAATAATTTCTGTTTTAAAAAGCTTGATAAACTGTGCTGAAATGATTTTTGCTCCAAAAAGTTTTTCACTTTCCGTCAGCTAGCAAAAAAGACTTTGTTAAATAGACAAACTTTTTGATTTTCATTGCGCAAAATTATGGCTTTCAGGGTGTTCATGAAAATAAACAAATGCAATCAGTATGTATTATTCGGCGAGAAGTTGCAGAATTCATAAATTCAAATAAACGATAGCCAGGCATAAATAAAATACAATCAATTCTCTATCTCGCCAGTATGATACAGCCCCATTGAGTCCGCCTTTGAGAGCGCTTTCTTCATACACTAAAAAATTTATTGATTTCTCATCTACGGTCGACCGGAAACTGATCAAAGAGTTTTGAATACAGGAAAAAGGAGCTAATTTTATTGGGGCAGAAGAACAAGAACTGATATAGTGAGGGAGGGCGGAGGATCACTCGCGTCTGAGACAGTTGACGAGATATAATGATGGATTATGTATTTTGTATAGTTTTTGCCATTGTTGGTTAGTATCTGCAAATTTTCTGGCAAAAAATAATTGAATTCCTTGGCACTGAAGATTTATTTGAGCCATGGACTTGGTTTTTGGGCACAGCGCAAGATTTTTGAGCATTTCGGAAACACTTCTTTAAAAGCGCAACAATCCTTGATTAGCATTTTCCCATTGCGTAATATAATTGGAATAGGAACTTTAACTAAAGCATCTTCAGCTATTCCTTACATGGAATTTTTGAATTTTCCAGTGGAACTGCTCTTTGACGACATTTGAAACCTATACTTATGCACTCGCAGATATAATTCTGCCTCCTACAAGGACAAAGTAGATTAAATTAAATTAAATTAAATTACAGTTTTGGTAAAATTTGAGGTATACCCGCCCGTTAGAAAATTCTGGATTTGCCATCTGCATAAAAACGTAAAGAGTAAATTTAATTGATTTCGTATTTACAAGAAAAATACAAAAGCGCTTGTGGCATGAGAAGCCCTTACGCCCACACTACATCAAGAAATATGTTTTCTGTGCAAGTATGTACTGCGGATATTCTTTACTCGCTGAGCCAGTGACGGCTTTTTCATAAGGAAGAGGCATCCCAAATTTTTTAGAAGTTCCCGAAAATAGTCTTGAAAATCACGTCACGTGCGAAATAAAGATTTTTTTGCGGTTTTAGTGAATATATTTATACTACTTTTTATGCATCAAACTTTTCCAATTAAAAAACTTCAAAGTCATGAAAATATCGAGCATAAAAGCAGTACAGTGCTAAAATATATTGCATCTCATGTTGGCCGCTAAAAGACATTCAATTCTATAATAATAAATTAAAGAGAATAATTCATTATGCAACATCAAGCAATAAATTAAGTGACCTGAATTTTTCATTTACAGAATTTTTTGTACTTAGAAAAACGAGCCAGTCTTAAATTAAGTTGAAGATTTGAAACTTTTTAGTGAAACGATCTTTATTCTACGCACATGCCTAAGTGTAGACCTCCTGCAAATCTGCTATGATTCAGTAATGACAGAGATCGTAAACTATTTGGCGTAACGACTGCGAACATCAAGAACTCTACTCTAAAGGAAGATACAAAAAATTTCTCAGAAACAATTGCTCCTGCGTAATTCTGAAAAATTACACTTTTCGCCACATATCTTTTCAAAAGCGAAAAGTAAGTTTTTCACTAAATAATTCTTGATGCAAAATTATTCTTATTCATGAAAATACAAGGTTTTTTGTTTCGAAATAAAAAACTTTGAATCATAAAAACTTATGATAAACCTTGTAAAATAAGGAAAAACGAGTTTTTACTAATTCAAATAGCTTGCAAAGCTCTTCAAAGCAAAGCCAAAAATATTATGAAAAATAAATTTAACGCTAACGTGATCTAGATACTGCTCAAAGGCGCCACAATAATGTAAATGGATTGAAATAAAATAAAATAGAAGATTTAATAATTGATTAGTCACATATAGCTGTTTCGCTAGTAATACGGCTGAAATCGATTTAAATAATGATGATACAAAAGCAAATACAAATACTTAGAAAAATTGAGAATCGTCTCCAGCTAAACTATTTAAGAGCTCATCAATTCCGAATTAAGTGAGCTAAGCAAAGTCGCGCTTCTGCTTTTGTTCGAATTATCAAGTTCACGAGAATGTTTCGCTGGATTGAAATTTCGCCTATCGCAATCGTTGCTCGTGACGTATCGCTGGACGTCGTTTAAGAAATATTTGGCTTCCAATCCACGCGCGCGATTAAGTGAGTTCGCCTCGTCGCCGCGAACGCTCCCCATTGACCGAATCACGCCATCGGTTGTTGTAGTCACGTGATGGTCGTACGCATTGGTCACTTCGTAAAGCGGTCGGCCGCTGTGATTGGTTCGAATTTGCGGAGTATTATTGGATGAAATGAATTTACTATTGGCCTGATTGGCCGAAAAATACTCGAAAAATTGGCCAAGATGGCCATTAAAATTTGACTGGTGGTCAGCGCGAGTCGCCGTCGCGCGCTGTAGGCTGAACGCGCACAAAGAAGCGCTCAGGATCGATAGCGTGAATTCCAATATGGCGGCTCCCAATATCGTGCACGTGAGACCTATTGACCAATAGAAAATCAGATTGAGCTTATGAGCGTCGTAATCGGACGTCGTTGAAATTTGATCGACGACGTTGTTATGGGCGACCATAGTAGCCCATTGGGAATACAAATATCCGGAATAGGGCGGAATGACAAAAAACGATATGGCCGCGCTTATTACGTTCATAATAATGCAAACGACGCAGTAAATTAAGTGCTTGTCGATCAAAAATTGAAGTATGGCACACACTAAAACCACTGATCCGTTAGATAGGAAAATATTCGTTTGCATGGGTATACTGTACCTCCACAGAATCACTTCGGAACCACCGGCTATGACCAGACTTACGACGGCATAGATCATGTGCCCAGCGGCCAGTGCTACGAGAGTTCGCTGTCGGAAATTTGCTACTTTCCTAACTGTATAGTCGGAAGATAATTTTGTCAGATGATATTTAAATTTTAAAGCGCTGTACGCATTGATTCCAAATGCCAGTAAAAGCAGAATACATTGCGTGGAATAGAGAAATATTCTGCCTCCGAATGTCTTGCTCTTCTCGAAACCGATTTCAGATGAGGACGTTTCGAAATTTTCGACTGTGCTAGCGCTTCCTAGTTTATACCTGAAATAATATTTTTGCAATAAGGCCGATGTAAATTTTGCAGAAAAGGGTATATTTGTTTATAGACATATTGAAAATTATCCAGAATTTCAGATTTAATTTATATAAAATTTGTGACCAAAGCGCGGCCTGTCTAAGGATTCGGCCAAGCATGATAGAGTCAGCAGAGAGCTGTTGGGTCAAAAAAGCATTTAAAATTTATACAGGTAATGCATAAATCTTGCTGCAAAAAAGTGCCTCAATTATTGTTTTTTTAATTGATTTTTATACACTTTCGCAAAACGTTTTGAGTTTCATTCATTTTTAGCTAATTTTGTCTTTTCACCAGAAATTTTTATAGTATTTAATCTAACCCCAACCCCAAGTGCATTCTTAGTCGTGATAAAAGACAGAAAAGCACTGGAAATCGTTTCATACAATTTATATCATTATTATTCAGAATTTAAGATTCGTGATTACACTTATAATATTTTATAGTGGGTAAATATGATTCTTTACAAGCACATTCGTTCTATTTCTCGCGTCTTTCTATTTATCTCTTATTGACAGAATGCTTCAATATTTACTGAGTCTACTTATCTATTCATTATCTGATCTTATATTTTTTCATTCACTCTTTTTTTCCATTTTTTATTTTTATTTTTGTCATATTGGTGATTTCCTATTGTTATAAAACAAATATTATTACTTTAACGGTCTACGATAAAATAAGACTTCAAAGTTTCGACAAGAAAAGCACCTGCAGAAATCGCTTATCATCTTTTCATTTTCTATGTTTGATATGCACCTGAAATGCTGATTTTTAGCATTGATACGCACCTGAATGCACATAATTATTTGCATCTAGATATTAAATGGAGCACAGGCAAATTTCATAATAAAATTTTGTATTTAAGCAAAAAATATTGACTTTTGATTATTTGTTGGTGAAAAAATTGTTGAATACTTCGATTTAGCATAATCAGATTACATATATCAATTTAACTTATCGCGAAGTTGAATTATAGACGCGAGTGCGAACATTATAACGTTTAAGCATGTCTTAAGAATCATGTTATCTAATTTTTTTAGCCATTTTTGCTTTTACGCGGTAGTTGATAGAATCTATCATTGTATGACTGAAAATGATGGAAATTATTTTGAGACTTCAAAATCAATTGTGTGTATCAGGGAGATGAAATATTGTGCCTCATGTGGCGTCTTTATTGAGTGCGGAGAAAAAACTCAAAACTAATGAAATCAATCTAAAAATAATTGATATTTGATAATAATCTGTTTACTGGCATGTCTAATAAAAGACCATCAATTAGTAATTAAAAGACAAGAGTAATTTAAGATTTTAGTCATACAATCTGTAATCAAGTAATAACGACTACGGTTAAAGTTCGTTTAAGGTAAGCTTGAGCACGACTTTCACAAAACTTAGGCTACCGTAAATAAAAGTTATCCGCAACTATCATAAATTGTTAGTCTGTCGGCAAAAATTCTTAACAATCAAGACCAAATTTATTTGAAATTGACAAGAGAGGGTCGCATTAAAGGAAAACAGAAATGCGAGCAATGAAAGTGCTCTAAAACCTAGAGTCGTCAAATGCTGACTCTTAGCTTATTATGCGTTTTTGTTTTAAGAGTAAGATATTTTCAGGAATCAAAACATATGCTTCGTAAATCTACTTAAAGCTGAGCGGCGAATAGATAAATTTGATAATAAAACTTGCGTTTATATGCAAACAATATGTAAATCAATGATATCAGCAGTGGCGGATCCAGGATTTTCCTGAGGGGGGCGGTACCCCTATGGGGGGGAGGCGGAACCCTGTTTTAGGCGGAAAAATTAGCAGTACTAACCCATAAATCGCTAAAAATCGTTCAAAAATCCTTAATTTTGCGCACTATTTGGGGCCAATGGGGGGCGGCCGCCCCCCCCCTAAATCCGCCCCTGGATATCAGTTATAATAAACAAGGATTTGAAGAAAATCGAGCGTATAAACGTATGCCTTATTCAGGCACGTAGCTATGGGGAAAAGAGTGATCAATTCTCCCTAAAATTTTAAGAAGTATGAGTATTTTTCATACAGATGTTCTACAAAAGAGTCAAAAATTCTAGAAGAGCATTTGAAAGACCGCCAGAAAATTTTTTGGCTCACTTTTGAGCTAATGAGTGTCTTAATTTTTTCAGCAGGTTCGAGCTTGGATTTCATGTTGAGAAATCGTTTTTGCGGCTATTTTATGCAACATTTTTTGAGTAAGAACATGAATATGATTGAAATCAGAATAAATTTTAAATTTTTTTAACAATTTTCTTTCTTCTCAAACGTGTTGCCGAGAAACGCTCGAAAACGCTGTTATTTTTACCTATCTACAAGAAGTTGTTGAGAAATTCGACATCAAACTTTTCGTCCCGTAAGTTCAGAAGGTCGGCTACGTACCTTAGCATATTGACAGGCACTCTGAAAAAAGAGGTCTGAAAAGTGTTGAATTTCCGAAAAATATCAAAAAGTCAATAATATAAGCATTAGAAGAATTTTATTCGTCGACTTTTCAATTCCATTATTGCGAGAAGATTGCGGAAAATACTAGCAAACTTTTAATTACGAACAAAGAAAGGTTTTGCTTGTCTTTTTTGTAATTTTTCCAATTTCTGATTTCCAATCGTAATCGAATTTTTTTCCTAATTTTCCTTTTTCTGAGAGAATTTCGGTACGATTTCCTAAAAACGCCCCCGTTCATTTAAATACGCCGTCATACATACCTTTCGTTGTTTATGGCCTGATACACTAAATTGGCGCTAAAAATGGCGTTTTCCAGCGCCAGGCTTGCCGAAATCGCCGAGAGCACGTAAACCGATACGCTTCTAACCAAAGGTTCCTTCGATACCACGCAAGCCGTCGCGGTAAACAAAAATCCGAGCCACAAAACGCCAGCTCCGCCCTCGTAGCCCCTGGCGAATTGGCTCGGCGCCAAGCTAACGACGGCTAGTCCAATTAAGCCTAAACCGCAAACGGCTTGCAACCATCGCAGCTTCGTCGAATCCACTTTTCGTACAATCGATTCCGACGGACGAATCGTGGTAAAAGCGTTCGATTTCGTCGAATCTGTTAAATTCAAGTGAATCGAGGCTGCGCTTTGAATTGTCAAAATGACACAATGAAGGAATCCGAGCGCTAAAATTATCAACAAAGACGAATGGCACAAAAATCGAACGAAAATGGCCCTCTTGTTTTTTAGCCTCAGGTTATCTATCAATTGTTCTTCTAACGAAATTTGGGCAGTGATCGGTTGAGGTTGCTGATCCAGCTGCAATGTTAAATAATCGCGTAGATCGATCGTGAAATAAGCGACCGTCAAATAGTCGATCGATTTCAAAATCAGCGTCGCCGTAAAAACGTTCAAGCAAAGACTCATATTGGACCATTCCGAATCGCGACGTTTATCGTAAACTGCTTTCAAAGACAGGATAGACGACGCCAAGCAAAACAAGCCGCTCAGCTGAGGCCAGGCGATTTTGATGTAGCCCTGATTATCGATTAGGGACCATTCCAAATATGATGCCAGGCCGACAGCGCCTAAACCAAAAAATAAGTTCATGATCGCCGTGAACGCCGTCCGACGATTTCGACACGATTTATCCGATAAAATGGCTTGATGGCTTTCGTGGAACCGTTTCTTGACTATAATCAGACACAACGAGCTGGCGATCAATTCAATCAGTCCTATCAGGGACATGCTCACTGATATGACGATTTTGGCTCTGGAGCTAATAAGGTCGGTCGGTCCTTCGATTATTTGTAACGACGAGTAATAGGAGCGTATTTCGATCGCCGATCCGCACGCGTAAAAGGCGCAGGTCCAAATAGCCAGAATGAAACTGAGGCAATATAGCAAATTGGCTACAAGAGGCTCTGAAAAAATGTCAAAATCATAAAAATTTGGGGAAAAACTAAGAGAATAAAACTGGTTCGAAACGGGCTTAAGCGGTATTTGATGTAACGATGTAAAATGGAGCGTCATTTGCATTAATTATTAGAATTAGAATCAGATTTTTTTAATTCAATTGATTTCATTTTCGAAAATTAGAGGGGAAAAGAAAGCGTTAACCAAAAATTGCGGTATCAAGAGCGATAGGAACTAAAATAGATGTTTTTTAATGGGCTAAGATTCATCCACAAACCGTAACATGCTTTTATATTTCAACAACGATTCCTTTCGTTTAAGTTCGATTAAGCAAAGAATCTCCAGATCAACCCATAATATTCTTAACTTCAACAGACGATGCTGAATGTCCGTAGGATTTTTTATTTACTAAACAAATTTGTAGATATATTTTAGCATTTTTCCAATTGTAGAGTTTGGCAAAATTCCTTATTGTTTTTCTGTTGATAGGAATTAGATTAAACGAAGCGTGGCGAATTTGCATTTTTGATCTCAGACTTAAATCCCTTTGTTATTGAAACATCTTTGACAATTGAAAATATTTGAATAATTTGTCTACTTATTATTTAAACCATAAAGCTATTAAAATATAAAACCATTAAAGCCGTAACCACGTATAGCAAGCACAAACCATTCAAATCATACCGCCAGCCAAAGTAGAGTATACCGGTGCTTTTGCTTAATTTTAAGTTTTAAGGAGCCAATCCGTTTTTTACATGATATTTTGATAAACAAAACAATAAACATAGAAGAAAATGAGGGAGAATGAAAAACTAGAAGAATGGGGAACAAAAATTTGAAAAAGATGGAGAAATAAAAATAAAAACGAGAGCAGAATAATGTAACAAAACGGGAAACTAAAAGCACCAATGCATTGAATTAAATTAGCCTTTTCATTGTTCTCAATTCCTCTAATTATCACAGAAATCACGTTACTCCCCAGAAACTAATTGTCTGTAAAGTTGATTAAAAAATCGTTAAACATAGACAATTTATTTCTTTGTAGTCATTCATTAGAGTACCTGAATTATTAGCAATGGCGCAAAATCCCACTGAACCGGTTAATATGTGAGCAAAATTTATAAAGCGAAAGTCGGTGAACATGTTGTTCAAACTGGCAGTCGAAAATTGGCACAAGGCTAACATTAAGCTTATTAAGCCAACGGCAACGTGCAAAAAGTTCAGAAAAGCCAAACTCTTCAGAGGCTGATTTCGTGGCATTTTCCGCATCAAAAAACTTAAAACTAAATGGACAATCTGTTAAACCTGCGAAGAAATGACTGTAATATTAGCAAAATCAGTAATTTAAAGGGATGTAACGAGTGAACTAGTTTTTAATTTTTTCTGTGAAAACTCGAAGCTTTTAAGACACGATTTCCTATAAAATCGACCTCCGTGTACACAAGTCATGATAAGTTGAAAAAAAAGTTTCCCTGAAAATTTGATATATGGGTCAGTTTTTCAAGCTAAGAATCATGGCGACATTTATTTTTCATAAAAACGAATATTCATCGAGCTACAGTAATCCAAAGTTTGAAAATTTGGTCATTTTTACGAAACTTTTGTACTTTTGTATAAACTCAGTTTTCTACCGTTACACTAATGACAGAGCAGTAAAATTTGGAGTGATCATAGGGCCATATGTGCTTAATAAGAAGAATTTTAAATTAGAATTTTTTTGCATTTTATGCGCTTTACACAGAAGTGTAAAGTCAAATTTTTCGGCTATTTTTTAACATTTTTTTAAACATTAATCGTGCTCAGTCAGTCAATCTTTGAGAAGCACTAAAAATATTTACTGTGCATACGTGCGCACATATCCTCAACATATGTGTAAAGTTTAATAAAAATTGTGATACCCTTTCTATACGAAGTTGAACATCAAGTGAACAGTTTTTCCCCATATTTTCGAAAAATTCATTTTAATGTTAATTTTGTTTGCGTATCATTTGATACCGAGCAGCGATTTTTGATGCGAATATAGAGTCATACATGATCTTTCATAAATTCATAGAATTATAGTTTTTACGCGTTTGTTGCACTTTACACAAATGTGTAAAATCGGATTTTTGGTTAATTTTTAAATTTTTTGTAACATAAATTCAGCCCATACAGACAATTTTTAAGAGGCACTAAAAATATTTGAACCGATTACATCTACACATGCCCCCAACCTACGTGTAAAGTTTAATAAAAATTGCAATACCCTTTCTGTGAAAAGTTGAACATCAACTGAACAGTTTTACGCAATCTATCTCAAAAAACTCATTTTGTTGTCAATTTGTTTGCCCAACATTTGAAACTGAGCAGCAATTCTTGGTGCAAATATAGAGTCATAAACAATCTGTCAGAAATTCATTGAATTTTTATTTTTTTACATTTGTTGCACTTTACACAAATATGCAAAGTCAAATTTTTAGTGAATTTTTTAGTTTTTTTTGACATTAATCCTGCCCATGCAGTTTAATGTTCAAATATTTTTGCTCGTTCATTATAACATACAATGAAAGATATAGAATTAAGAATTTTATGCATTAGTTGCACTTTACCAAAGTGTAAAGAAAAATTTTATCCCAGCCTTACATTTGATTCAAACAGCAATACCGCTTTTTGTATGAAAACTGAATTATTTTTGAGCATCCTCTACAGCTTTACCTAAGGTTCAATTCTGTCTGCATATGCAATGCATCGAATCTTGGTGATGCACAAATTTTCAGCCATCTAAATATAAAGAATTCTATTTTACCACTTGTATAGTTAAAACATGATAGGATATTCGACCAATTAAGCGTATGAATATTAAAGTATACGTCATCATTTTTGCAATACAGTCCAGCCATCAGAAAAAATATTTTAGAATTTTATTTGATGTAGACATAATTTTTCAGAGAATGATTAGTTCCGTTTTTCATGGAAGCTTTATTTTCTCTCCTGTTTGATCTAGCATAAGTTTCAGACCTAAGCTTTCTCTAGGCTTTCAACGTTTCTCGAAAACACAATAAACGTTGAAAGCCTAGAGAAAGCTTAGGTCTGAAACTTATGCTAGATCAAACAGGAGAGAAAATAAAGCTTCCATAAAAGACGGAACTAGACATTCTCTGAAAAATTATGTCTACATCAAATAAAATTCTAAAATATTTTTTCTGATGGCTGGACTGTATTGCAAAAATGATGACGTATACTTTAATATTCATACGCTTTATTGGTCGAATATCCTATCATGTTTTAACTATACAAGTGGTAAAATAGAATTCTTTATATTTAGATGGCTGAAAATTTGTGCATCACCAAGATTTGATGCATTGCATATGCAGACAGAATTTAACATTAGGTAAAGCTGTAGAGGATGCTCAAAAATAATTCAGTTTTCATACAAAAAGCGGTATTGCTGTTTGAATCAAATGTAAGGCTGGGATAAAATTTTCTTTACACTTTGGTAAAGTGCAACTAATGCATAAAATTCTTAATTCTATATCTTTCATTGTATTTTATAATGAACGAGCAAAAATATTTGAACATTAAACTGCATGGGCAGGATTAATGTCAAAAAAACTAAAAAATTCAATGAATTTCTGACTGATTGTTTATGACTCTATATTTGCAATAAAAATTGCTGCTCAGTTTCAAATGTTGGGCAACCAAATTGACAACAAAATGAGTTTTTTGAGATAGATTGCGTAAAACTGTTCAGTTGATGTTCAACTTTTCACAGAAAGGGTATTGCAATTTTTATTAAACTTTACACGTAGGTTGGAGGCATGTGTAGATGTAATCGGTATAAATATTTTTAGTGCCTCTTAAAAATTGACTGTATGGGCTGAATTTATGCTACAAAAAATTTAAAAATTGACCAAAAATCTGATTTTACACATTTGTGTAAAGTGCAACAAGCGCGTAAAAATTATAATTCTATGAATTTATGAAGGATCATGTATGACTCTATATTCGCATCAAAAATTGCTGCTCGGTATCAAATGATACGCAAACAAAATTAACATTAAAATGAATTTTTCGAAAATATGGGGTAAAACTGTTCACTTGATGTTCAACTTCGTATAGAAAGGGTATCACAATTTTTATTAAACTTTACACATATGTTGGGGATATGTGCGCACGTATGCACAGTAAATAGTTTTAGTGCTTCTCAAAAATTGACTGACTGGGCACGATTAATGTTTAGAAAAAATGTTAAAAAATAGCCGAAAAATTTGACTTTACACTTTTGTGTAAAGCGCATAAAATGCGAAAAAATTCTAATTTTAAATTTTCCTTATGAAGCACATATGGCCCTATGATCACACCAAATTTTACTGCTCTGTCATTAGTGTAACGGTAGAAAACTGAGTTTATGCAAAAGTACAAAAATTTCGTAAAAGTAACCAAATTTTCAAACTTTGGCTTCACTGTAGCTCGATGAATATTCGTTTATATGAAAAATGAATGTCACCATGATTCTTAGCTCCGAAAAACTGACCCATATATTAAATTTTCAGGGAAACTTTTTTTCAACTTATCATGACTTTGGTCGACCCTCTCGGAAATCGTGTCTTAAGTACAAGCGAAAGAAAACTATCGACGTTCAGTAATAACAAATCTAGCCTAAAGCTAATTTAAGTCTTAAAATATCATCCCAATATGCCAGTGTCATGCAGATACAAATTGTTTTTTTTTGTTTTAACTCGTCGAATTAGCTTTATCTGTTATAAGTACAGCCTTTTTGTGAGATACTGTTTTGTATGAATGTGCTAACTATTAAGCTTTTTAAGCGAAATATAAGACGTCGCTTATATATTTTTAATTTGAAGCATTTATACAATACTATAGTACGTGAATTTTGCATGACAGATTATTTTGAATGTTCAAAAAAGGTTATGCATTATGTGATTACTTAACAAAGCTTGATAATTAACGATTGTTCCGGTTTCCAACCTTAAATTTAAGTAATAGACGAGTAGAAGTTACACCTGATACTTGACTCATTACTTAGTGATTTTGCATATGGAATACAAAAAATTTTAAATTTTACGGATATAAAGATCACAAAAATAGAGTTTTTAGCCAAGATTACACGGAAAAAAATTTCGTCAAAATTTGCATATCTTCATCTATTATCCGTAAATTTCAAACAATCACTCGAAAGGAAATGGGATAATTTTTAATTAGGTTGCTAAATCCATCTCCAGATGTCCTAATCATGTCTTAAGGCCCGTTCACACGGCGGCAACTAGCGGCAACCGGCCACCGGCAACCTGGTGGCCGGTGGCTGGTGCCACAGGTTGCTAGCGCAAAATAGCATGGCAACCAGGTTCTGGTGGCCGGTGGCCGCTGGTTTCCAGGCAAAATTACGCGGCAACCTGCAGAAACCTACCGTCTTGGTTGCCGCCGGTGGATCGAGCGATGCTCGATTTTTTGTGTGGCAACCTGCTATTTTTAGCACACGCCTGCACTATTTTACATTGCTATCGATTTTTCTGCGAGTGTTTATTAGCAAAGTGTGAAGAAAATCAATAATTATTTAGGTAGGTACACTTTTTCAATTAAACTCAAATTATATATTTGATTCACTGGCGGATTTAGAGGAGGGCGGAGGAGGGGCGGCCGCCCCTGTCATCAAAAAATATTTGTGCGCAATTAAGAATAGATGTGTACTTTCGACGATTTTAGCCATTTTTATCATAATTTTTCAAATTTTTATTAAATTTTAAGGATAGTACTCATTAATGACATTCACTGACTCTATTGGCATTCTAAAAAACTTAAATTTACGTTAGAAGAGTAGTTTTTGTTCAGAACAAGGATTTTGTAGCTCCTACAATGATTTCTCGAATTTTTCAGCGACTTGTGTTAATTTCTGCATAATTTTGCGAGTTTTTCATACAAAGACTTCAAAAAATTTTGAAAATTTTTCACTTTTTTGCATCAGAAATAATCCTACATATCAACAGACGACAAAAAACCGGTAGTGGCTAAAAACCGAAGGGTAAAAGCTAGTTTTTCCGCAGCAGGAATTGCTTTCCTCATATTAGTATCGTTCCATTTCATTCGTAGAATTCGGCGGTAAAGGTCAGGATCCTCCAACTTTAATTCAGCAATAAATTGATTAAAAAACCCGTTTTTCTGCCGCTTTGAAATATAATTTTTAATCAAATGTTGCCGGGTGGCCGGTGGCTGCTAGTTGCCACCTTGTTTTGCGCTAGCAACCTGTGGCAACCGGCCACCGTCCACCAGGTTGCCGGTGGCCGGTGGCCGCTAATTGCCGCCGTGTGAACGGGCCTTAAAATAACTTTCAATCACGCTTTATTTAGCGAAAATGACCTTTAAGCTACCTTAATTTTGCTGCTTTTGTTCGATATCAAGCTTTTTTACTGTAGGATTTCGATTTTCATCCATTCTGGTTTTTAATGAAGCCCAATTTTTTCTGAGAAACTAACTTATTTTACTCAAAGTAGTCTAGGAGCCCTTAACGCACGATTCATTTTTAATATTGCCAAAACTACAAATTCGCTGTTCCTGCTCGATAGCATGCACTTTTACAATAAATTTCGATTTTCATCCATTCTGGATTTTAAGCATGATTTTACTCACACAATTTCTTGTTTTTTTCTTTCGAAAGTCTAGACTCCTGAACCCTTCTCGCTCCATTAATCCATTAGACGTGAAATACCTTATTGCCCAAACTTTCTTAGATCTTAGAATCACACAAATGTTTAGAATTTCAAAAGGTTTTAGATGTAAACGTAAGTGTAGGCAATATACGGCGATATGAAACAAGAATAAAGCATAAATATAAAAACTTGTGTAACGTTTCTCCTCAGAAAATTATAAAAAGCTTGGACATTTCTCGATTTATACTTTTTTGTCAGGCGAAACGAATTTCACAAAAACTTAGCATAGATAAAAAGTCGTTAATATGTTCTACCCGCACAGCCTTTTCAATGTCGCCCTTAATTACCATAATTAATTAGTCCACGGGTGTCATTTAATTATCGCCAAAATTATTAGCATCCTGATTTTAAAGAAACTCTAATGCCAACGGTAATTTATATCGTAAGGAAATCATCTCATACTGCGAAATCCTTGTTAATTTTCTAAGAATATAATGAGAATAATAAAAAATAATGCGCGTTTACGATAAACAAAAGTGGTCGGCGGTCGAATAATCAAATTATTTAACCGCAAGTCAGTCCTCTCATCTGTATGATTCAAAGTTGAACATCGTCGCGTTTTAACAGGACGACTTAGACTTCTGGCTTTCCCCGAAAACCTATCACGTCCAAAATATTTAGTTTTCCTTTAGCTGTAAAGGTTGATAAAAGGCATTGTGTCTCCCACCGTCCCAACAATCCTATTTAATATCCCAGCAGTCACCAGTCTCAAAGTCCCACCGTCTTTACAGTCCCATCAAGAATCTCAACAGTCTTAACAGTCCCAATAGTCCCACCGTCCCAATAGTCTCAACGTCTAAAAGACCAAGCAGTCTCAACAATCCCACCATCCACGTAGAAATTCACAATTACAAATTTGGAAAGAAATTCACTTAGTATCGCAGGAAGAATTATGCTGATCGCACCCTCAAGTTTGTATCGATCTTATTAAATGCGTATAATTACTTCCGTATTGCTGTCTCCAATTCTGCAACTCAATTAAAAACCATATAAGCGCTCACGAAATAACAGAAACGTAACATGATCTAAAAAGAGTGAGCCGTTAGGATAGAAAACAACAATATGGGAGTAATAACGTATACAACAAGCTACATAGGTTATATAATTAAAAGAAAGATCAGCCTGATTCCACCTTGACGCTGCGCCAATTTTTCTATTCATGATTAGAAGATGATGGCACCATTGGAACGGTAGGACTGTTGGAATGGTGGGATTGTTGTGACGGTGGGACTTTTAGGATTGGTGGGACTTTTGAGACATCACTGATTACATGGCAGTAGGCGAATTTTGTCGCATTTTTGGCGCAAAAGCAAACCGGCGTCTGTGAGAAGCAGTTCAAAATGGCAACCGTAAAATTCGTGTATTAACAGCGGAGAACCGGATGAACGGCTATCCTCTTCAGCGTGGGACAACAGGAGCGATTGATGTTTATTTTGCTCTATATCGCTTGTTTGCTCACGAATTCTGTCGCAAATGTACACAAGCGATCGCCAGGCATACATAACATCAGCAGGGGTGGCTGGCAGCTAAAACCGGAGTGGAAAAATTTTTTTGCTTATTTTCCAAAAGCATTCCTACGCCGCTTTTTGACACCGGTTCCTTCTCTCGGCCTTTTGAAATATTCCACAATGGGCCCTCAATGGGCGATTACATTCTTCGGCATTATTTCCCGCGCACAGAAGCGAGATAATGCTGCTTGAATAAAACCACAAAAATCGCGAGGTCCTTTTTACTGGAAGGATTCCAAACTCGTTAAGATATATTGAGATATTTTTGACAATAATTCGCTATAAAGGTAGAAGAGGCTGGCTAAGTAAATTAAGTAAGGCGAGTTTTGTATCATCATTCGATAGCAAAGAAGTCTGCACTATCAAAGATCTTCCAAACGTCTTTAGGACAGACGTTAGCTAAGCACAGGCCATTGCAGTTGCAAAATATATCAATTTGAAAAACGTACTATTCGAAAAGATAGATCAAATATGAATAAGCGAGTTCTGGCTGGTCACTTGCAAATATGCACATGGGGGAGCTAGGGTCTAGCAATATCATACATGGGCAAGAGCCGTATTCTGGGGGTCTTATCGTGGCAAAATCGCCAAAAATAGCACCAAAATTGAATTCTGGGGTTCTATTGATTAAGGGGGACGGGGCATTCAGATTCTCGCTTAAACCTCTCAGATCCACGCCCTTGTGTGATCAAAAACTCTAGAATGACAGAACAGAGAATAATTGATGAAAATTGATTTTTTTCCAATTTTTCGCAGAGGTTCATAAAATAATTTGAAACTGGGAATTAACATTGTACTGTTTTATCCTTTATACCGGTTTTAGGGGCCATTTTGCTTCAAAATTCTCTCTAGCTAACTAACCCCGGAACGGCCTTGCTGTACATACAACTTCATTTTCATATTGAATATGTTGTATTCTGGTGCTATTCCGCGTAAGCACTTTAATTTCACTATTTTTACGATTTTCTCTAACGAATTCATGAGACTAGGTTACCTAAACTGCATCCAAATGGTCAATGAATATTGGTTATTTTTACCAAAATTTTCCTCTTCCTTTTTGTAAGAAATATTTACTACTGTCTAATGCGATTTCTTTAGGTAACATCGATTATCATGCGTGCTATATTGTTAGCTATTTCAAGCGTCAGCTTAATTGTCGCTCGCAATTTCGACGCATGGCACGAAAGCGAGCCATTATGGATTGGATTTGACCACGATGTTGAGCTAGGGGGCATGGACGAATCGGGATTGGGCCGTTCCCAAAAACGATTCAAGGCGCTCAAGTTCGTCAAAGTGCCGAAATTAGGGAAACGCGTGATTTTACACGAATCTGATTGATTTGATTCCGAGCACTCACTTAATATGTCAATTTATTCAAATGTAATGATTTCTGCGCATTATATCTAGCGTCAGTTTTAGAGGTAAGATTTTTCAACTAGATGAAATATTATTACTTTTTAAGATTGATTTGATTGATTTAAATTCTGAGCGGACACTTATGTCAATTGATTTAAATGCATTAATTTCTGCGCATTATATCTAATGTTGACTGATTCTCTCAATTTTAAGGAAATAATCATTTCCAATTAAATAAAACATTTTTACTATTCCAGAGATTCCTATTAAACAAAGCGAATGTCGATTGTGGGAAGAATAAGGAAAAGGAAGCCATTTTTCAACAATACATACAAAAAGTGCTAATTCTAAAGACTAAAGCCAAAGCAAGCACTAGGTACTATATTGAATAATGTCAGATTTCACTTGAACGTACGTGTAGAGAAAAGTTACCGCGATCAGGATCGTAGACGCACAGCATGTCCAATATGGAAGGAATCAAATTCTGCGTTTTTTGGGGCCAAAATGACGTCAAAAGTGGTATAAATGCTAAATTGCTTGATGCACAATTTCTGATCAATTTCAAGCATTTTTGAAGAAGATCCTTTATTATGCCTCATTTTTTACTGAAAATTTCCCATTTTTCCGTCCTGTTAGGCCTAGGTAGACCACAATCTATGAGCATGTCTGATATGATCAGTTTGTCACTTCTTTTTTGAATGAAAATAGGTTGCATGTTTAATGCCAATAATTATTTTTTTTGATATTCACTTCAAAATATTTATCTTTCCGAACTTAATTCACCAAATTTGAATAAGTTAACGATTCCAGTTACATTTTCTTATTCTTGAATTCGCTCGCATATCCAAATTTAATGGTATGACATACACAGTCACTGAACAAAGTCAAAAAACTTCAATAAGTCTTCACCAGATATTTACATAGGCACAATCGCAGGTTATCACTAATTAAAAATTTCGTGATAAGGGAAAAAATTAGACACTTTCGAATCCAATCACGCTCGTTATCCAGTCAATCGTCGTTCGAATATTGGCGTACAATTCCGGTTTTCTGGCGCCTCCACAATTGTGAGTTGTCAGAATGCCAGTCAGGACCCATTTATCGTTTGACCCTTCGTGGCAAAACAAAGGAGCTCCTTCGTCATTCTGCCAAAAAAGAATCAAATCATTCGTTATTAGTAAAACTACAGATTTATTATTTATTGATTATTATTTACGTTTTGGACCATCCAAAATTCAAAAGACCCAAAATCAGAATTGAATTTTTGGTTATTTTTTCGCGATTTCGCTGCATCAAGCACCCCTTCCCACAATGTGGTTTCTGCACATATATGCTAACATGTTCACATTTTTTCATTAGAGGCCATTGAGCAAAAACCAAAAGTTCTATAATACACGAAAAGTAAATAATTAATATGTTTAGGCAACTAAATGCATACAAAAATTGACCAAGGTCACATTTTATCCATCTTTTTAAGTTTTTAAAGAATGCACGGCACACTTAATCAGAACTTATTCCTGCATGATACAGACGATCAAAGTTTTAAAAAATGAATGTTGCGACAGATGTAGAGCATACCCGATATGGGGTCAGCTAGTCTGGGGCCAGTAGTAAAAAATTAAGTTTTTTTAGCTAAAACGACCTCGAAAATCGGTATCAAATAGCGCGAAAACACCTTTATTCCACAGTTTCTGGTCAATTTCAAGCACTTATGAAATTTTTTGTTAAATTTTCATCCGTTTTTTTGTTTTTGGCCTTCATTTTGCCTCATTTTTTCAAATAAAATTTCCCATTTTTAAATTCTGAGGGGCCTAGATCCTCCAATCCCAAGCACACGTCTGTTAGCGACTACAGCTAATTAAAGGACAAATTTGACATCATTCAATTAAAATGAATTAACTGAGTATACAAACACCTACTTACTATTGATTTCATTTAATTATAAATTTGACACTAAAATTTTACAAATTTTACATTAAAATTTTACAAATTTCACAATATACTCGTATATTCGAGGCATAATATATGCTTGGTATTTCGTATTCGAACAAAAAGTGCGCAGTATGACTTGTATTTTCCGAGTATAAAAACAAAAAGTTTTAGATTTTGTGAACTAAAATAGATTTAAAAGGTGATGGCTTCAAACAGCGCAAAAACTTAAAACTTGCTGGATTCTGAATGATTTTGAACGTTTTTTGCTGAAATATTTTTTGTATCAGTTTTTAGCTGTAGATCATTGACGTTTTTTAAACATGAAAATTGAATTCTGAATATATTTTAAATTCTGGGAATTCATTTGGATTCTGATGTTTATGAGCCACGTGTGGTCTATAGACCCCTATCTCCATACTATCCATATGCTTGGCTAATCAAAACCTCAAACACGCACTCCCCAATAGACGTTTTATTTTTACTATAAATAATCATAGAATATTAAATTTGAATAAATCCCTTACAAAGCAAGCAGTTTGATCGACTGATTCGCTTTGTGCGCAAATCATGTGCTCTGTGACCATACCGGGATAATTTGACGAATCGTTGCAAGCCGCTTGAGACCCAACCTTTACTTCAATATATTTCAATTGCTTGTTTTTTAGAAAACCTGAGAAGTGATCGGAATTTCTAGAAATTTTTATTCACGAGAAATAAGTATAACCCTACCAATTCAAATTAAAAATTTTACATTTAAACTTCAAAGTTAAAACAAAACTTCAAGGAACAGCTGCAGTCGAATTTTGTAAACTTTGATTAATTTATACCAATACATATTTGAAGATTAGTAAGAAATCTAACTGCAAACTTAACCGACATTATTTGAAAAAACCAAAATAAAATCGTTGTTTTCTCACAGAACATAAAGACCTATGCTAAATTTCGTTAGTTCATTTCACTGGATTCTCAAATAAATTTTGAAAAAGGAATATATATAAATCTTTGGTTAAAAAATACATTCAGATCGAGAAAATGCATGCAATATTTAGAAAATTTTTGAAAACTACATGGGAGGAATAAAAACGTATGCTTGCTTAAATACTTTTGTGGTCAATATTGACCTAATCGCTAAAATTAATCAGATTATCATGCAGTCAAGGTTGATAATTAGCGAAAAATTTGCTCTACAATTTTTTTGTAATTTATTAATGTTAGTTTGTAATAGAATTCGATGGCGCAAATTTATCCCACATATTAAATTTTTGTGTCATTTTTGGCAATTTCGCTCCACCGCATCCCCAGAATCAGGCTGCTGCCCATGTGTGGTTTAGACCACCGAAGCCCTCTTCCATTCATCTAAATGTCTGCTCTTACCTCCTGGCATCGTATAACCCCAACCAGCAGTAATACAAGCTGTATTTGGCGTAGGACTGCTAGTAGGTAAGCATGAGGCTGAAACTTGGCCGCTGATTACATCCAAACTTCGAAACTCGTGATCCTGAAGTTCCAGTGCTTCTTCGAGTTGAATTAGCATAACATCGTAATCGGCTAACAAAGTGCGGAATTTGTACGCTGGATGTTGAACGAATTTTCGTATTTGCCTCGTCTGCAGGCCAGAGTCTGCTTTTAGCAAATTCGACTGGCCGATCATAAAATTCCATTCGAATATACTGGGATCACTAGGAAACGAAAAATAAAATGCGCACAAACATTTAGTCGTATATTTAGTGTAGCCCAATTAATTTCTATGCATGCATTTTCTAGATTGATTATTATGTACTTTGAAAGTCGCACTTGATCTGACATACTTACGTACGAATAATAAATTAATTAGGAAATGGAAGTCCATAAATGACAATGAAGCATTTATTAGAACAAGAATATTGCCTAATCATCGACAAATAAACTGGCAATATTTCACTTTTAATACATATTTTATAAAATTATATATTAGTAAGTATCACTTTATTTACAATGCTACGGTTTTTTGAAACTGCAACAAAAGGTCTAAAGATAAACTTTTAACTCGAATTTGAGAATATTCTGCATGCACATGTGAACTTTGTCCCATATACGAGTATATCTTCATAATTTGCGTTGATATTTCAATCGAGAATAGGAAGAGTGTAATTTAAATATGAGTAGAAGAAAAATAGAAATTTCTTAATTTCTATAATTTTCAATTTTTGAATTTTTTAAATTTTTTAAATGGATGAAAAGCATGTAAGCGGTCCAAAGAAATAACAAGTATAACAAAAGCGTATTCGGAAATTAAACAGAACAAGAAGCATCACATAGTGGTGTGGAGATCAGTCATGCACATGGGGTGGATGGTATAGTTTAGACCCCCAGGAATGGAGAAGGGAAATTTTTCCGGGAAAAATGAGGCAAAATGAAGGTCAAAAATGTATGAGAATTGAAAATTTTCTTCAAAAGGGCTTTAAGTTGGCAAGAAACTGTGCAATAACGTAGATATAGCACTATTTTAGCGCATATACCAGTTTTTGCAGTCATTTTGGCCGAAAAAAATCAATTTTCTACTCCCCTCAGATCGGCTGACCCTCACCCCAGATTGGTCATGCTGTGCATCTATAGTGGGGACCATACATAGACAGCAAATAATTTCTAGGGGTCTGGGAGCCCAAAACTTTCAAAGGTCAAAAAGTCCCGAAAGATTGACAGTAAAGCACCATTTTTTGACTCTTCTCATCAAGTTCTATCGATTGGCAGCGAAAAGTCGCTAAACAACAACAAAAATTGAAAATTTCATTCTGGGAAAATCATTACAAATTATTCTGGATTTTATAAATGATCCAGACCTGCCATACTCCGAATCCCCGTGCAGCGGTGGTCAAAGAATAAAACTTACGAATATTATATTCTAAATTAGGGCTAATAGCTTACGTTCTTCTAACGCACAATGCCGAGGTTATGGCCCAAAAAGGCGATAGGACCGTAGCAGTGCACGCCCACTTCTTCAACGGATGAATTAATATCCCAACGCTGGGCCATTTATGCGGTAATGATTTTCGACCGCCAACAATTCTCTTTTGTCGCGCTCTATCATGACGTAACGGATCACAGGCTAGGGAAAAATTTTTTGCCTAAAATTTAGCTAAAAACCCAAAAATATAATTTTATAGCTTACTGTATTTTTCGCAGCCAATTTTGACAACTTTCGTCGTATTGCACTGATCGATCGACCTTAGGTGAAAAAAATTGCTTATTATAAGGAATAAAATACAAATGTATTTCAAGTTATTACGCTTTTCTGAGTGCAAATTGAATTTTGTCGATTCTGGTCGGTGGCAAAATTCTAAACTTCGACATAAACACGTTCGTAAAATTCATTTCAACCAGATCAACTTCTTCGAGCCACTCGTGCCTCCTAGAAAATTTCATGTTTAATCGACTGCAATAAAGTGTAAAAAGCACGATCATACTCGCAAAAAAAATTGAAAAAAATATTAACATGGAATAATCTTATGATTATTAAATTTTTTAAATCTAAGCAGCAAGTAAAAATAATTACAGTATTTAAAATTATTCATTATACTTAATGGTTGAATTGCAGGATTTGCTTGTTAATATTTAGGTTTATATTAGTGTCGTTATAAAATTGCCTTTTTAGCCATAAAAATATAAAAAAGGTTCAAAGTAACGTAACAGGACATTACCAGATTAGCACATGATAGTTTGGTGGGTCTATATTTCTTAGAATAAGAAATATAAAATTTCTGGAAAAAATTTAGGACAAAAATTTAGAGTCAAATTTTTTACAAAACAGCTCAAGAATAAGCGGAAACTAAGATTTAGCGCGACTAAGTTTTTAAGATATTTTAGCATTTGTATTAGTTTTTAAGACCCTTATGGCTCATAAAAGTTCTCTGGTTGACCCCAAGACTGACCTTAATAAAAAAATTGAAGGACCTAGGCACAAAGCGTAAAAACTTACTCCCTAACCCTACATTTTCCTGTGAATTCGTAATTTCCGTTACATTTTTCTATTCTTTGCTGTATAATTGAGCTTCTTTTAGCCAAATTTTTTCATTTAATCAAAAATTGAGATTTTCATTTTATCTAATCTGCAAAAAATGACCGATTTTTCTGATTATTTAGTTTTTCTTGTCGTTATACCGAAATCCAAGCTGCTGGCATATTATATTGGCATGATCGACGTTGAAATCTTTTGAGCAGACAGGAAGCATATTTTCCCGCCCTCGATCTCGCATCATTATTAGATCATTTTCCGTCGATACTTAAATAAACAAAATATCAAGATAGATATAAGATGAGGAATGTAATTCGAAATTATAAAGCGTTGCGAAAAACATCGCTTTACGACAAAAAAAGCATTTTTTTAATAATCACGAAATTTTTATATTGTGAAAAACTCTCTTTTGATTTACAAAGAATTGGATCAGTCTTGGCGCATCATCAATTTATGGGTTCAAATCAGTGATCGGACCGAGGCCTCGGCCTCGGCCTCGGCCTCGGCAAGCCTCGGCGTTTTTTGGAGCCTCGGCCTCGGCGCCGAGGGCGAAGCTGAAAAGTGCCGAGGCGCCGAGGGTTAAAATCAAATTTGAATAAGTTTAATATATCCGTTAAATATTAACTATTTAGAATGCATCTGCAGTACACAGGCTGTTTCTTACCTATTGGCTTTTCATATGGTTTTAGGCGCGTACCTAGTTACACCAAGTTACATACAGCAAAGTGCCAATTGATATTCATATGATGACTAACTTTTATTTCTCATGCTCGCTACATGGATCGGAAAGTACAGTGCAGAGAAAATAATCATAATATTAAAAACTTTATCTAACCAAAATAAATGTTTATATGTTTATTGTTGTTAGCCAGAATTCTGATTTTAATCTGATGAAGCAGATAATTCATCATCAAAATCCAGATCATCTGAATCAGAGTTAGCCTCATCCATTTCGCCTTGTTGTGCTATCGCATCATCGTCGTCGTCATCGTTTATCAGATTCTTTAAAGTCACACTATTACAACCAACTGCTTTGAGATTATGCTTTACAAAAGGAGTTTTTGAACATTTGTCTGTCATTCATTCATCACAGCTTTTCTATTCTTCCACCGCATTCTCATGAATTATTTTTTATTTTAGAGGTTTTGTGTATCAGTATCACTGATTAAGTATCCTACCGACCTTCCTGCATAGCATATAGTTCTTATTTTAACCCTAACGTAGAGCTCAGGCTCGTATACAGGGGGATTGGGGGAAAGTGCCCCTTTTGATATAAAATGTGAGAATAATCGCGAAAGACTTTTCGCGCTTCGCGTTGAATTTCACAATGATAATTTGTACAACCAAAAGCGTCTTTTTGCTACATGGATCGGAAAGTACAGTCGCTACATGCAGAAAGGGATTTAAGGGAGGGCGGCCGCTCCCCATTGGCCAAAATATTTGGCGAGATAAAGGATGGATATGCAATTCGCAATGATTTTTGGTCGTCAGTGACCATAATTTCTCAAATTTTTCCGGCGCTGCGCACCGGATGATACCTATTAATGACATTTATTTACTTTCTTGGCGACAGGGCCCGGTTTCACCATAAGTTTACGACTCCTAAGAGTCCTACGACTTCCGTTTTACGGGAAATTCGGGTTTCACCATCTTTTTACGAGTTATGAATTATGACTACGAGTTATGAGTAACGAGCAACGAGTTAATAGTTCGTATTACGAGGGTTTCACCAGGATTTCCGTAGGACTCATAAAAACTCATTTTTTACGAGTACTTTTTGGACCTTATTACGAGTACTCGTAATAAAATGTATATCTTTTCTGTTGCGTATGACATTCTTCGTTAGTCATTGTCTCTGTTTTAAACAGCATAATTATGTAATTGATTGCAGATTCTATGCCGCTCGATAGAAAAACATAGAAAAAGTTAAGAAATGTTTGGGATTTAGTCAACAAGAATTAATAAGCTTCTCAGAAAATTTATAACTAAAAATAAAAACGAAAATAATATTAGTAATAATAATAATGACGATAATAACAATAATAAAAATAATAATAATAATAATAATAAAAATATTACTAATACTAATAATAATAATTAGTATTATTATTATTATAATACTAATACTAATAATAATAATAATATTATTATTATTATTATTATTATTATTATTATTATTACTATTATAATTTATAAACGAAATCAATTAAATCAGATTCAGAGACGTTACGAAGCTAAAAGTATATCACAGCGTATTATTTCAATTTTCAAATTTAACAAACCATTCTTAGTTGTCATTAATACGTACATAAAATAACCAGTCGGCTCTTTTCCGAAGGAAGTGCGATGAAATTCTAATTTTCAGAAATCTAATCAAAAATGTCTGATTTCCGCAATTCATGCAAAATGTCTTAGTGATTGTAATATTTTTCATAAAAAAGCTGCGAACATTACTAACAAGGGCTAAAGAAATAAAATTTCGAATTACTACTCAAGAATGCAGCTTAAGAATCGAATTTTATGGGATTTCTCTGAAACATTTTTTGAAAAATATATTATTTTTTCAGTGCTAATCTTCTTACCCTTTACATGTGCTGCCAGTATATGTATTATTTAGGTGTGTGCACGAAAGTGAAACAAATTGAGAAAAAACAAATCAGAAAACTATTAAACGCACTAGTCTGCCACTTCATTACGAGTCCTACGGAACTCTTCTTGATCCGTGATAATATTACAAAATTTACGAATCTTTTCACTCGTAACATTCGATCGTAATATCTGGTGAAACCGCCCAGCCGTTATTCATGAAAAAACACTCGTGAAAAGTACTTGTAGAACTCGTAACTCGTAGCCCGTGGCTCGTAAATCTCAGTTTTTGGTGAAATGGAAATTTGTAGCACTCGTAGCCCATACTCATGAAACCGTCACCCGTAACTCCTAACTCGTAGCTTTGTGGTGAAACCGGGCCCTGGAAGCCCTTTTCTGTTCATGTAGGTTTCAAAACAATTTTAACAGCAGAAACAGCTATTTTTGCATAGTTTTCTTCTATTTTCAATGAAAAAATTTCAATGTTTTGCATCAAATGCTATAAATACAAAAAATCAAGCAGTAAATCATGCTTCTAGACGTCTATCCGCCTTAATTTTGCAAATTTCTCGGCGCTTCGCGCCAGATTTTTGTTAAAGTCTCAGAAATTTAATGATTTTTTTGCACAAAATTGTCGAAAATTCTAAAATTTCAAGAAAAATATGACTTCAAAAGTGATTTTATGTAAAAGTATACAATGTAAAACACCGAAAAATGCTATTTCGCGCGTTGAGGGCAAAATTTTGGTCCTGTTTCTGACTTTTTTGGAAAAGTTTGTATACCGCCCCTCCCGCTACTGGATAGATCAGAAAGTACAGTAATTCTCGCATTCGTCTGCTACCATAAAACGTTCAAAGACTCTTTTTTGTAAAGCACAATCTCAAAGCAGTTGGTTATAATAGTGTGACTTTAAAGAATCTAATAAAGGCTGACGACGACGATAACGCGATAGCACAACAAGGCGAAATAGATGAGGCTAACTTTGATTTAGATGATCTAGATTTCGATGATGAATTATCTGCTTCATCAGATTGAAATAAAAATTCTGGTCAACACCAATAAACATTTGTTTTAGTTCGATAAAGTGTTAAATATTACGATTATTCTCAAGCTCATGTACATACAAAATATTCTAAGAGTACTATTTATGGGTATAGGTATATAAGCTTGACCCTCGGCATTACTCTCGGCCTCGGCCTCGGCTCGGCCTCGGCCTCGGCCGAGGCAAGGATTTTAAGTCGCCTCGGCCTCGGCCGAGGCCGAGGGTCCAAAAGTACCCTCGGTCCGATCACTGGTTCAAATCTAGAAAATAAACTTATTTAATCCGGAAATCTAACGCTAAAATTTATAGTAAAATAGAACATAGAGGTTGCAATTTCATGACAAAGCTGAGTGCAATAAAATATCACAAGAAAAAATTATCAATAAAAAGCGAATTATGCGAATTGAAATGCAAAAACAATGAATGAGGATAAATAATGACGATCGAAAAAACGGGGAGCGTTATAAAATAGAAGCTTTATTCAGTTACGCATAATTTTAAGTTAATATAGAATTATTTGCAACAATTCTAATTTTCTGAATTTATTTTCTTAAAATGTACCGAGGTGAAATTATAAAGTTGTAGAGACATTTTCAATACGTGCTAATAATTGTATAAACAATTTTCAAGTAAAAAATAAAAATGTAGTAAACAATTAGTAGAAATACAAATAGAGCTTCGAAATAAAAAAAGGAACACTGAACAAAAATTGACTAAAATCATTAATAATAATGTGCTAATAAATAAAACAATATTAATATCGATTGTTATCATTATTTAAATTTTAAAAAAATTTGCTAAAAGTTTTTCTATATATATTCTAAGAAATGAAAATTTCGAAGAATTTATAAATATAAAAATAAAAAATTGCGCAAAAATCGATGTAAATTTTTTGGGTTATACAATTTGACTAAATTAAGCTATATCTTTCGACTTTATTTAATTTTAGTAAATTAAGCTAGATTTCGACTCACTACAACTTGATTCGTCACTGCCTCCAATGCAATCTTCGATGCCATCACACACGTTGTCGCGGTCTATGCAACCTCCTCCATAGGAACAAGCGATTTGACCTTCTTTACACTCACACCCAAGCTCATCTTCGCCGTTATCACAGTCCGATCTGTTGTTACACCGCCACTCCCGCGGTATACACCAGCCTTCAGGGCACAGAAATTTGTCTTCTGAGCAGGATTTGGCTATAAAACGACAATTTAATAAACGAAAAATAATGAGTCTATAATCTTTTGTAATTGTTGGCAATACCAGTTTTTTTAAGAAAAAATAGCATAAAAAATATGAGAAAGTAATAATTTAACTCAAAACACGAAACTGAACCAATATAATTTGTTTTCGCTGCAGTATTCCCGTCCATAATTTTAAATTTTCGTTTTCATTGTACGTAAAATTTGTATGATCATAGGATTCAAAATTCTCAAGTCAGTTATCACTAGTGTGCAGGCATATCAATAAAACTCAAGATTTTTTAAGTGAAAATCATAAAATACAAAATTCGACGGAAAAGATAATTATTTTTGTATAAAATTTGTTGTAATATAGGCTTACAGCATGCATTTTCGTCCTCATGATTAGGGCAGTCTACTTCGCCGTCGCAAAGCCATTCTTTTGGTATGCAATATCCGCTGTTGCATCTATATTCGTAGCTTTGGCATACGAATTTGTCTGAAGTAAATTATTACTCAAAGTGGAATAATTAATTATATAAAGTATCCACTTTTTAAGTAATTTTCATTTATTCTCCTGAAATTATGCCTTGATTCGTTTATGGAAAAAGGAAACGAATAAGATCCATACTCACTCGACTTATTGGTTTTTCAACTAATAATTTACTGCCTTACAATTTTCAAACATCAAAGAAAGTTTTTAGTTCTGAGAGCCCGCTGTTTTATTAGCTTGGTTTCGTTAGCTATATCGTCGTCTATCAATTTCAGCGAAAGTCAATCTTTTTTTGCAAAAAATTGTGTGGCTGTAAGATTGATTTCGTTCATCAATTTCATTTATTTTTTCTATTTCGAGTGAAACTTACGATTTTTGACACGATAGCTTGCTGAAAAACATTTAGTAAAAATTTACTTTCATGCTTAAGATTTGAATTTAGCTTATCCAGCCTGTGTAGCTCACCGCAATTTCGCTCATCGCTGCCATCCGTGCAATCATGTACTCCATTGCAAGCTTTGGCCAATGAAACGCACGCACCGCTATCGCACATAAAATTCCCGTAACATTGCAGTTCAACTAAAAAATTAGCTAATATTTTCCATATGTGTTCTTGGGGGGTTAATGGGGTTTGTCCCCTTTAGAATGATTACTGAAAGCCCTACCCCGCAAAATAGTTGCTGACCGCCATAATTGTCGATTTTTCGAAAAAAAATTGCAGAAAGTGTGTTATTTGAGCGTTTTGAGCGAAATTGTGGTTCATTTTTTCAACATTTTTCATGTTTTTATGTTTTAGAAAGAACGAGCATTGCCTGAAACATCAAAAACAGTGTTTATGACGTGCATCCACCGCTTTCAGCCCAAAAAGCCACTTTTTAAAAAAATTTTGGGGTTGACTTCCCGAAATTTCAGTGATATACATGTATGATCACAGCTGTAACAAATGAGTTTTGATGCTAATTAGAAAGCGATTAATACGGAAAAAATAGCGCAAAACTGTAAAAAAAGAGAAAAATCGAAAATTACTGTTTTTGTAAGGTCCAAAAGTCAAAAGTTGCTGAATTGAGAGTAATGAAGAAAGCTAGGTAGGAATTACTTGCCACAAAATATTCATTCGAGCCCAAAGTCAAAACTTGCGGGAAATGAGAATAATGATCATATATGAATGTCCACTAAAAATCCCCATGAGCATTTGTATCCTAAAAAAGCTACCCGCTAACCTGACTTGCGCGTGGCTTGCTGTATCCAGCATTTGCATGTACTCTGCTAAACCCTTATAGAGATTGCAACAAATAAGTTAAGGCGCAACGCAGCTTTGAGAAAAAAGTGTTGTGCTGAAAATGCTCCGGAACACCTAAAGGTGGGTTTTGAGGACCACTTGGGGCGTTTTTTAGGTGACAAAACCGTTCCCGAGAAAATTTTACTCAAAATTACTTCACATTTCGAAAACATCAATGTGCGTTTTTTAAGCTTCACTTTTTTGAAAATAGTGAGACAACGAAGGAAGATTGAGTCAAAGTGAGTGGTGGAGTACCTGGCCGTGGTGTAGCCACGATAACCAAGCGCAGGCCGGAGGTTAAATGTAAAGAGAAATTGCGCGAAATGCAAAAAGAAAGTGGGTTGTATTCAGTAGGACAGCACTATACGTGATCTTGGGAGGGTCTGTCGCAGTAAAATTTTTACCCCCTCAGTTTTCGCGATTTTTCAGTAAATTTGAAGAAAATGGGCTGTTTTAAGCGTTTTTAACTATTTGCTTGCTCAAAAATGCCAAATTTCCGTTACTTTGCGACATGTATTCAGTTTTCCTTTATATTTAAATATGTTCAATTTATTCAATTTTTTTAAAAATATTTTTTTCAATTTTTTTGTGTTTTTATATTGCAGAAAGATAGACATCGTCATTTACGTCAAAAAATGACGATTTAACGCGTATCCGCAGTTTTTGAGCCCGTAAAAGACAATTCAGAGAGTTTTTGCTCTTACCCCTATAATACACACGCTGTGCATGCTTGATAATGAAAAAAATTAGAAATTCGTTACCACAAAATATTTCATCCGAGCCGTCACTGCAGTCTTGTACACCGTCGCATCTCTCCCATTTGTACAAGCATGGCAGTCGGCTCACGCCAACTGCGCATTTGAATTGATCTAGACAAATCAGAGCAGCTTTTAATGTGAAAAACTTCGTGAAAATTTTTAAAAAGTGGAATAAAAGCAGTGAATTTTATTTATTGAATTTCGGAATTAAATGATTGATTTTTAGATGTCCTTAATATGGCGAACTAGTTCCGTTTTATTCTTAGATTAGATTATTATTATCATTTTAAAGCCACATTCTGAGTACAGCAAAGACACAGGCCAATATTATTCGAAATAAAAATTTGAAATGATTAAACATTTCTTTAGCGCACAAAAACTCTAGGCGAATCAGCAAATTAGGCAAATAATCAGAAACTGTCCTGTACCCGATGCCAAATGGCCGTAAAATTTATTGTTTAAAAGCACAAAGATTCAAGGATATCTGCGACAGATAATTAGAATAATTTAGTTTCTCGTCAAGGATATAATTGACGGATAATTATTTGATTTAAACTTTTTCTTACATCGCAAGGATTTATCTTTAAATTTTTCTGAATGTGACTCAAAATAAATTTATGAGCGATCTATACTCATATCCCTGCATTATAAACTTATAACAGGCTCAAGAACGTACCAGACAAATTAAATCTATGTCGAACGAAAAGAATCGTATAATTCATTTCCAAATTTCTATCTGCTAGCAAATTAAAAATTCTTAAAAATTTCAAAATCGGAAAAAATTTTACAAAATTAAGCTATTAATGCTCATAGATGCACAGCATGACCGGTATGGGGGTCAGATTGAAAGTTTTTTAGGCCAAATATCCTCCAAATACTAGTGGCTTAAATATTAAAATAGTGTAAAAATTGCATCAATTCTTAGTTGGTCATTTCAAACACTTCAAAGCTTTTGAGTCTTATAAATTATTGGCCTCTATTTCTTCACAAATTATTTCCAGAAATGTTCCAATTTTTTCATCTTGTGGGTCTCTAGACCCGAATTCCAACTCCAAGTGCACGTCAGCCTATGACTCACAAAAAATTCACGATTTTTAAATCAATGCCGATTTTATAATAAAACTTCGTCTCGTTTTTTCTTACTTTTTATAATGCAGTATAAATGAAAACTTCGTTTCGTATTTTCTTATTTTTTATAATTCAGCGTAAATGTCATTTTACTTACTTTCTTGGCATTCCATTACCGCCGGTTTGTCAGTCGTTACAGAAAATAGGGTGTATTTGTGCGATTCTGAAGCATTATTCTGAGAAAACTTGAGATTCGTCGACGTGACGTGATCATGTGTGATAAGTGTATAATTAAGGTCATTAATTTCCGTCGAATTAATAATGCCGACTACTTCCGTAATGTTGATGTTTTCTGAGATATCGATAATTTCCTTATTAATTACCGAAGTTTGATTAAATCCATCAAGTAATATCGTCTCGTTGCCTTTATCAGTCATTTCAGTGCTTGTTGAAAACTCTGTTATCACTGTATAATCCGTCTTATTTAGATTAACCGATTTTAAGTCAATATCCATTGAGGGACCTGCTAATGAAGGTAGAGTAGTCGAATTTTGTGGCACGCGTTTGGCATATTTTTCGATCAAATAATGAGGCACTGAAAAAGGGAACAACGTCAAAATATATTTTCAAAGTAGGAGCTAGCAGAGATTGACTTCGTTAAAATATGCATTAAAAGCTAAAGAAAAATTTTGTGGAAAAAAATGTTTTTTTCGGATACAGTGGTTTAAAAAAGCGACAAAATTCGACAGCTTTGTTTTTGATTAAAAACACAGTACAATGATAAAAAATAAAATTATATCTTAAAATTGATCTAATTTAAATTTACGTACTTTAAGGAATTAATATTAGATAGAAAACAAAATGAATGTTGTGCACTTAGGAATGGTATTTTCCCTGTGAGAGAAAATCAGTGCAGACGACAAAATCAAGACTTTTTAAGCTTAATGGGTTTAAATTGACCTCGAACCCTAATAATCGTTAATTTAAAGCAAGAAACTCATTAGTTTACAAATTTAATATAATTTCAAACATTTTTCTATAAAACTTGGATCTTATCTGTGCTAATTTGAAATTTTTTCCGTGAAATGTAGTCTTTTCTACGTGGACTGCAATGGCGCACAGCGTGAGAATACGTGCGCAGTATGGGAATTCTGGGCGAGGGGCAGACCCAAAAAATTTTTAAAATGCTGTTTCGGGCCAAAATACGTTGGGTACACGTCATGCTCGTTTTTTACAACACATAAAAACATAAAAAATTTTAAAAAATCGAGAAAATTGAACGAAGTATAGTCACAAAATAAGGCATTGAAAAATAGTGATTACATTAGTCACTATTTACAGATAATGATTTTGTACGAAAAAAGTAAACCCTCTATTTCTATCCAGAATTTTACTTCGCTTTTCCCTAGAAAACCATCCTTCCTTCTTTCTTTAGTAGGATTCCTACTCCAACGTTGTGGCCTTGACGAACTCTTTATTAGTTGTTTCATGCCTGCTCGAAACATTCACAAAAATTGCATGCTCAAATTGAAGACTGTACTTTAGACCTGGCGTCAGATAAGATTAGAATCTACAAAACCAATTTGGCTAAAATCATTCTTATTTTGGAAAATGCAGAGTTTCCTTGATTTTAGCATAGCTTGGTAAAAAATAGCTTTAAGTCATGCTATCTTCCTCACCTAAACTGTTCGTTATTAACAAAAGTATCACAGCCGCAGAAAGTATGGCAATCAGGGCATACAGCAACCGTTGTTTAATTAGATCTTTCCGCGCAACGTAGGTGAATCCCAGGTCCCTGAAAATAACGGATAAGAAATAATTTATCTACATTTATATTATTCCACCTTTTATTTGGTGAAGATACATAATTTTTTTGATACAATTTAAATTTTGAAATTTTCTAAATGAAATCGTGATTGTTTGCCCACAACAATCTTCTAAGTCAGTCCAAACTCGAACCTTCTAACGATACAACTAAAACTTCCATACATAGGAGCAAAAAATGCCTTTAAATGCGAATGCAAAATAATTTTTTTGACTTTAAATAGGTACTTATACTCGAACCTTACTGTAGTTTTTTCAAAACCGGTGAATTGAGCAACCAATCGATGTTAATTTCCGATAAAGCCCGATCAGAATCGTTCATTAGCTTCGAATTATTTACAACCAGAGCTGTTTTTGTGGCAATATTTAATTTATCACACCAAAACGGCTTTTGAACCATATCGGGATAACAATAAGTCGGATAAGAGTACGGAAGACCAGATAAGTAAGTTTCTTCCAAATTCTGATAATATTGATCGATGGCCGGCGAGTTAGCCCGATTTTTTTCGTCTGACAAATCGATTTGATTTTCGTAGCAGGAGCAAGTATGGACAACGTAACCGGCATTGTTTGCCCCATCAACGGTATACAAATCGCCAAAATTTTGGGTTGAATCGGCCGAAGTAGGAGATTCAATTTCGTTACCGAGATTTAAATAGGAGACCAATTTGTTTGGATAGGATTTCATTGTTTTTTGATCCGATCCTCGCAATGAACTATTCTGGTGTATTATCGATTGATCCGTTTGATTGTCGCCACAATTTAATTTCTTAGGTAGCGCGAATTGTCGCATTCTCTAAAAAACAACCAAATTTTTATAATTCAAAAAATGGGCAGAAAAGGTGTAATTTTTAATTCTGAAGACTGTCGAATTTAAGCGTAACTGGTGTTTTTTCGTACGAATTATCAAGCCAAAAATTTCCTTCAAGAAAGAAAAAGCATCAAAAATAAATATGGGATCAGATTGGAACTCTATTATAAGCTGGTTTTTAAAGGTCCAGCAAAGCAGAAGCGAATAAAAATGCACATGCAACATCTAACAAACTTCAGCAAGCAATACTAAACAATTAAATTATAAAGAGCTAAAAATTAGACGAAATTTTCAAATTTATCAGAATTAAACTAATTTCCTTTGGAAGGTTCGTGAATGATGCGCTTTACCAAACTTTGAAGACCAAGAAAATGTAAGTAATGGCAAAAGCTGTAAAAAATTAGTCCTATTTATTGGTTGGTACTGTTGCTTGATGGGCAATTTTCTGTAGAATCTGAGAACTCAACCAGTCGAGTTAGAAACTCTCAAACAATATTCACGGACGTAGCCCTAGCCAATTTAAAGTAACGTTATTACCTTCAGGAGCATAGCTATGGATGGGATAGGGGGGACTGGTCCCCCAAATCTTGATAGAATGAGCACTTTCAACAAGGATCCCTCCAAAGGAAAAAATTGAAAATGCTTAAAGTTATCAAATAGACCGCTAGAATAAATTTTAGCACACTTTTTGAGCTGCAAAGCCAAAAATACAACGTATTTTCCTGAAATCAAGTTGAATTATTCAAAACTTTTTTCTTCTTCAATGTGTAGATCTCGATGAGAAAAGCTCAAAAACGCCATTATTTTTGTCTATCTAAAAGTAGTTGTTGAGTAATCCAGCTGTTAAATTTTGCCCCCCCCCGATTTCAGAAGGTCGGCTAAGTTACTGATTATCTCATATCATTTCGAATTTTGAATATTCATTTCATACAGAAAACTTTTTTGAGCCGATCTCTGATTAGCACGACAAGACAGTAAGCTTTCAAAACTGAAATTAAAACTTAGTGTATAAATAAGCTTTCAAAATTAAAATTATGACCTAGTCTTAAAATCTTACAACATAAACCCAATACAAAATGTTCGCCAAGTTGCGCAATAATAGAAAATTTCGGCGACAGCGTTCGTTTTCTTTTATGGAATAAAATCACGCGCGACCTCAAAGACATTACGAATATAAACGAAATTGAATATTCGACAAAAATATGAACTTTGCGAAATGCTCAGCTCAACTTACTCGTCGTTATTACTATTACTATTATTATTGACGACCCGAATAATGCAATATCGTTATAAGATTCGTGCCTTGCGGTTCACGGGCGCCAAAAATAGTTAACAGGTTGCTACAGTAAGACGAAATTTTCCTACTTCAGTTAGTCAAATTCGAGAAATAACGCATCGCATGTTATTATTACGGTATTTATTGTTCGACAAAGAAGGCCGAATGTCTTGCGGAGAAGAAAATTATATTCTACGCCACGGTAGCAAAATGTTCAACGAAGACTACGAAATTGGGGTTTTATTCGAAACGAAGTGCCAAATAAAAGAAAGAGCCGTTAAACTGAACGAATTGATCGTACACAAGAGCATTTGAGATAAAAGGCAATATGGCGGCTCCGAGATTGAGTTGCGGGGTAGTTTTGGGAGAAATTTGCCAATTGGTAATAAATTTGTGCCAAAATTTCTCCACTTATTAACAAGAAATATTTTTAACGCACGCATTCATGACGAGATGCTCGTATTGCATGAAAGAAATAGGTGTTTTGTATAACCTAGGAAAAGCACGACGAACAAAAAACATTATTGAGTTAACGTGGACTTACCATGAAGTTCTAGGAGACTCGCTGCCGATTTGTAGACAGCCATAGCCGTATTTAGACATTAGAACATACGAGTAAGCCTAAAGAATGTGTAGTCCGGATCGTAGATGCTCAGGTTGGCAGTCTGAACGCCAGCTGACCTCTGGGGCCCAGTCAGAAACAATTTTTCAGCTGTAATGACCTCAAACTGGTATAAATGCTTTAATAGCATAAAACCTTTTAATCCACGGTTTCCAGACAATTTCTAGCATTTCTGCGGTACATTGTTGATTTTCATTCATTTTTGGCTTCTATTTTTCCTTACTTCCCTCAAAATAATTTTTCAATTTTCCATTCTGGGTAGTCAGCAGGACCATACATGGGCAGCAGCCGAATTCTGAGGGTCCTCTTGGTGGTTTAAAATTGGCTAAAATCGCAAAAAGAAATACCAAAAATTCAATTCTGTGGGGTCTACCGAAACACCCTCTCCCTCTCGTCCACTTGTGGTCAGGACCATAGATATACAGCATGGCCGATCTGAGGGGGTCAAGAATTTAGGTTTTTGAGCCAAAATGACCTGAAAAACGGGCATTAGCGCTAAAATAGTTTTAAAACTTCGTTATTATGAAGTTTCTGGTCAATTTTGAGCACTTTTGAAGAAAATTTTCACTATCACCCGTTTTTTACCTTTATTTTGCCTCATGTTTCCAAGTAAATTTCCTATTTTTCCATTCTGGGGGTTTCTAGACCCCCAACACCTACCCCCTACGTGCAAGTCTGGTCAGGGCCCAACATGGAAATGAAGGTTAAGACCCCTGAGAATCCAAAATACCTCCGCAGATGACGGTGGACCTCAATATGATATTTTTGGCATGCTTCCCTTCACGTACCTACATGCATAGGTGGGCGGCATCAAAGCTCTGGGGAGGGGATGTGCAAAATTTTTTCAAAGGTCAATAAATGGCCTCAAAAATGGTTGTATGACGAAAAAACATTATTTTTCAACGTTTCTCATCGAGCACTGTCCATTGGCATCAAAAAATTGCGGAAAAACAAAAAAATTTTCAAAAATTGAATTCTAGGGGTGTATTTTGGTTTCTGGGGGGCATTTTGGTTTTGGAGAGAGGTGTGCGCACCCCCTCGAACCCCCTATGCCCAGGTATGCCTACATATCTGGTCCGAACCACAAAATTCAAAAGAATTCTTTCAAAAATTGAACTCTAGGGGGTATTCTGCTTGGTTTCTTGTGGGTATTTTGGTTCCTCGGGGGATGCAGACCCCCCAAACCCCCACATGCCCAGGTGTGGACAGAGCTCGTTGACAAATGTCTAAAAACTGTGTTTGTTTGCCCTTGCAGTCGATTTTTCAGCCTCTTTTGACCTTTGAAAATATTTTGAACCTAGAATTTAGGCACGGTTCACGCATTGTTCTGAATGCAGCAGATGTAAATCTGACGAATCGCACGGAAATTTCCTTCCCTTTTTCATAATCAGGGCAGACAATACTTAGTGCACGAGGAAAATTCAAAATTCAAGGCTGTTTCCCTATTCGAAACGTAGATTGTTTTGTTATTTTTCTCTGAAGATAATAAAATAATGAAAAATAAACAAATGGATTTTCAAATTTTTATAAATTTTGAAGAAATCTTACCTTTTAAACAATGCATGCATTCGAGACAAATATGAACGAAGCGTTTCTAAAAAATACATTACCTTATACAATACAATACATATACTACTCGTATATGCCTACATTTGACCACGGTTAAGCCTTATCTAAGTTTTCGAGCTGGAATTTTTCGTCATTAAAGGAGACTTGTACATGCAAAGCAATAAAGATAAATAGTGCATTCTTACAATGGTAGGGAGAATTGAATACCAGTGTTGCGTAATTGAAATTAATTTATTAAAGAACGCAGATTAATTCTATTATATAAGTAAGGTAGAAATAGACTATTTCTGAGAAATCAAAAAAATATATTCATAAAAATATTACTATTACCTGCCTTTGCACATATAGCCGAGCAATCACACATCAATGTAATTAATTCGTTATCTTGAATTAAATACGTGTGAATAGCTTTTGCGAAATTCAAATAAAATTGGCGAGAAGTATCGCGAGAAAAAGTTAATGAATCCAATTATGCACGAATCTAATAAATGGAATACATATATTTTTGTATAATAGCTCAGAAAAATTTTCGATAATTATCCGCTCGGTGATTAAGTAAAATTGCACCGTTAAATGGAATCTCAAAGCAGCCTGGTCTTTTGTTCGATTGAGAGCCCAATTGACGACTTTCAAACAGCAACAATAAACTAAGATTGTATAATTCTTTTGATTTTAGAAATTTTCTATTTAAATTCAAAAAAATTAAAAAAGACATCAAAAATTTTATGATTTTACGTACAGCATTTAATTTGTCTTAAATTAAGACAGATCGTCTGCAAATATGTGTTTTCGTTGCGTTCGAATTGATTTGTAACAGTTCGAAGAGTCCGAGTTCAATCGATTTATTAATATTTATTGTATTTGTCGTTATCTTCTTATTAAAATATTACAAGGGCAGAATCCGATGTAACACATGTAAGGTATACTGTATCACAATGATTTACATGGCAAATAAACGTAGCGTTAAGCATACATTGCAACAACCAAATTTGGGGTCTGATATGGTAAAATCATCTGAAAATATCGAAAATTCAATACTGGAGAGTCTACCGGATTCCTGAGGGAGGATCTTTCGGATTCTCTGAATGATAGGTTCCAGACCAGACATGCCCAGTTTGGAAATTCAGGAAGAAAAAAACAAAAATTTCTTCCAAATCGCCTATTTGGGCCCAAAAACGGTTGGACACGCGTCAAAAATAAAAATTTTTGGTGTTTGTGACGAGACCATATCTTTCTACGATTAGAACTTAAGAACGTACAGAAATTTCAAAAAATACTGAGAAAATTTGAATAACTTGAACGAAAAATAATTAAGAAATGAGTATATACCGCGAATCGCCGAAAATTTGACCCTTTTGGGCAAAAAAATAGCTAGAAACGCTTAATGTCTTTTTACTTTTTTACGAATTTCTTTTTGAAAAATCGTAAATTTGGGGAGGGGGAATTTCTGAGCGCGTGAAAACCCTACGAATCCTCCGAAGCGTATATATGATCCAGAGCCCCCTCAGACCTCTACGTCCATGTCTGACAACAATCATTAGATAAAACACAGACGACTCCATCTAGTATGTAATGAATACGTAACTGGCAGGAAAGTATTCAGCAAATATTGTTTTCAACCTTTGTCAGAAAAAACGAGGAGAATCTGACAAAATCTGACCACCCATCATTCATTGTGGCGAAATGTCAACATTTGTTATAGGAAAAATAAAGTCAAGTAGTCACTACGCTAAAAAAATGACAGATGACACCAGCGACGAATTTGTCTTGTAATCGAACAGGGCCACTTTTCTTATTTCGAGTTCTCTTTCTGAGAAAATGAGGTTGGTCCGAAGAAATACGAGATAAACACTTGTGCGTAAATTCGATATAAGAATAAACATACCTTATCGGACATACAGTACACTTCTTTACTAGTTGATCTATTTTTTCTCGTTATTTTGACCCTTCTCATGATTTTCCCTGGCCGAATATTTACCCCGCGACTTTATCTACGTGTGCTGGTTCAAAAAAGGTCAAAAGTTGCCCCTAACACGAAGCCGCGTAGTTTTTATTAAGTGAACGACGTACAAAATATACATAGGTACTAAGGAGGGCCATTATCTTCCAATGTGGCCTTGACTGCCGGGCGAAAAATAGCCGAAAAATCGGGGCGACGACCAGCTACTTACCGTATAAGAATAAGAAGATTAAATAAAAGAAGAACACGGTCGTTTTGGTGCGACAAAAACGGTGCAGTATTGGTCGGGATAATCACATTTTTGACCAAATGTGCTGTGCACTCAAGTACGCCATAATAGTCGAGTCAATGGAAAAAATAACGGATCCAATGGAGTGGAGAAACGACCCAAGAAAACCTTGATTATTATTCGATCTTCTTCTTGTTGTTGTCGCATGGACAACAACAAAATTGACGATATGGTGCGCGTCTTGAAAAATAATGCATATTTTGTGCGAGTCGCGAAAAGTTCTTTCATTATTTTGCAGGTACTCGACTCGACTAAGTGCGAAAATAAGTATTGCACTTGGGTTCAAATTCAATGGCTGGACTCAATAACTTTTTGAGATAAATAAAATTAGGAACCAAACCTAAAAATGACTGATTATTTGAATCTGTACTTTTTAAAAGATGTAGAAATTTCAAGAAATTAAATTGCACTCCCAACCATAGGTGTAAAAGCATGGCCAATCTGGAGGTCAGCCGGTCTGTGGCTTAGGAAGAGGGATTGAAATTTATGCTTTTCTAGGCAAAAATGACCTCAAACACTGACATAAATGCTAAAATAGCGTTAAAACCACGTCATTCCACAGTTACTGGTCATGTTCAAGCACATTTGAAGAACAATTTCAATTTTCAACCCTATTTGGCCTTCATTTTGTCTCATTTTTCTCAGAAGATTTCCCATCACCCCCATTATTAGGGTCTATACCACAGATGCACAGAATGGCCGATCTGTGGGGGATCAGTGGGCCTAAGGAATGGTCAAAACTTGAGCTTTCTTTAGACCGAGATGATCCTCAAAAAGTGTATGAGCGCTAAAATTAAAACTTGCTTATTACGCAGTTTCCAGTCAATTGAGCACTTTTAAAGAAAATTTTTAATTTTCATCCATTTTTAGCTTTCATTTTGCTTCGCGGGATTTTTTTTAAAATAATTTCTTTCAAAGTTTATCTCTGGGAGTCAAAAATTGAACTTTTTTGGGCCAAAATGACCTCAAAAAGTGACAAACGCGCTAAATTAGCGTTAAAACTACATTATTATACTGTTTATGTTTAATTTGAAGCACTTTCGAAGAAAATTTTCAATTTTCATCCGTTTTTAGCCTCCATTTTGCCTCATTTTTCACCACAAAATTCTCCATTTTCCCATTCTGGGGTGAGGGTCAGAACCCCCAGCCCCACGTGCATGTTTAGTCTTGAAGCCCAACCCTCCTTCATCCATGTCTAGTATAGAACTCCTGAACCCTCTGTGCATGTCTGCTCACAACAATTCGCAGTTTTCTTAATATTAGCAAGCTTCTTTATCTATATGTAAAGTTGGAACGAATTTAAATGCTTTTTGTGGCCCGAAAACATAAACATGCAGAGCCAAAGGAAGGGATAAGGGAAAATTTCTCTATACGCGCAAAAGCCATAAAAATATGATAAACAGACTTCCTCTAAACAATGCAAAAATCGAAGTATATTCTGCGGCCTATGCGCGTACTGTGTTCTGTATCACATTGTATTCTATTATATTGTATTATAATATTGTATTATCTTCGCATATACGTGTGCTGTGTGGTTCAGGCTTCGTTGGCAAATTTTTTAAATTATGTGTTGCATCTTCAGACAGATGAAAAATCAGCTGAAATCGTCATAGTAAAAGTTGCAAGATGCATTTTCAAAAACGTCATTTTTCGAATTTATCCTTACTTAAATCAGCTTACAAATCATTCATCTAAATTTCCCATTGATTTTCAAGTATTTAATCTGTAAAATGTACTCAAACGACGTTAGATGATTAACCAAAATAAACGAGTTATCGTCAATGGGCGGGCAATCCATACGAAGAACGCAAAGCCCTTTTAATCCAGACAAGCATAGTCTAGACTCTAGGCCGGTCTGCGGGATGAGAGTCTGATAGATTTGTCAAAATTATGGAAAATTAGTCAAAATTTGTAAAAATATTACGATTTTGCTGAAAGTACAAAATTTTTTCAGGAAAAACCCCTCAATCCTGAAGCATCTCAGGCCCGTATAAGATTCGGCGAAGAAGGGTACCCGACATGCACTATAGTCTGATTCATTAAACTTTGAGGTTTTCTCTTGAATTTAAATCGGATTAATCATGCTACAAAAGTGGTTTAAAATCATGTTGCAGTAATGCGGCTTAAGAATGGCACAACTTTCTCCATAACTCAGTGTACTGTAGAATACTACAAGTATTGTGTCAGTTTAAGGCACTTTTGTAGGCACTTTAATTTTTTTCAAAAACCTCAAAGCTGAATGAAACGGACTATAGTTTATATCTCGTAAAATTCGTCGGGATAGCTTGCAAAAACCGCATTTTTCGACGTTTTTCGTCATTCTATATCCATTGGATCAAAAAATCTAAATTTTTCGGAAAAATTTGTCTCACTAAAAAGTGTCGTTTTTTGGTCACCCTTGAGCTAAAATTATAGAAGATACTTCCCAGCTACGGCTAAGGGCCGGAATTTTGGCGATTTCACGTCTAAGACATTCAGTTTTTCCATCTTTTAGTGCATTACCTTACCTTTCAACATTTTTTCGCTTAAGAGCGGTCGCCTCTCCCCACCACACGTGAGCTTGGGGGAAGGGTTGGAGGGTATGCACCCCTAGAACTTCGAATACCCCCCAGAAACCAAAATACTCCCCAGAATTCAATTTTTAAAAATGTTTGTTTGTTTTTTTCGCAATTTTTATGCCAATGGATATTGCTCGATGAGAAACGTTGAAAAATAGTGTTTGTTAGCTATACCACCACTTTTAAGACCATTTTTTGACCTTTGGAAAATCTTGCATCCCCCAGAATTTTGGTGCTGCCCACTTATGCTCGTCGCATTTCCCCTAAATACGGCCCTGCATATACCTATGCTAATATAATTTTGTATTTTTCGTCGCTTATAAAATTTTTCGACATAAAAATAACAAAAATAAAACAAATGATCAGAATTCATCGTCCTCGTTTTCGTCAACGCCCGCCAAACGAACTTGATCAGTGTTTACGTAAGTTCTGCACGCGGCGGCGCGCGATTCGCCGAAAATTCGTTTCGCAGCGGTCGCCGCGTCGGTCGTTGCCAAAAAATCGGTCAAGCTCGAATTGGATTTCGTACAAATTTTGTGAGTCGCTTGTTGAGCGATTTCGTAGCCGCTCTGTTGAACGTCGGCCGTTTTTCCGCGGAATTTGGCAAAAATTTTGGGCAGCGAGCGCAAGAAGGCTATCCTAAAATTTTCGTTCATACCGGCGTACAGAACGGGGTTCCAGAAAGTCGACGTCATCGCTATGACGTGAAACGACAGTCCGTACAAATAAGGCTGACGTCCGATAAACGACGGAAGGGAATCGTAATCGAATAATATATTGTAAAGAACCTGAATCATGAAAAAGAAAAAGAAAATTTAAAAAATAAATAAAAGAACAATGATAAAAATAAAAAAATCAATAAATCAATTAGTAAATTACAATATATTGTAAGGAACCTGCGAATTACTAAAAAGAAACAAAAAAATAAACTAAATCAATAAATGACAAATGAATGATAATTAAAATGGAAAAATTAATGGATGAATAAATAAAGTACAACGTATTGTAAAGAATATGCGAATTATCAAAAAAGAAACTAAAAAATAAAGAAAGAAGAAATAAATAATAACTGAAAAATTAATTTATAAATAAATTAAAAACGGCGATAATTATGAGACAAGTGTAATGTTAATTTATTTCGGAAAGTTTTCCTTTCGAATAATCAATAATGCCGTTAAGCTTCAAGACATCGATTCCTGTTATTTTGAGGGCTTGAGAAAATCAATTGACATGGCAGCCAATAAAATGCAGACTTTTTAAAACTCGTTAAAAACAATTTTTGTTTTGAACATTCTGATTAGGGGATTCAAAAAAGATATAAAAAAGTTATTAATGGCATAATCTGATTAAAATCGATTAGCATAAAAATTCGATTTCGTATGAAAAATAGCAAATACCCTACAAGTAAGACTTTGTTAAGGATAGCTAAGAAGAGAAATAAATTAAATAGTCTTCGTACGTGATGAAAATCCTATTTTAGCACAAAAGTTACGAAAATGCGAAGAACTCGCTTAAAAGCCAGTCTGTTCGTACTGCTTAATGCTAAGTTGTCATTTATGTAATCAAATATTCAAAATATCAAACTAAAAACGAACTGAAAGAGTAGCTTAAAATGTCATCTTAGGCATCAGATTGAAACGAGTCCAACTAAAAATCTATAAATCAAATATTGAGAGACACTTTAGCTCAAGAGTCTGGAACATGTATGTTATTGACTCCATGTCTCATAAAAGAACGAATTATTGAAGTGTGGAAAACTTACGAATCGAAAAACTAAGCTAAAGTGCAGAATGAACGAAATAACTAATTTTTATAATCAAAAATGTTATGTCAAAAATTAGATTATTCTAACCATTATAGACGCTAATGAAATATCTCTACATAAAATCTCCTCTAAATGTCCTTTCTCTTATTAAATCCTCAATTTTTGCCTTTTTGGCAAAAACTTCGGCAGATTAGGTCCCTGGAATTACATGGCATTTTTTTTGAGATTTATGCTGGTTTTACAAAACCCCGCCCCCAGGATACGGCTGTTGCCCAGGCATGATACTAGTACGTTTTCTGAGAGGAACTAGCGATCTAATTTTTGGTTAAAGATGCAAAAACTTAAGCGAAAGGCTGCCAAAAATCCATTTTAGTGCATGACGGGGAAAGGCAGATGAATTCTCAAACCTGCATAAGTAATAGCGTAAATGAAGCAATTAAAGGAAAAAATGACGTAAAAATAATAAATCTAACTCGCCTGCGGCAACCGGCAAACCACAAATAAGAATACCATGCAAATTAGCATGTTCGTAGTTCGTTTGCGGCGCAGCACGCGATGATGGTGCTTCTGTTTTAGCTTCCCACTCACGTTCAAAATTAAATTTCGTCTTGAGCTACTCGAGTTCAATTGGTTGCAAACGTTGGCGTAACAAAAGCCGATGATGAGCAAGGGTAGCAAAAATTGCACAACAAGCACAACCGTGCCGTACAATTTACGATCCTTCTCAGGCTCCCAATGTTCGTTGCAAAATACGCCGCACGGATATTTCTGATCCTGATGCGAGTGATTGGACGAATTCAACCTAAATAAGTCACCTTGGTTGAAAAGATTTTCGATGGTCGACAAAACGAATTAGCATAGGACGAGAACGATAAGGGGAAAAGTGGAAAAGCAAAAATGGAAAATGAAAAAGAAGTGGGAGAAAATGTAACTAAATTGAGTAATAGCGGGAAAAGTATAAAATGATAAGAAATATAATGGATAAAAAGTATAAAATATAAAATCTTGAGGATTTGAGATTCATGCAACAACTCGTCAATTGGAAATAATCAGGCATTAAATTCTCGAAAAGCATATGCGACTTTTTTATCATAGTTAATCATATTTTTGTCATTAGGTGATTAGAACACAACGCGATGCGTTGGAGTGAATATGAATCTTTGAGCATACCAGCCTGGCTCCTCTGCTTGTTCGAAAGTGAACATGCGGGATTTTATAGCCATAGGCACGCCAGTTGAAATCGCAATTGACCAAATGCCAACGATCATCACAGCAGCTTGTCTAATGGACAACGACGGCCAGGACGGGTGAACGATAAGAATGTATCTACAAGATTAATATAGTACAAATGTTTTGAATATACTTTTAGGTTTATATATATGAAGAAAAATAAATAACAGACGGATAATGCTCCCGTCCTATCCAAACATAGGAATTCTGGGGGAGAGTAAGATTTCAAAATGCCTCTTTTGGGCCCAAAAATAGTGGGTACGCGTCAAAAAATTGTTTTTGGCGTTTCTGACGTTGCTCTATCTTTCTCAAGCATAAAAACACTGAACAAAATTTAAAAAAAGCCGAACGAATTGAACAAAATATAGTCACTGACACTTTTGAGCAAATAGATAGCTAAAAACGTTTAACGAAGCAGCATTTTAACGAATTTTTAATAAATTTTGGGAAACTTACGAAAAAACGCAAATTCAGGGGGCGGGATGTAAAAATTTCTGGTTGATGATAAAAATTTTTCTGTAGGGTGGTCCTATTAAATCTCTCTAATCGGGAGTAAAACTTACAAGGAACTACAATAACGCAAATGCAATTCATCACGTAATCACTGACAAGTTAGTATTGACGGTTTATGCAGAAAAGACCAGAAATGCATTGGGGGAGCTTCAGGACCTAGACTCCTCAGAATAGAAAAATGGAAAAATTTTCTTCGGCATACCAAATTAAATAAACCAAAAATGAGTAAAAACCAAAAATATTCATCAAATCTGCTTGAAACTGATCAAAAACTGTGGATTAATATAATTTCAAGGCTATTTAAGCATTAGTATCAGTTTTTGATGTTATTTTGGCCCAAAATCGCATGCTAACTCAATCCTTCACTAAGACCGTCTATGCTGAGCATCTTTGCCTCAGACTCGATAAATTTCGGTCCTGCCGCCATTTCGTGAGAATCAGCGACGAGATATCACCATGGATGTGCAGCAATCAAATTCTGAGAGGGTCTTATATGGCAAAATCGCCAAAAAAGCACCAAAAATTCAATTCTGTGGTTAATCGATTTTGGGGTCTTTCGAATTCTGGAGGGTCCAGACTTCCCCTGCCCCCATGCTCACGCGAGGTTTTAACCTGTCGACGGCGATGGCGGCCAAGGTAAACGTACTGACGCATATGCTCGTGCCCTGCAGTAGCGGGAACACGCTGCACATGACCGGGCCAAACAACCAATTTTTGACCATGGTCGTAATGGGCGTGATGGGCAACGAAGTCGAGCAGACGAGCGAGTCCGAGATGCTCAGATTGACGATGAAAATGTTACGCACCGAGTGCAACGACCGTTGGCGCCAAACGGCCAAAATCACCAGCGAATTGCCGAAAACGCCGCAGGCGAAAATAGCGACGTACAAGCAGCCGAAGACGATTCGGGCGGGCCAACGGGCCGTCGCGTCGCCGGAAATCATTAACGAAAACGAAATGGCGTCGACGCAACTCGAATTATTGCTTTTGGCTTCCATTCACAATCTTGGCTCAAATCTATGGATGATTTTGAGACGAATTGAGACTTCAAGCGCTTTTCAATCGCATTAAGTGCTCGCTTTTATTCATCGCAAATGCTGAAATAGCCGTAAGTACCATAAATAATGAAGCGTTATTCTAATTACATGAGCGTCCGATGTTTTAGGTTAGATTCAAATTCTAACATACGGCTTTGGTAAGGATAAGTTGGATAATCGGTAATAAATCATAGCATACATGTAAGACGGGGTTGGGGAATCCCCCACCCTAAGTTGGACGTCCCCATCCTGCCCCAGATTCAGAAAATTTTTGACCCCCCACCCCGCCAATTTTTGGCGAAAACTTGCGTTCCTCGGCTATTTTTACATTTTTTGTCATATTTGGCCGAAAATGGGAGTCATTCACCCCATCCTCTCCCCCTAAATGACCCAGAACCCTGACCCGAAATTTCGAGCAGTTACGTGTATGACCATGGATGCACAGCGAGACTGGTCTAGGATTTCTTCAACCCGGCCTACAGAAGAGATCAGTCGGAGGCGAAAAAAACCAAAGATTTTAGTTTTTCAAATTAAGATGGCATCATAAGAAAAAAACGTAAAATTCAGAACGATACAAACGATTGATAAAAAGCTTGATATTTATACGTTGCCAATTACTTATTTATTCTTCATTTTAATTCGTTTCAATCATTTTTAAATAACTTAGCTTTATTCAAGGTCCATCCAACCTCCCTGTAAAAAAATTTTCTCATGAGAATTTTTCCTTCTCTCTCGATTCCTTTCAATGCTGACCGCTTAGCTGCTGATAAAATAAGCTTTTGCATGTAAATCCATTTCAGGTGTTTAAAATAAATAATAATCGTTACTAATAAAAAATATATAAGTAAATAAATAGATATATAAATAAATTAAAAATATAAATACAAAAACAGATTTGTAGATGGGCAGATAAATAAACATTATTAATTAAATAATTCAATAAATAAAAATAAAAATTAAAATGGATTAATAAAAAAATCATAACAAAATATATAAGCAAATAAAGAAATCAATATATGAATTGATTACTCAAACGTCTTGCCTTAGGCCGCCGATTAAACAGAGTCCTGCATTTTAATGATTAAAGTTAACAAAAAAGGGCGCACAACGTAATTAAAGACGCGCGAGAAGCAAAACAAGAAAACCGGTAGAAAATTTGACAAGTAAATTGGGCGATAAAAACGAAGCAAAAAATAAGCTTCTTCTCCAGCCGATTCGCAAGAATAGCACGAGATCGAGATGAAGCTTTGGTAAGTGGAAGTAATGCTCTGCGGGCGCCATTATTTGAAATCGTTGGCTCATGTGGTATTTTTACGACAGGTAAACAATGAGTAATTTTTAATGACGTCGTACGGCCTTTGTGCAAAATCTTTTTTTTGGGACTGATGCGATAATTTTCCTATAGATTCTTCTGGAAAAAACTAAATCGCCTCGCTGTAAGCAATATGATAATAGATTTTGTGCTCGTTTGAAGCGTCCATTCATTCAGTTCGGTGAATGAGGCAACGTGAAGTTTAAAAAAGAAAAATGAATAGTTTCTCATTCAAGTCACGTACGTGAATTTAGTAAACAGAATGAATTAGAAAAACTAAAAAAGCTTTTCTTTTGCCTTTTTTACACTAAGAAGATCTAAAACAAACTTTTGTGGCGCAATCGCAGGCCTTGGACTATTTTAGTACAATGTTAACATCTGAGCTCAGTTTAGCTAGCCAAGGTGAATATAATCAATGCTTGGATGAATAAGGTCTCGATACTCGTAACTCATTTTGAATGGAAAATTTAAGTCGCTTTAACACATGCACTTGGGGGATTCGGAAGTATTTGGAAGACCCCAGAATAGAAAAATCAGAAATTTTTTGAGGAACGTATGGCAAAATAAAGGCCAGAAATTGACGAAAATTAAAAATTTTTCCGCAAAAATGTTGTAACTGCTAAATGGCGTAAAACGACGTTTATATACAATTTCTGGTCATTTCAAGCACTTTTACAGAAAATTGTTCATTTTCATCTAACTTTGACCTCTGCTTTATTTTTCCAAAAATTTCAAATTTTAATCCTAAGGGAAGTTCCAGATCTCCTCCAAACCCCCGTGCTTGTCTAGCCTTGATCCTGCAATAAGCGGGCTTAATTAAAATCTCATGTGCTATGTTTCAGATAAAATTCAAAAAGATAATTATTCTCACAGAATAAACCAAGTGTTTTTTATGTCAGGTTGTGCGTTTCAAATATTTGACAACAAATAATACAATAATGAATTACAACTAAGCGCAGGGATGAATAATATTCGTTTATTTAGTTTAGCGATTCTTGTTTAGGCTACCAGCTTATCTAAGTCGCACACTGATGCACGTAAGCAGTGTTCCCAACCTCCAGCTGTGAAAAAACTTAAAACTCAAAACTTGCCAAAAATCTCAAAAACGCAAGTCAACAGTTTAAATATTATAAAAAACTTTAAGTAATTTTTAAACGCGGAAATTTCCGCTTTCAGCAGACATTTAGCTATTCGAATCTCGATTTAGGTAGGCTAGCAACTAAAAGCATTGCGAATAAATGTTAGTTTTTCTAAATCGGCACTGAACTCAAACTATCCAGTCCTCGATTTTCGGGGAAAAAATGCGTTTTTCAATCGTTTTTAGGTGTCTTTGGCCGTTTTTGGTGAAAAAGCATCTAAAATTTCAAAAAATAAAAACTCAGTTTCAGTGAAAAATCTCGAAATCTGGAGGAAAAATCCCAGAAACATTTACGAAAAAAGAACTAAAAAACTCAGAACTAAAAAACTCAAGTTCTGAGAAAGAACACTCGGTTGGCGGTTGACAACATTGTACATAAGCGAATGTTATTGTAACATTCAGAAGAAAATGCAGTTTCAATCTAACCTAAACTTGTTTACACGCGCAATAAGGCGAGACTTTATAAGCAAACATATTTCGTCAGCGAGTAATTTTCTGGTCAAATTTAGTCAAAAATGGCCAAATATAATTTAGCCTCAGGCATTCGCGGTAAACACTCGCACTTATTGCGGCAAACATCGCAAAAATAATCACCATTATGAATTTTCATCAAGAGCAAATCACCATTATGAATTTTCATCAAGAGCAAAAATGCATCAACCGCTAGGACTATAAGCGACGCTCGGATTCTTATAAATATAGGCAAATTTTACGATCCCGATTACGTTTGTGACAGTAAAAAATGGACACTGTGATGGAATAATAAAGCAAATTTGCCTAAGATAAATCATCGTTGACATTTATCGCCGATAAAGAGGTGGAATACGAGGAAAATTAGTAAAATTAACGTAGAAAGTTAAATAATTCTCATTATTGTGAGTAGGCATGATTTTACGTACAAATTGCTTTAGTTTTCATCAGCGTTAGGCACGAAAAAGAACTTAACAAAACTAAAATCATGTATGTATATTTATCGTCACTTTCAGAAATAAACAAAAACAATTTGGAAAAAGGCAAATGTGTTCCTTCTAAGATGGCAATGCGCTGATTGACATAATTATCCCGAAAAATTCGCAGCTCTGTCGACCGGACTAATCAAAAGTCATTGGATCAGAAAATGGAAAAATAACAGTCACTTCAAAAGGACCTAGCAATTTTTTTCTTCAAATTTTTGCGATTTCAACGTTGCATTTATTGTAACGATATTTTTCATTTTTTTCTGTATTTTAATTAGTTTAAGCCAATGTTGTGTTTTTACTCGGAATAATAGCAAAATGGGTCATTTCATCCCAATAAAAAAACTAGTTTTTTTCTGTATGATTAATTTAAATCACTCAAATAATGGAATTTTTTGACTGTGGCTACGGAATTGAATAATACGTAAAATCGAGCAACAAGCGAACATCCCAAAATCGATCACAACCTTTACCTCCCACAAAAATTTGAGATTTTAGCCCTTAGCCACTCCCGACTTTTAGTGAAAATGCACATTTTTAGACCATTTTTATTTCTGTTCTTATCCACTTTTGACCAAAACAGAAGACTTTTGGACCTGCTCCCGAACAGCCGAATAATCCCAATCAGAATTCTGAGCCTTTACATGCATGTCAGCATATATTTCGATTGGAATTTATTAAAGTATATATATAGCGGACAGAAACGAGCAAAAAGAACGCGGAGCTTAATTCTTAAAAAATAGTAAATAAATGACCCATGATGACTTTAATATTTGAGAAGGAATTTATAAATTAGGTACTTGAGTAATTTTGATCTATATAGTGTTGCTCTCACTCGGTAAATTTCCGATAATTCGCTTTTAAGCCGTTCAAAATTTCATCAGAAAGTGGTTCAAATAATGTTTGGTTAATTTTGAACGTCTGAGCTTTTCCTAAAAACACTCGAAAATCGAAGTCAGTAAGCCATTAATGTCAGCCCAGCTTCTATCAATCATGGACTGCTGGTTTGAATATGGAAATACCATTAATGGAGCAATAAAGCGAGTATTTCGATTAGAATTCATCGAAAAGTAAAACGGACAAAATTGAAAAACAATGCAATTTCTCAGAATGGAAAATGAATGGCTCAGGGTTGGAGACATATTTGAGGCAGCAGCGACTACTCAGGGAATTCGGATAAAAATAACGTCCTAAAATTGTCTCGAAACGTCTTAAGTCACATGCTTAATGACCTAAACATAGGCGGATTATGTATTATTTAAAATACGATTTAGAAATAGCTTTGCGGCTCTCGGATAAAATCTAACCCGTCTTTTGCTCTCAAAATGAGTCTAAGACTAGAAATCGCTCTTTTATTATTGGATTAACAAACGCCTGGGAAAAACCGGATGATTTCGGAAAAACGACATTACAAATATGTTGTCTGGGTGCATTTATCAGAAAAAGAGTGCTAGTAATTTCTTTTGAAATAATACCTCATTATGTATTCAAGCCGGATTATCTTAAGTGGTCACTAAAAATCGCTCTTTTATGTAGTGTAACGTTGGGCTTACCAAAAGCAGCGAACTGTCGAATAAATTACGAAATTAGAAGAATGAAACCGCAAAGACCATATGCAATAGAAGGATCGGCAAAACTATGTAATTTGATAGAGTTGTTACAAAGCATCGCTAGAACTGGGAAGATTCGATGCTTGATGATAGCTGTTTATACGAAAGATGACAAAACAAACTTGTTTTGACAAACAAACTCTTATTAATCTATCAAAACATCTCGCGATGGCATCGATATCACAGAATGATTAGACAGCGGATCATATCTGTTGACTATCTTGATTAATCTGTCATATTAATATCAATTAGTTTAATGAAATTCTGCAACAATATTATCAAAACAAAATAAAAAGAGTTTGACAGTTTCGACATTTTTCTGACTGTGATCCGAATAAGTCGGTTTAAAATTGTAATTGAACAAACTACGATACACAGAAATCTCTTAATTAAATATTACACGTTCGCTAGCACTAAAATACATCAAGTGAGAAAAAACGACGCAAATGAAATTACAGGAATTGCTCCAACGTGGCATAGCCATACATTGGCGTGAAGGGAGGAAGTTCAGACCCCCAGAATCCAAAATAACCCCACAGATTACTGTAAACTCCAGAATTGAATTTTCGATGCTTTTTTTATTAGGCCCATCAGGCCTCCCTGAATTTGGTTGTTGGCCACATATGGGCACAGCTGAATCATTAGGGCTATTGATACTTTTGACTGATTGAACCTAAGTGCCATATGCTTTAAAATTATGCAAATATTGATAAGTGATCGCATGCAGGTTTAGTAAGAATGAATTGAGATGACAACGACAAGCGAAAGGTGAAAGACCTAAATAAAAAACTATATTAAAATAAATTAGTAAGCCTAAATTGCATAAGTTTAACTATTGAAATGACTTCAAGAGAAGCTACAAATGGCGACGATCAAAGATGCACAGAATGGCCAATTCGGAGGATCAGTCGATCTGGAGATCCATCAGAGAGCTTTTTTAGCCAAAGTGACCGAAAAACTTGTATAGATGCTAAAATAGCGCAAAACTACATTAATAAAAAATTTTCAGTCGATTTCAAGCACTTTTGCAGAAAAATTTTAATTTTTATCTATATCGGCCTTAATTTTGCTTTTTTCCCCAAAAAAATTCTTGTTTCTACCCCCCATGAACCCATGCCTCATGTGTCTGTTTAGCGACGACCTTTTAAAGCTGAAATCGCGCAAAATCACTTAAATTTACACGTAGATAATCAAAAAAGACGATGTAAGAAAGAAAAATAAATGGATAGAAATCAAAAAGTCACAGCTTTATTACGATTATTTTTGTCTGAGCCCTCCAGAAACGAAATCACAATCAGAGATTCAAAATTTTAGTCCAGGAAATAGTGGAAGGATTTGCTACAAATGCTCTTTTATTTAGTCAATTTTCGATTATTTTATTTTAGGTACCTAATAGTATTTTTTCAGGGCAAAATATGCAAAAAGGATTACTGACTGATTCAGTGCATGCAATTTATTCAATTTGAGAAAAGAAAAATTGTTTCAATAACGATGTAATATGGTAATTAGGCATGCTGAATGAACTTCTCGCCACGGCGATAATTACATCCGGTTGAGTTAAGAAAAAACCGATTAAATAATTATTTTTCGAGCTTTGCGCAATATTTTACGATTTCTATTTCTGGAGATATAACCTATTTCGCTAAATGTTGCACGTTGGAAGGAGAAAACCAATTAAAAGAAACGGCTTATCGGTTCAGTAATGAAAAATTACATAGCTTACTTCATTCGATTCTTTGGAGCGAAGTTTAAAATCGAATCAAAGTCACATTATGAGGCAAAATATCCGTAAAAAGGTCCTATGTCACGCATCCATGCATAATGTATCGCTCGAAAGTTTCAGTTTGCGATTTTTTTAACGAAATGTGATAGCCATCCTCCAACACTGGATCGCCAGAATGCTAACTTTTTATGAGAAAATTAAGCACAAAATAAACTTCTCGACTTAAGTTTTAAACTCGGATAAAATTTTAGAGAGTAATTTCGAATTCAAATTGAGGCTGAGTGTCCGAATTTGAAATTTTGAAATTATGGGCTCGGGAACATAGGTGGGCAGCACCGAAATTCTGGGGGGGGGGTGAAAAAATTTTCAAAGGTCAAAAAATGGTCTTAAAAGTGGTCGTATGGCTAAAAAACACCATTTTTCGACGTTTCTCATGGAGCACAATCCAGTGGCATCAAAAAATCGCTAAAAAGCAAAAATAATTTCAAAATTTGAATTCTGGGGGGGTATTTTGATTTCTAGGGGGTATTCCAACTTCTGGGGGTGCATACCACCAAATTCCCCCACGCCCATGTGTGGTCGGGAACATAGACAGAGCCTAAATCCGGGGTCTTAAAAGTTCAAAAGTTTCAAATGTCAAAAAATACCGTAAAATTGATGTCAGGGGCCACAAAAACACCATTTTTCGACGTTTCTCATCGAGCTCTAAGCATTAGCATCAGAAATTCGCAGAAAAATCACAAAATTATTTAAAAATTTAGTTCTGGGATTCTTTCTAATTTTGAGGGGAAGGGCTAATCTGAGCCCAGACTCCTTTTCTCCCTACCGCACGCCCATATGTGGTCAAGATCGACAAGGCGGCTATCCAAATCCCTAATATAATTTCAGGGAATTGAACCCTGACGTTTTTACTCTTCATTGCCGAATACTAGTCGAGATATTTTCTTTAGACGGCTTAGTTTCTTACTATTACGAATGCATAGAAAAAATACACCTTTTCATGACTTTTTGCTAATTTTGACATCCGATTCTTGCTGTTTAATGCTTTTTGATGGTATGCAATAAGATACATATTGTTGTATTGACAGCTCCACCAATTTTTTAATCGCTTTAATTTACATCAACTTCAAAATTTGATTCTTCTCCAGAATTGCTTTTCAGGAAGATATGCTATTGAAACGTTAGATTACTAGGTACAAGCTGGATTATTTTAATTGAACCTGATCCGTTTTGAAGGCAATGATTGCGAAATTGCAATTTCTACAAAGAGCAAAGCTTTATCAAATCTGAATAAACGAATTTTATAAATAGTGACGCCAAAATATGACATGGTATGCTCAAAAATAGAATGCTAATGCTACTTATTGGTCAACTTATAGAATGCCGTCCAGAAATAGGCATAAGGTCTCTGGACCCCAATACCCTTGAGACGCTTCCAAAATTAATTTTTTCAAAATTAGTTTTGCTCTTTTTCGCGATTTTTGATGTCAACAGTAGATGCGAAATGCCAAAACATCTCTCTTTGTCCCTATATTCTAGTTATTAGTACTTTTTGATCTTTGAAAATTTATTGATCCCCAAGACCTCTGTAGAATTCAGTAGTTGCCTATGTTAGAGTGGATAAAAAATATCGCATTTAGATTACCAGCTGCATTAAAGCTGTTTGATTCTCCAACTACATTTTTAGCAATGTGGGATAATCAAAAACGTATTAAGCTCGGATTTTTTCATAAATATTCTTATTTGAGAGTAAGAGACGAACTATTGCATCAAATAACGATGAAGCACGTACATTTTCATGTATCGGAACATAAAATGCGATGTTTTTTTCAACATAAACTCGCTGAATCTCAGCTTCCGATACTTTTAGCTTTTTTTGTCATAAAGAAAAAATGCTTCATCGTTTCAAAAAAGCGTGATCTAGTGCCATAAGCATACATGGGCAGCAGTCGAATTCTGGTGGTCTGCTTGGTGTAGAACAGGCAAAAATCTCAACATGCCAAAAATTTAATTCCGTGGGATCTGAGGGTGGTCTGCCGAATTATTGATGAGGGGTCTAATCTTCTCCCCGATAAGTTGTGGCCATAAGCCGTCCACAGTAAAATCGAGTATTCGGACCATTGAAGATTAATTCCACATTGATAAAAGTAAATAGGCACCAGCGCAACCGAATGGCCTTGTTTTAACGAGAACGTTATACTAGCTTGGTTTCAAAAAAGGTTCTTAGCTCATGAATTTCGATAGACTTAAATGAAAGCTCAATGAACAATGGACGCATGTCGATTCTGCAGAATTACGTACATATAACTCACATGAGAAAAGTGTTTGTGCGAAATCAATGTAATCTGATTTGCATTTCAAGCAATTAAATTTTAATTAGCAGTACCCGACATTAAAATGAAATATCGCGACTTGTAGATTCGATCGAAGGCTTGTAAGCACACATGGGCGTGGGGAGTTGGGGGGGTTGTATCCCCCTAGAAGTTGAAAACCCCTGCAGATTACTGTAGACCCCAGAATTATATTTCTAGTAAAATTTTTGGCGATTTACCCCAAGCTGACCCCTCAGAATTTGAGTGCTGCCCATGTATGCTTATAGGTACATACTGCGTTTATAACAAATTAGCGTAATTTGCGTTACCTGAGCCACGCTTCGAAAAACGTATGGATTTCTATTTTAAATGGCTTATTCTTCCACTCAGAAATTTCTCATTTTCTGTTCATTAAAGAAAGTATAGGAGAACATATCGAATAATTTAAAATTATACCACGCTATTCAGAATGCGCGCAACAACATGCAAGGTAGTAACTATGCACCGATATACGTTTCGGAAAACCTTTTTCTGATCCCTTCAAAGAGGCTTGAGCCAAGTTTTGATAGATAAGTATTGTTTCCTTCTCTTTTCGGATTATTTTTCATCAAATTAAATATTTATAAATGCAAAGAGCACGTCGTAATCATCAGTCACTGGCATTTTCTGACGCACATGTTTTACAAGCGTTTGGGAATTTTCTGACTAATGCGACTGCCCATTATTGCTTGAATTTTCGTACTCACTTTACTTAAAAGCAAAACATGTTTCAACGAAATGTTCGGAGATGCAGCCGCTTGATTTTATCACGCCGTGAAAAAGATAAAACCCAGGGCAGGTAAGCAGAAGTAAAAACAGGAGAAAAGAAGGAAAATTAGTCTATAGAACTTTACTGTAAAAAAATTTGACTCGTCACTCGGCTTTTTAAAAAATTCCGCCGTTTTAACCTTAAGATTTGCGTGAAGCCTCTATGCGATTACAAGATACAGCTAATTTTGACTACTTCAGTCATTTGAAAGCAAGACTGGCAAGAATAAACCCGAAATTTAAGAAAGTCAAACCTGAGCATCTCCTGCTTTTGAGTAATCAGAATTATTATTGATAAGTCAAGCTTGATCCTGGTCCTGATTACAAAAATGACTAATATTCTGAAAATTTAGGCTCCTTGCAAGTCGGGGCTTAATCCGCCCGACTGAAATATTATTTATTTAGAAGGCCAACATTTAATGCTTACTTCTATCGATGAATCGCCTTGAATAACAATAAGAAATGGAGCTTATTATCGGTTTTCCATTTTTCAGTCCAATTGGAACCAAATACAGGTCACACATTGGTATGTACAAAATCGCGTTTTACCGAAGTCTCTAAAACAGTTTTAAGTCGCGCTTTATTCTAATCCTTATCTTGCCTACCAACAACCGGAACGAGATGCAAGAAAAACCAAAAAACCGAATTTTACAACGAAATCGCTTAACCAACCGCTTGTTCGAATGATAGCAGCTAAATACGAGGCTTATCGTAGCACAGATTCAGGCGATATTGCAAAATCGTTGCGAAAAAATGTTCGAACGGTAAACAAGCCCCAACTGGCGAGCGCTTAATATTATTTTTGAGGGAAATATTTCGACTAACGAAGTTAGTGGCATACCACCATTTTTTCGTCACTACCGATCACTTCCTTTCAATTTACTCGAAGCGCGCGCCTCATTTCAATTAGAAATCGATTGACGACGGCAGGATTCGACCCAAAAATTAGTCAAAACCAAAAAATCGCCTACAAATAAACGTGCATTAGCCGAAAACCCAATCGCGAACCCGCATCTCGACCCGGTTGCCGAAAAAATGGAGCAACGAACGATAAAAAGTGTGACGACAACAACGATTCGTATTCCGACAGGATAGCCATTTATTAAGCGAGGAAAACTTAGTTTGAGTAATTATTTATGCACGTATCCACGTTAATATATAGCCGCTGTTGTTTACAATTAAAAGAGACGATTTTATATTTTTGGCGATATTTCGTCTCGATTCTACGCGCGATTTTTCGATATTTAATTACGAAGAAATGCTGGCAAATTATGCAAATATTTCAGCAAAACCAATTTCATTGAAATGTAAACACGTGGTGTTTCGAGGATTTGCCGAAAAACCACGATCGACCGACAGCTGAATTTATACATATATAATAAAAAATATGAAGTTTAACGAAGGAAACCGGTTAAAAATACAAACCTCAACCAGATAATCTCATTCCTGTATTTCAATCTTTCTTCAAAGGTGCTGATTTACCAACCGACGAGTAAGAGCTTGCGCAATGGTTCGATAAGTTAGTAAAGAAAATATGAGCCAAAAAGATTTAAAAACTCATTTAAAATCAATTTTGCTAACGTAGGTACCGTTCTAACGTACCGTTCTAACGTCTAAACGCAGTGATGGGCACGTACGTAGGAGCATATATGGGCAGCAACCAAATTATGGTGACCTGATGGAGCAAAACCGCTAGAAATACAACCAAATATTCTATACTGGTGGTTTATTAATTTTTTGGGGTTTTTGAGATTCTTAGAAGGGTTCAGAGTTCAGACTATTAGGCCCCCTAAATGCGTATTTGAAGTGGACCCCAGAATCGAACATTTTGGGTTTTTTTGCGATTTCTGCCCCATCCGGCAAATGCTCGTGCATGGTGATAAAAGTCAATCGAAGCTAATAATGTCAGCAGAGCTGCTTTGTCAAAGAGTCAAAAAATAATTATGAACAACATCTTTTAGAAAATTATGGAAATCAAAGCATACAGTAATTACCATTCTTCAGAACGGAGTAATTTTTTCTGATTTTAAAATACATTTTAATTACTGCAGAAGCAACTTGACAGAAGTCGAAACCCGATGATTAACGTCGTGCACAAAAAGCTAATCGTAGGTAGCGCGTTAGCGCGTATCTATAATATACTTGGGTACCCCCAACATACAGAAGTCCCCCCCTCACAGCTATAACGGCACACATCTGGGAGGTGCGGATTTTTTTAAACGGTAGATAATAAAAAAACTTAGATTTCTTTCTTTTTTGTTTAAACTCAATACCGAGGTAGTCGTGAGTGTGTAAAGTTTACACTAAAAATTCAAATGTTTTGCGGAAGGCCAATTTAAAAAAAATGTTTTCCCTGATTAGTAGGTTACGAATCTGGTCTTAAAATTTCTTTACACTCATTAGTTGTTGCACAGGAGTGTAAATTATACGATTTTTACTGTTTTCATGTGCAAAGGCATATCTAACTCAGTTTAACATTCTATGCAGTCTGATTGGTTTCAAAAGGTAGACGGTTGTAAAATCTAGGGGAGGCTTTTTTTATTTTTTTAAAGTAATATTTTCAAATTTAGAGGTGGTTTATTGTAGAGAGTCTGAGACAAAAAAATATTTTTCCCCTGCCATATTCTCCACTTAGTAGACAGAACGTGGTAACTACCTTTAAATTGTGCCTCGTCCTAAGCGCTACACGTCAAAATTTATTTTGTTTCTTTACAATCAATATTACGTTATTAGTGCAGGTGTAAACTTTACACTGAAAAAATTTTTTCCACCCAGAGCGTCATGGATGATGAATTTTTTAAAAATGTTCTCCGTAAGGGCAGAATAACGAATCTGACCTTTAAACTTTTCTACAGCCACTGTTTGTTGAGGTATGAAGAGGTGAACTTTGGATTATACATCTATTTTCTAATGCCGATAGATAACTCCGTATTGCATATTGTTTGATCAGACTTTTCTTATTTCAGAGGTTTTTGACTTGTCTTTAATAAATAATTATTTCATTATCATAAATGCACTATTTTTGAACTTTAGTAGAATGATAAATATTTTTAATTAATGGACTAAGTATTAAAATCCGCCGATATGTCGAGTTGGCGCAGAAGCTCACGCGTCCATTCTCGCATGCGGGTTTAAAAAAAGACCAACGGGTTCAAATCTTCTGAGTACAAACTTATTTCCTTTTTTTAATTTAATTCTTTTGGCAAAACCATGTACTTTCGACTTGTTTATGTCTGCCAACAACTCCGGTTATGAGATTTGAGAAATTTTTTCCGACAGAAATGTACTGATAATCAAGGTCTATCTTCTGCTTACCAGCAAACTTTCTTACAATCAATACGCAGTTAGTACCTGGGGTTTAAACTTTACACTCTAGTGGATGAGTAAAAAAACAGATTTTATCCAAGATTTCTCTGCCAACTTTTTCAGTTATGAGTTGGGATACATTGAATAAGATAGAAATAAAGTAACTTCGAAGAGCTACACGTCGAAGCAAGCCGCGTTCAAAAAAACGAAATATTAAGTTATTTATGGGGGTGTAAAGTTCGAAATCTGAGGTGCAAAATGGGTGAGAAAAATATTTTTTTCATATTTTGATTGGTAAATCATATCAAATATTTTTCGGAACATAAGTCTCGCACATTCAAACGTACTACAATCGAAGGGCTACAAATTGGCCCGAACCGAATTCATTTACACTCAATGGGGCGTCAGGTTCAGATTTTTAAAGTTTACAATGTGGTGGACAATGTGGAAATATGTGTTTGTCCATTTTTTTGTTCGCCACTTTCTCTGTTCAGAAGTCGAGCGAGGTCGAATAGGATAAAAATAAAGTACTTTCTAAGGGGTACGCGTCACAGCGAATTGCGTTTGTTTATATCAATATTTAGCTTTTTCGGGAGGTGTAAAGTCAAAAAATGGGGAGTTAAACGTGTTTCTGTCTTGTTTTTTCCTGCCAAGATCAGGGTTATGAGTTTGGACATAATCTCAAGTCTAAACATGAACCAGAAACCAAATGTGATATGCGAGTTTGTTTGCACTCAACAGTGGTGTAAAGTGGTTTACATCTGATATTTATTTGTCCTCGGGCCATTGTGGAGACTTAATTTTTTAATAAATGTTGATCGTAGTATCAGAGTAATATCAGAATTACGAATCCGACTGAAATTTTCTTCACACTCTGTGGTTGTGTAAAGTTTACACTGCATATTAACTTTAGTTCTAGAGCCTTACGGAAGCTTAATTTTTTTTCAAAATGTTCTACGTAAAATCAGAATTGGGAATCTGACTGTCAATTTTCTCTGCACACCTAGTAGTTGTGTAAAGTTTGCACTATTCATTTGTTGTTAACATGTAGTTTATACTACAAATTTATTTTACTTCCAAATCTGAGCGTTAGTGTTCCTTACACTTGATATTTGCGTAAAGTTTATGCTGAAAAACTTTGATCTGTTTAAATAATGTAAGGTTGTCTTGTTTAAAAAGGATAATGCTGATGTTAAGAACAATATTATTTTCCGCGTTTTTGGACTGCTGTCATTATTGTAGCATGTTATTGCATGTGTTTACCGACTGATGTACTCAAATCATGCGAATTAAAAGTTGGGTACTAGCAAAAAAATGCTTCGATGGAACAAAAAAGATGAATATACTTGGAATTGTGGATTGTTAAGGATGTAAAAGGAGGGGACTAGGAAAAAGCTACCTAAAGTCGCAAAATCTGATAAAAATCACCTTCTCTAAGCAACGCAAAAAATCGAAGTATATTCTGCGGCCAACACATTAAAATAAATATTTAACCATGAAAATGATTGAAAAAGCAGCACGTTAGCTATGCAGTAGCTATGGGAAATGATATTGAGTAAACTAACAGTCTTTCTAAGCCAATTGAATGAAATAGCAAACATCGATGCATCCGAAACAATTGAAGACATTGTTGGTTTAAAACAGCAGGAAACGCGTAAGTTGACTTGAAACAGACTAAATGTAGGTACACTAGCATGCCCGTAACGATTGTGTGCACTAATCAATCGGCCCCTGCTTTGCTTGCTATAATGCTCATAACAAAATAAAACAACTTTTAATAAAATACCTCTTAGTTTTCTATCAATCAGGATACGAAGCTAGTCAGCGTTGCTACTTGCCAGCAATTTAAAAAAGTAAACGTTATAGATTTCGTTTATACACTCCTATCTGAAACTTTGAAAATTATTTAAAAAAGACACTTTTTAGAGGCCGCAAAATATACTTCGATTTTTTGCGTTGCTTAGAGAAAGTGTGATTTTTATCAGATTTTGCGACTTTAGGTAGCTTTTTCCTAGTCCCCTCCTTTTACGTCCTTAACAATCCACAATTCCAAGTATATTCATTTTTTTGTTCCATCGGAGCATTTTTATGCTAGTAATATATATGATCGCATGTAAAAAGTATAAATAGAGCGTCGACATTTCGTAAAAACAAGCTGGGCGAGTCAATAACTGAATTACTAATGAGATTTTTTAAAAATTGAGTACGATTAGAATTTGCTTTCACTGAAATTCATTAACATTTCATGATATCCATCATTAAATTTAGATATTAGCCCTATACGTCTCGTGTCCTTGCCATTAGGTCAGAACACTGCACACTTATTATAATTAAGCCACATGCTAATAAATTAAATCTCTACTTACCTTTCATTCCAGGTCAGCTTTCTAAGAAGTCTCATTTTTCTTAACAATCTCATGCTCACAATCGATATGCTAATTAAGAAGCGTAACCTCATTCCGGCTTGCATAAATGCTAATCTAAGAGATTTTACTTTTGACCTGATCAGAGCAATTAAGATAGCTGGTTAAATTGCGAAGCGAAAATAAAATTTTATGTTGAATTAATTATTTTGTGAATTACTCCGCACTAAGTAAATCGATATTCTGTAATTTTTGAGCTTGGTTACAGCCGTATGAAGTCACAAAAAAGATCATTAGAGAGCCAAAAGCGTTATTGAAACAAAGACGCAATCAGAATGGAACGTCTCGTCAGGTTCAAAAGCGCAATTGATGTTGATTTAAGATAAAGCTTAATTAATAATCAGTTCATGTAAGACAACACTTGCTAAAAATGCAGTAATTCCAAGCAATTTAAGAAAAACACCGACAGGTTGATTATCATATTGCTTTGCTTTTGAGTTAAAAAGCTATTTTCAGTAATCATATTTTATTGAAAAATCAAAGGCTGGCTGCGCTTAATTTTGCGGATTCTTTAAATTTCTCGAATAGCATTCTAGTTATAATCGCTTTTATATTGAGAATTTGCCGAGATATACGTATTATTCTAGTGAACGAAGTAAATTACACTTCTCAACTCACTCGTGTTACTAAAGTTTCAGAAGCCCGACCAAGTAACTCAGGAATAAAGGAATTGGTTTTATGCTTATTTGAATAATTTTAATGCTAAAGACTGCATTAGACGTCAAAGTAGCCATACGGCCATACATGGGTAAGCCATACAAGGCATGCCATAAGAATCCGGCAGTCTGGGTGGTGTAAAACTGGCAAAAATCCCAAAAACATGCTGGACTATCGATTTTGGAGATCTGCGGGATTTTTGGGGTCTCTAGGCCCCTCTCCCTACGTCCACGGGTGCATGCAGCTACCACCATGCACGGTCTAATGCGAATCCTAGCACGTTTACCGGAGTTTCCCATGCTTTAGCCGATTCCGCCCCTTATTTTGCCTTATCTTACAATAATTTAGGATTTGGAGAAACATTCCCGCCTGCATCCCTAAAATTTCCGATTGAGTTTCTTGGTCCGATCAGTGTTTTTCTTCTTTCCTCAGTACGTTCTTGTCATTTGGGAAATACGAATAGTCAGCGTAAAAGATATGTTGATTCGGATTCTTTGCTGAACCAAGTGTCAAAAAGGAAGCAATGAGCGCATTCCACAGCAAACCTAAGGCTAATGATGTATGATTTTGAAAGATTTATGTAGCAGAACCCAGGTTTTTGGTTTAAATCGCCAAGCCTCAGAAAATACGGTTTTTGCGAATGACGGGTGTAAATATGAGATTCCCCTAAGCTCAAAATAATAAATTTATTCAGGTAAGTTGGTACCTTGAAAAAACCCATTTCATTACCCTTATGTCGTAATAAACAGTTTCGGCTGTATTGCTGCAATTTGGCTTAAATTTCCAACGCTGAAGCATTGAACAGCTGAACAAACGATTTAAGGTTGATGACGTTAGTCACTATAATAATAAATGGGAGTTTCATGCCAATTCATCTATTCAATTGTGTTGGTAGGTACCTATTTCAAAATTGCAGAATGGCTTGTTCTGCGGCAAGGACGCTAATTAGATCTTTAATTATTAATCATGTGAGCTTCCCACGCGAATTTTTCCTGTCTTTAATACGCAATTTCGCATTAAAAATTGTCTAGCCGGCCGGAGCTGGATTGATTTTGGATTTATTTTTAACATTAGTTTTTTACATATACCGTTCAATGTTGATCACCGATTAAGCATACATCAATAAAGTAAGAAGAGGTAGTAATTTTTAATCATGCATTCGATTACTAGTACAGACCTACTTTGAAACAGACATGCACGTGGGGGTTTGGGAGGTCCTGCCTGACCCCCCCCCCCGCTCAGAATGGGAAAATGGAAAATTTTGTAGGAAAAATGAGGCAAAATTAAGGCCAAAAATGGATTAAAATTGACAATTTTCCACAAAAAAACGATTGAAAATGACCAGAAACTGTGGAATAACGTAATTTTATTGCTATTTTAGCATTTATGCCAGTTTTGAGTTCATTTTTGCTCAAAAAGCTCTCTTTTTGGACACCCCTTAGACCGGCTGACCCCCTCCCTGATCGGCCATGCTGTGCACCTATGCTCAGAAACGTATGCAATATGATGACGTTTAAGAGTGAATAATACGCAGGAAAGTGAGTTTTAGGGGGAGTCCGAACTCCTCCAGAAGCCATTAAACACAAGAATTGAATTTTTTGCAATTTTGGCCCTTACAGACTCCGAGAATTTGGCTGCTGCCCATTTTAGTCTGGAAGATCTAGCGGAGCCAGTCCATACATCCATCATCCATCAGTACCATTGTACAGACGTTGATAGCCGGCCTCCCACTGACTCCTGAATGGATGAACTCAACACAAATGCACTAATTCATCGGTGAATAACAATACATAGACGAAAAAAGTGTGGAGATGGGAATAAGGCAATGCACAAATTAAAGTTAAATATTATTAACCCTGAAATTCACGACATACCATATTTTCTAAAGAAAGCTAAACGTATTTAAGATTTTCCTGACAAACAATTTTGGTTTCGTTCTCATTGTTGTTCTATATAGGTGCCACTTAACGCGAGCACTTCGGCACTATTAGTGCACCCTGCCAAGAATCACACAAGAGAATTTTCATGCGTTTCGTTCCGGTCGAAATTTTTGATCTCTGCAATCAATCCATACAGGTTTACCTACTTAATTGAACAGATTTTTGAAGCTATCCGCCAATTCATAAAGGACAAGACGTATGAGAAAAGAAATTATTGTTTATTATACATAGGTTAATTGATGATTTATGATGAAACAGAAAAGGCCAAATTAGGAATTATGCTTTAGGACACAAAAGAAGTGGACAAAAGGAAACAAGTTGTCACAGCAGAAAGTCGGAAAAAAGCTTAAGAAATTAGACTTTAAATAATGCGAAATATTGAAATTTTTCCTGCTGCTAGCAGAATTAAAGGAAGTAGCACTTCTATCCAGACAAATAAGTGCATAAATCGCGTATTTCAACAGCATTAGCAAGAGATTTGCCTATTCAAATTTTAGCTGTTCTGAGGAGCACTCTAAAAAAACGCCTGGAGGGAGTTAACCATGCATGCGCAGCATAGCCGATTGGGGGGTCAGCCGGTCTGGAGGATCAAAAGTTCAACTTTTTGGGCCAAAATGATCTTAAAAACTGAGTATAAATGCTAAAATGACGTTTAAACTACTTTCTTTTACAGTTTCTGGTCAATTTCAAACACTCTTGAAATTTTTTAAATTTTCATCCATTTTCAGCCTTCGTTTATTTCTGATTTCCCCATAAAATTTCCCATTTTTCCATTTTAATGGGAGGTTATAGATAAGACCCTCATTCCTCTCTCTAACCTGCATGTCTGGAGATAAGCATCATATTTTCTTCAAAGGCAGCAAAACATGCATTAAGTTTTGCATTGCTCAAGTCTAATTTTTAAGAGATTTATCAACTTTCGCGTGCAAGGTTAAATTCTTCTCACTCACTCTTTTGCATCCCGAACGTAAAAATCAAAGTATTCCTACTTTTTGTTAGATCGTTTACATATAAAATTTTTCGGTGATTCAGGTAATGCATTAAATTTCTTTATTTTTAAGTTTTAACCATTTCAAAGTTTTTTTGTTCAGATATAAGATTTTTCAATAATTCTTCAAATTTCATAATTTTTTTAATTTTTAAACACATGCACGCCATTTTAAGCTTGGATACACACAATTGTTTTCAGGCTAAATGATAGTAGTATCGTATATCTATGATAAAATCGACGAAGACTTAGTCGAATATTAAGGCCTAATATCAAAAAATGTCGACAAGTTGGTTCAGTGCAAGCGGTTATTTGAACGCAAAAATGAAGGGCCGCAATAGTAAGCCTTTTTTAAATCTTATGCATTCAAGAGACTTAGACTCTTTTCATGATAATGCAAAAAGGTAATTTGAAAAATAAAAAGGGAAAAATTCGATTGTCTCTCATGAGCCCCACCAGTCCCAACAGCCCCACCGTCCCAACGGCCCCACCGTCCCAACAGCCCCACCAAAAATTCCAACAGCCCCACCCGTCCCAACAGCCCCACCAGTCCCAACAGCCCCACCGTCCCAACAGCCCCACCAATAATCCCAACAGCCCCACAAATCCAACAGCCCCACCAATCCCAACAGCCCCACCGTCCCAACAACCCCACCGTCCCAAGAGCCCCACCGTCCCAACAGCCCCACCCACAACAGTCCCAGTCCCACAGCTCCACCGTCCCAACAGCCCCACCATCCCAACAACTCCCACCGTCCCAACAGCCCCACTGTCCACCAACAGCCCCACCAATAATCCCAACAGCCCCACTAGTCCCAAGAAATAAGTAAAATAAAGCGTCATCATTCCGAGATTTGACTATTAACAAACTCTGTGCCAATTTCTGGCTCAAAAACTTTTCAGTAGGCCCAAAATTATTCATATCGCAATATCAAACAAAAACTCATGTAAATAACGTACCTAATGCTTTTCGCCTCTGGCGTACATAAAATCGAAACGCGTTTATACATACCATTTTTTAGTCCTTAAATGTAATTTTGCTATTTTTATGTTCATTTACATAAGTTTGAGCTTTCTTTTATGCCAATCGAATATAGGTATGTTGTTTAGTTCGTGCACATCGATCTATGCATGCAATATGCAGCTACATTTGGGCAGTACGTACTTTCCTACCTAAATTGTACGTACATGCTGCTTCTTTTATGATCAAACGAAGACCGTATAAGTTCAATAATTCAAAAGTACATCCGTCAAACGCACTTCTCGCATAATAGCAATCGCAGTAATGGTGGGGCTGTTGGGATTATTGGTGGGGCTGTTGGGACGGTGGGGCTGTTGGGACGGTGGGGTTGTTGGGACAGTGGGGCTGTTGGGACTGGTGGGGCTGTTGGGACGGTGGGGCTGTTGGGATTATTGGTGGGACTGTTGGGACGGTGGGGCTGTTGGGACGGTGGGGTTGTTGGGACGGTGGGGCTGTTGGGATGGGTGGGGCTGTTGGGATTGGTTGGGCTGTTGGGATTATTGGTGGGGCTGTTGGGACGGGTGGGGCTGTTGGGACTGGTGGGGCTGTTGGGACGGTGGGGCTGTTGGGACGGTGGGGCTGTTGGGACTGGTGAGGCTCTTGCGACATCACCAAAAATTCTAGGCATTTTTAGGAGTCTTACCTGCTACCTAGGTATTAAATAAGGTAGGAATTAAAATTATAACTCAATTTACGCTGAGCATTAAGCCTAGAAATACTATTCAGGGAACTGAAGTGCACTGAAATTCCTATCTTGCTTATTTGTTTGCCACTACGTCATCACCTTGATCAATTCGAAAACAAAATGCATTCGATAAGACGAAACTTTGCATAGATATCATAAATAGATGGTATTGTTTTTTCAAAAGTATGAAAAAATTGATAACTTTGCACGTATGTAGGTATATAAATTCAAAGAAGATTTTACCACCTGTTCGCTTATCTGAAAGAAAAACACGTCTCGAAAAATTTTTAGGCTCGTGGATAACGCAAAATGTACGTCTTCACAAATAATGTAAGCCCAACAAAAAGTCTGACACAATAACCTAGGAAAATAAGAGGCAAGATTTTTGCCTGCAGGCTAAACAGCTTTACTTACTCTGACATGATATGAATAATGCTGGACTCTATGCCAACGCTGGTTAAAATCGTAAAATCGAAACCATCCTATGATTTACATTCGGTAAATCAAATTTAAGATGAATTTCTCATACTTATGTATGATCTATTTCACATGAGTTTGCGATATGAATTTCGATAATTTTTCCGACACTAAGCCGGTACTCTATAGTAAATATGGATCATCTCAATGCATTTATAACAATATCAGCTTGCTGTCGGTGGAAATTGTTTTGTTTTCGAATTTTCTAATTCGCTGTGATTTAACACTTTTTAGTACGAGTATACGTGCGTATTTTAAAAATCAGTAATCTTTAAAGTAAAGTACCTAACCAAAGTGCTTAACTTATAGCTTACGCCTTACTCCATTCGACTCGTCGCTATTATTTCGCCATAAATGAAGTCGAAGCGAGTTTGGTTTATTTCAAAAACATAGACGATTTTCTCAAGAGTCAACATCAAATCGGATCCTTTCAACTCAAAAATTGCGCCATAACGTTGAGCAGCGATCAGAACTCTGTTTTTATAATTCAGTAAGTGATGTTTACATACTCGTAGATGTAACCATAGGTGCACAGCATAGTCGAATTGGGGGGCAGCCGGTCTAGTGTGTCAAAAATTAAGCGTTAAAACAGCGTTAAAAAGGCTTTATTACACAGTTTCTGGTCGATTCTAAAGCACTTTTAAAAGAAAATGTTTAATTTTCATTCATTTTTAGCCTTTAGGTTTTGCCTGATTTTTCCCTAAAAATTTCCCATTTTTCCATTCTGGAGGGTCTATATCCCAAAGCCCCTTCCTTTCCCTGCGTGCATGTATGGATATGACATCTATGTACATCAATATTCAATCTCTTAACAAAAACCCTTTAGGTTCTTATTTTTACCAAGCCAAAGAAGAACTAACTTGTTGTTTCTAGAATTTCTACAATTCTTCGTTGACAGGTGTCGATTTCTCTGACAATTGGTATTTATTCTAAGTACCTACGTAAAGAGCTCCTAGACTATAACTTTTTATATTATTGTGATTATTATATTAATATTTTTATTAATTTCAGTTTATAGTCACGAAAAGCTCTCAGAAAAGACATTGAGATTACGTTCGTTGCTTGCAGCACAATTGATTCTGGATAAAAAGAGGCCCAATTTTTAATTTGCAAAAAAAACCTTTTTCTTCTACAATAGAAGAATTTCGCATACATACTCTTACTTAAATAAAATGTATTTTTTAGAGGCACATTATCAATTATCTTTTAATTAGATCTTGAATTTAGCGAGAATGGAATATTCTTTTAAAAATTTTATGATTTTTGCAGTATTATCAAGGAGTTAACAAATTTTCTCAGCAAATCAAGTACTCCTTTTGATAAAAGTTTGATTGAGAGAAGAGAGAATAGACGAATCGATCTTGTTTCGGCTAATGAAAAAAGCATAAACTATTCAAAAATCAGTAGAGAGAACAGTCGAATCGATTTTATTTCTGCTAATGAAAAAAGCATTACATAAAAATGCATATTTTCCTATAAATGAGTTCTTGGCTACATTACGATTCGCTATTCCAAATTGATGTTTACAAATATTGACATGCCCATAAAAAAATTATATGAGCACTTATTGCGCGTAATTACACCTAAAATATGTTTGTCTGTGGATTGCGATTAATTTGCATAGATTTGTAACGTATTCCACGATGACATGTTAAAAAGTTTGGTTTTTCGGAACTTTTGATGCATGCGGACAACCAGTTCGTTTTCGGGTTTCGAACTTTGTTAGTTCAACGAAAAAACTTTTTACACCGTAACAGACGGAAAATTATGATCCTGTCGAAAATTCTTCATGTGCGACGATATATATTTCGCTGTGACGTAACGAGCGTTTTCGTCGAAACGTTTTTTTAAATACTTTCAGTACATCGGACGGTCGTACTTGCGAATTAGAAGCCGAAAATGAAGACTGCGCTATCAACTGGGCCATTCGCTTGCAGGTTAAATCACGAAATACCGATTTTAGTCTGATTTTTTGATAATCTTATTAATTTTGATAGTCCAAAGCGTCGCCGACTTGTGGCGTAGCTTCGACGGAAAGTGGCAATCTATCCGCTTACAAGTTTTTGGATCGTAGAGCTTCGTTTCAAGTGCGCCAAGTAGAAGAAACACAAGTAAACTATGCAATTTTGAGCATTTTATCACAGCAAATTTTTTTTATAGATATTAAAGCTTTTTTAGTCTTTAAAGTTGTTTGCATAGATACTAAACTTTATTTAGTTTTTGAATTCTTTATATTTTGATTTAAAATTCTGCATGAGATTTAACTTTTCTACACTAAGAGTTTGTTTTACATGCCAATCGCATAAGGAACACATGAAACCATTTCTAATCTTATAGATTGGTCGCGATATAAGAAGATCTGGATCGTATGATGCAAGTACGGCTGTGTGTATGATCGGGTAGAAGTTATCAGTTGCCTGCGACTTTTGTTATGAATGAATTAACCCTTGAGATGGACAAAAAGGCAGTAGCGAATCTCAAAATCTAGTTGCGGAGATGACTTAATTTTGGGAAAATCCTCGGAAGAATTAAAAATAATTCAAAATACGATAAATTTTCCATATTTTTCAATTTTTGTAAGACTAAACTTTTCGATATTACCTCACCTTTGTGTCTCTAACGAAAGTACTACTTAGAATTAGTTTTTTCTTATTAGAAATCAGCATTTTGAGCATTTCCGGCTCAATATTATCATGATATGCTTAGTTTATATGATAATGACATGATGTGATATGATACGATATTTAAAATATGTATAGTGATATGCCTCAATTCTTCATATAAGATAGGGAATGGCTGAAAGTGTTCAAAATTGCTTACACCATGAGATCAAAGGAGGTGAACACGCTTATTTAGCATTTAAAATGCCAATGCACTCAAGTTCAGTCTTTGAAATTTGTGACAAATTATTGTATTAAACTGACCAACTTAGTTGAAAATCTACATAATAAGTTGAATTTTTCTCATTAAGTGAAAAAGTTATCTGTCAACACCTTGTACTGTCCTAAAATCATCTAGCAGTATTCGATTTTCTGAAATTTTAGAGAAAGTCACTACCCCTCTCTTCTCTATATACTATTTTGTGGTGTAGATCATTCATAACAGTGCTTGCTGGACCCATTAATTTTGTTCCCTAAAAGATAGTACACTGTCGTTATTTTTTAACTTTTTTATCATTTTTTATTTTATTTTATTATATTTTTACAAAATGGTTGTACATTGTTCGATTATGTGTATGAAAATGCAAAGCGCAAATGACGATAAATATGAAACCTGATTTTAAAATAGGTCAAATTATTTTCTCAAGCAAACGAGCTTACTTACTACGATAAAGAGCTTCATCATCTGTAACAAATAGCAAGTTGTACTGCAGAAGATATATTGGAGAAAATTATCGTTATTTTTATAAAATGCAACCTATTTCGTAGATAAATGTTGAAGAAAATATCGTCATTTTTATTAAATGCAACTGATTTTGGATATAACAGCCATTAATTTCATTCGTTCATTCCTCTATAGATGCATTTCCTTCCGTTGATATCGCACGATTGGCAACCAGAGTCCCAACTGCTAATTTATTATCCTACGATAAAGATTGTTTCATTCGGCCGTTAAAAAACACCATGAACGCATCCTCTGATAATGGATCAACACCGGATAAAAAGACGTGCAAAGTTTTTGACCCAAGACTAGCCCCTAATTGGCCAAAGATTAAAGTCATCTTAGCATCTGATGACGATTTAGCAGAAGAACTAGATGAGCGAGAGGGAATTAGCGGAACAAATAGTTCATTGCCTACAAATCAAGACATACTAAACAATAATCAGAGCCTTAGTTTCGCGACTGAAGATCAGGTGGGACAAAAATTCACGAGCTTTTAAAATAATTTAAGTAGTTCAAAAAGATTAAAATTTATTTTAGTCTAATCAAAACCAGATTATTGACGACGGCGCGGCAAAGCGGCAACAAAATGAACCTAAAAAGGATCAAAAAAGTAATCAGTTTAGCAGAGGATATCATATTTATTTGTAGCTTGATCTAATTTACCCAAATTATTTTTCAACTCGGCTTTGCATCGTCTTAAATTCAGATATTCCTAAGAAGTTTTTGCAATCGAGCGTTCAATTTGAAGATTCCACATTAGCGCCTGGTTTAGCGGTCGAACGCTTTGCTCCCGTTTACGTAACAGAAGGACAAATTGAACGCCGAAAGTAGGTTTTCAGAATTCGTTTATCAGAATTATAATTGAATAGAAAATTTTATTGTAGGGATAAGAAATTATATTGATGAATATTATATTATAGAAGCGCGTGAAACAAACAACATACAAAGTCAGCACGTAAATTCTCTATCTGCCAGCATAAAAAAGCTAAAAAACGCAAAAACATTTTGAAAATCTGATTTATGGATCCACGCCAATGTGCGCCTACAAATGTATTTAGACACAAAGATTACTGCTTGCCATCCCTGACTCAACTTGCAGCACGAAATTAAAGAAGACCGACCAGTCACAGGTATAAACTGATAGAAAAACAGGATTTTTAGCTTTATCGAGCTGAAGCTGCTCTGAATAAATACACCGAGCAGTTTAATTGGCGTAAAGCTAGGAGATTTCTTATTGCTTTGTTTATGTTGCAAAAACTTATATGCCTAGCTTTTTGCTCGTTTTTCTTACTTTGTTCACTCAGCAAAACGTTTTGCTTTTTGAAGGAAGTGATAAAGACCTCAGACCCCGATCCGCGCGTATGTTAGTGGGACTATCTTCTGCAAGAATAAGAATCAAAATTGTTTAAATTCGTATCAGAAACAAAAGCAATCAATAATAACATATTCTTAGTTTCAATAACGGAATCAATTCACAGTCTCTTGAGCATATTAATTCGTGCACCCAGCTTTTTGTCGCGAAATTTCTTATACAGTGATGAGTTAAAAAACCCGTAAAATAAATAAGAGCTAAAGCGGGTCTAGATAATCAAATTTGTAGAATCTTAAAAAAATATGTTATGAAGCTAGTTTGATTGACAATCAAAGAAAAACACGATTCTAATAAAAGCGGTCATGTGCCAGAGACTGTTGTTTGCAAACCTGATTTATGTTTACTTGTTTGACGATTGCCTGTATTTCATTTCGGTCTATCGGTCAAATAAAATTGTATGAAATTTGCTCTATATCATTATTATTATTATTATTATATTTCTTGATTTTCACTCATTATTTATTAGCTACCTATTTGCTAATAAAAGTTTTATTTTTCAACAAAGCAATAAAAAGTTAATTTTTTGTAATAAGCTTAATGTTATCAATCAACAACCTCCAATTTCATTATTCCATGGCTCAATCCACGCATATTAATCACGATTATATGCAGATTCCGCTTTTGGCATATGATTTTCGTTACTAGTTATCTCTTAACAGTACGTCGTTTGTAGATCGTACTCTTTGCTAAGTACTGTACGGAATACTTTTAAAAAATGAGTCGTACGTTAAATCGTCTATGAAGAGGTATTCTTTGTATTTCATATGCTCATTTTAATCTTAAAATGCAAATATTTTTCCATTAGATCAATAGCGAAGGAAAATTGATTTGAAAGTTGTTTTGTTTTAAAAATGTTGTGTCAATTGATTCAATCAGCTTCATGATTATTTCTACGTTTCATTATTACAAGTATTTTCTTCTGGAAAAAGAGCACATTTCCATGCTTCGCATAATTTTTTAGCATTTCCATGATATTAACTCTCTTGATCAGCATCTCAGTGCCTGACGGTATAATTTTATTTTTGTATTAATAAAATCTGATCCGCTTGTTCGTTAAACTCATTCGCCTCATCACTTCATAACAAATTCATCCTTTTAATTGATCAATTTCTTAAGTCCAAATCGCTCAATGAACGTAATTAAAAAATTTTGGGCCATCACGACCAGATATGCACATGGAGTAGGGGTTTCTAGACCCCCAAGGAATGAATGGGAAATTTTTTGAGAGAAAATGAGGCAAAATGAAGGTCGAATGGATTGAAATTGAAAATTTTCGTCAAAAGTGTCTTAAATTGATGAGAAACTGTGTAATAACGTAGTTTTAACACTATTTTAGCGCTTATACCACTTTTTGAGGTCATTTTGGCCCAAAAACACAATTACTGACTCTTAGACCGGTTGACTCCCCCCATATCGGCCATGATGTGCATCTATGATCACGCACGACCCTTTGATTGCAAAACCGCGAGTATGGTGCATTTTAGCCTTTTGCGGGATTAATTAGAAAGCAAAAGCGCTTGATTTAATATACACAATTACTGATTTATTTTATTTCTCTCGCATTTTTAAAGTTCGTTCGTTCCGTGCATCGCTTATCGACCAAATGACGTGTGATTATTTATTTAAAATAGTGAAATCTATTTCCAGCGAATCTGCAAAAAACTACAATCGACATATTACTCTTTGTGTACAAAAATATTAACGTCGCTTCATTGGCTTCTCTTCCACAATTTTCGCAAGGAGCGAAGCTTTAGTGACGTCAAGGGAGATTTCTAGGCAACGGGCTCAATGGGCCGGGCCGCCAATAAGCTTGTCATTGATCAGATGAATATATTCTATGGCAATAACGTATTGCCAGGAGCAACAAATAAGAGAGCAGAGCGAGAAAAATAGAGAAGCCCGATAATTAGCTTATTTCAATTTCTTTCACTATCGCGCGCGTATGAGCATATGCGATTCAAATTTTTTACAAATTTTCGTTTTTTCATAGTTTTTGCTCTTTTGTATGGTTCCCGCTCTCATCATCGCTCACTCGTCTTGATACAGCCGACCTTCACTTTTTTCGCAAATTTACGTGATTTTTTGGCACTATGATTTCGCATATTTCATTTACTACTGACAAACCTATCAGGTTTTTGCCAAAAATGGTGTAGTCAATTATTCAATTATCCTCACTTTCGCGTTTCTAAGCATTTTGGAAAATCCAAATGCGCCTAATAGATTTGAAGCCTATTTTCCCGCAATCCAATTTACATCCAAGAGAACGGAATGGTTTAAGAGGAAAATGAGAAAAGTAACTAATGTACTATCTATTAAATGGGCTGAAATAAGAGATAGCAACCCTCAGTTTTATTTCATTCAAAATATGCGGTAAACCTTAATCACTGTTTTTTAAACCTAAATCACACATGGCCGTGGGGTCTGAGGAGTCTGGCTGGACTCCCAGAATCTGAAAGACCACCAAATCGATGGACCCTCAGAATTGAATTTTTGGTGCTATGTTTGGTGATTTGGCCCTCCTGGACCCCCAAACATTTGGTTGCTTGCTGCCCATGTATGCTCAAAATGTGCTCAAAGCCACGCATAAATTTTATTTGAAATTCAGTCGTTTTTCTTTCACTTTTATTTTTAGTATTCTTAATCGAAATATTATGGACGAAGATTATGATGAAGCATCTAAGCTGGATGAATGCACAGGAAACGCCTTTCCTACGCCATCGCAGGCTAGCTCGAAGGTGTCCCTGATCGGTCTGAGTTCTTCAATGTATGTTATGCAAGTGTTTGTTATTCTTAAGCTGTTAATTATTTATGTCGGTCACATCAAAAATAAAAATATAATTAGAAATTTAATTGAACAAGTATTTAAATTATTAGAATATAGAATTAGAAATAAAAATTTGATTCAATAAAAAAGAAAATTAAGGCCAAACCTAACCGATTAAATGTTTCTCGGCCTTGATATTATCTACGCATTATTAGAATTGAGGATTAAAAATAAAGAAAAATGAAGGTATGTTAAAATGGTTCTTTGATATCATATTATCTTTATGTAATGGAATCAAGAATTAAAAAAACAAAGGAAAAAGCATAGCATGAAATAATTATTCTTTGGCAAATTAACGAGACTCTGCTTAAAGAATTCAAAAATGCTTTTCATAAAACGACAAGTCCCGCGTGTTTGTAAATTTCGGGTTTATTATGCATTTGTTTAAATAACGTCTTAAAGATCAATATTTGAATTTGAGACGTTTCTCTGGTTCATTAGATTTCTAAAGGCAAGCAGCTTCCCTATATTTTTCTTATTCTGAAACGAAAAAAATCATTTTGTACATTTGTCGCAAAGATAAAAATTGCATTCTTTTTGAGGATTTAACAAAATAATATTTTTTCTAAATAGTATTCAGAATAATCCAAGTTATACATTGAAACACTGCAAGCTGAAATCCGGAAGTCAAGTGAGCTCCTTCGATAAAAAAACATAACTTTTGTTTTAAAATCAATCTTTAATAATACAGCAGAAGTGTTTTGCCTACGTTTAAAAGCGCATAGAAGTGTTTAAAGTTTAAGAATTACCCACTTAAAAATTTTTCTGCCCTAACCAGTGTATGCTCTACGGACGCAGAAAAAACAAGAGGTGGATGACTTATGCAGCTTATTTATAATTTATTTTTTATAATTCATAATCCTATTTATAACCTTATTTACAAAATTGCTCTAAATCCTTTTTTAATTCGATTACACTGTCATTCTATTATTCTAATTTATGCACTATATTAGGGACTGCGACGATTGGATGCAATTTTACAAGACGAACTATGAACGAATGCGTTATGTCGCCCAACAGTTAAATTATAGACTGAGGGATCTCCAAAGACAACTTGAGCAGACCGAAATGCGAGTCTTATCATTTTATTATTTTCTTATTATTCATTACGTTACTTATTTTTTATTATTTTTTATTATTTTTCTATTTTTTATTTTATTATTCAGTTTATTTTATTGTTCCTTCTTTTTATTTGTCACCAAATTTAGGTTGGCGGGCGGACAACCGGATTTGCGAGTCAAATGCCTGGAGGAGAGAAATAAATTCTTAAATGCCGAAATCATAAGACTGTCGACGAAATGGTGCGGAAACAGCGCGGAATATGCTAAACTGACTCGGTTAGCGATGGTCGAAATTATGATTTTTGAAAACGAAACGAAATATCACAAAGTTTATTCTGAAAAGACATAATAGCCAAAATGATGGAATGCATAATGATAGAAATAATAGAATAATAGAATGATAGAATAATAGATGATAGAATGAATAAATAAATAATAAAGGATAAGAATAATGAATAAATCAATAATAAATAATAGATAACTAAATAAATAATAAATGATATCATAAATAAATAAATAGATAATAATAAATAAATAAATTAATTATAATAAATAAATAACAAGTGATAGAATGCATAATGCACTCTAAATGTTGGCTCATTCTTTTCTTCTTTTTTATCCTGTTAATCCTCAACGTGACTATAACAAGTGAACACAAGGACCGTCTTTTGCGTTATTTCTGGCCGTTGAAATTCACGTGAAATAGCGGAATAAGATATATATTTGTTTACTTTCAAAGATAATATTAGATGTTCCATCTCTACTGGCTTATTATTCAAAAGTAAAAATCAAGCTGGCTGAAAATCGATCGTTTAATGTGACATAGTAGGTGAATTGTTCCAATAACGATAAAGTATTACTTTTCATCGCAATACTATTTGTATTTCAATTATTTTAATACGTTTAATAAAAAGTAACCTGATTAATGGCGTCCGTAAAATTTATGGTTGAGAGTTCATCAGGGGATAATTTATCATAGGATGTTCATCGAGGAGTGAAATTCATCGTGCAAAAAATTTATCACAAAAAAATTTACCATCAAGATTCATCGCTAACTAAATTTCATCTGAATAATTCATCTTGGGAATACGGGAATATGGACTAACTCTCCCTCTATTTTTAAAAACCTCAAATGTATCGAAAAGTCACTTGTAGGAAAAATTTCTGCGTGCTCGCCTCATAAAAAAGTTAATTATTGTTAAAACCAAGCAATGGTTGATGAAACAGAAATAAGGCTTAGTTGTGGGCAATGTATCAAAGATCATATGGTTGTATCCAAAAAAGGGTTGGCCGCTTTGAAAAACATTTCGACTGGTTCCAAAAAAGGACCGGTTGGCTCCAAAAAAGGGTTGGTTGTTCCCGTGAACAGGTTGGCTGGCTGGTTCCAAAAAATGGTTAGTCGTTTTGAAAAACAGCTTGGCTGGTTCCGGAAGAGGTTCGGTCGGTCCCACCCAGAACAAAGTTGTCAGCTTCCATAAAAAGGTTAATCACTTCTCTTAAGGGATTACTATAAAGACAGATTAGCCAATTTAAAAACAAAACTTAATTTCCTTGCTCTTTTCATTACTTCGCTTAATGCACCCATTACGCGTGACATCATTTTCTTTTCATGTACAAAATATAAGCCCGTCCAAATGGCCCCTCAAGCCCGTCCAACGGGCTATTGCCCATGTGTGATCATAAGATCATCTGTCACAATTATCATATAATCCTGAACAATACATTAAACTCGGAGCGCAGCGTTCCGATAAGATTTTTCTGACAGGAGGAGATTCATCGATAAATATTTTTTATTTAATCTGTTTTGTACGATTGATTGATTTAAGTGCTCAAATAATGCCAAATTATGTTGAACTTTCGTTTATCAGAAAAATCGGCTCTCTGAGCAGCGAACTGGCCACTTTCAAATTAGACTACGTGACTTTGCTGCAGTCGTGCATTAAAGTCGCTTTGTCGGAAAGGCATAAAGAAGACGCAATTCTGAAAATGTGCGGCCTTCAGGCCGTAATTTTTAATTGAATATTTGCATATTCTCATTAGATTAATTTGTTCGCCTAATTATAGCACATAGACCGAGTGAAATATCTGGCCGAGGAAGCTCGTCAGACAGAACCCTCTTTGCCTATTTTCGAAAGGTATGGATTGTATAAGGTAGCAGGTACAGGAATAATTTAAAATTAATAATATTATATTGAGATCATAAACTAATGCAAATAATTCAAGATCTATAAATAGTTAACTTTAAATCAAAAATTAAAGAAGCCACTGCACGATATTAATAATAAAAGACGTAATTAATTTTTAATCGTAAGAAAGGTAAGAATAGATTATTCGACGTTTCGGATCATTCTTCTAATAATTCAGATATGCATGTAAGAGAAATGTAAAAATTGTTTATTTTGGTAAGTATTCTGCATTCCAAAAAACTTGCATTTCGAAAATTTTGCATGTTAACGCCAATTATTCTGTCAACACTGATTCATTTATCAACATCATTGTGCAATTCTTTAGATATTACTTCCGACGAGTGATCGATTCTGCTCCTTTTATTTTAATTTTTTTCTAGATTCTCTAAACAAAAACTCTTACCTAGACAGTCCTGTCGAGAACGATTATATTGTATTGCGTCTCACTGCGTAGGCCGACTACAAAACACTTCTCCATAAGCGAGCATTATACTAAGCGATTCTGAAATTTTTTAAATGATCGCGTTTTCGCTACTTCATTGCTATTCTTCAATTAAAAACATGTGCAGAAATTTCAATAAAAAATTGTTCTAAGCATCGATGTTGTTTCGTCTAATTATTTATATTTTTAGAATTGCATTTACGGAGGAAAGTCATAAATAAGACTATTTTCGAGATCATGGGAATCTTGATTTTTTATCTAAAACTACTCTAAAGAATATGATTCTGGGGTTAGGTACTCAAAAAGTTTTTCTAAATTGCCTTTTTTATAGCATTTAAGTATGTTCTGATATTCTTTAAAATAGTTTTCCTTGTACAATATTTATTGTTTATCTTCTTTTTTTACACTAATTTGCATGCTTGTTTAATGTGTTTCAATTTTTCCCATTTTTATCGATATCACTCTGTTCCGTAATTTCGTTGACTTTATGTTTTCAGGCTTGAAAACGATAGCTGTGCGTTAAAAACATCATATTTTGACATTTGTGACGATTCTTTATTTCTAGAACGTGAAAACGTAAAGAATCTTCGAAAATCCTAATAAATTTAGCAAAATGTAGTCAGAGTGACTGAAAAATCTGATATTTTTCGTGCTAAGAGCAAATAAATTATTAAAAACGCTTGGAACTGCTCATTTCTATAGTTTGTTAGAAAATTGAAAATTCTGGAGAGTCAGCAGCATTCTGTGGGGCACCAAACCCCTCCAAGCTTCTCTTTAAGGGCATATGTTTTTAGTGGTTTAGTGTTGTTCGGTTAGTGTTTATGGTTTAGAGTCTATGGTTTGGTTTTAAAATTTAGGGTTAAGTGTCCCTAAAACCATATTGGATTTGTCTCAGTAAAATAATCGATAGGCAGTTTTAAGATACACAACGCTTGAGTGCTGCATTTTTTTAATTCGGCTTTCATTTAATAAGTTGTTATTTGCTTTTTAGTTTTCTGTATTTTTATTTTTTTGACGAGATTTATAATAAGGTAATAATAATATATTAATATATAATAATGATGTTTTAGCCGGAGTGGTTTTCTGTTTTTTTAAGTTTATTGACAAATAACGGGTATGTGGATATTTACGGGTTTAAACACGCTTTCACCGACGAAGTTTTAGCCGTGCATTATGTAAGCATTCAGCTAAGATTGCATTATGTGATGCAAGGCAATGCCGAGAGGAAGCAATTATGGAAAATGTACGTGAACCGGCTGGGGAAAGGAATTTTTAATATGGTTAGTAACAGGACTATTATAAAAAAATGTTGCGTTGTTTTTTAATTTTTCCTTATTCGAATGTTTAATTTAACGAGTCGCCAGATTCAAATGGATTTAAATATTCGCATCATTCCTCAGAAAGAGTTTCGAAACTTGGTTCGAGCCGGAATCCCGAATGCCTTTCGAGCTCTGATCTGGAAATCGCTTATTTATCAGAAAATTGTCGATATCAAGGCCAAATATGGCACGTTCTACTACAAAAACCTTTGCAATTCGCCGGATAATAATCGTTTCTCGGAGGTTAGTGAGTAGTCATAAACAGACATACACGTTGGGGGCGATTTGGAAATTTAGACTCACTGAGTGAATAAAATAAGGGACTTTTCTGGCGAAAATAAGGCAAAATGCAGGCTACAAATTGAAGAAAATCAGAAAATTTCTGCAAGGTACTTAATTGAAAATTGTGGTTTAGCATAGTTTTACCTGATTTTAACATGTATACAAGTTTTTCGAGACCATTTAGACTCAGAAGACTCTGGCTGACCTCCTCAGACCGACCCATACCGGCCATTATGTGCATCTATGGTTACGAACTGCATTTAAATTTATAAACTCAATATTTATAATTCAAATTAAGAAACAAATTTTATGCAAATAGGGTTAAAATTATGCTTCGTTGATGGAGACGCTTACGTTTCTTCCTGATCATCTATGATTCTTCTGCTTTAAAGCATTCTCGGTCCAACATATGCTGTATCGATTAAATAGAACGCTTTCGCTATGTGACTTTGATTTAGTCGACTTAATCTCAAAGATTAGAGTTTAAAATTTCGAACTCTATTGTGAAAAAAGAAAAAAACAATCAAAAACTTTCTGCAAAGTGCATCTTAAAATTGACCAAAACATGCGGAATAATGTAATTTTAAGCTATTTTAGTATTTCTACTTTTTGAGCTTATTTTGACTAAAATAGCTCTCTGGCTGACCCCCCTCGACCGGCCGTGCTGTGCATTATTGTGATGCACGACTTTGATTTTCTATTTAAAATTTGCTGTTCCTTCTTTCGTTAAAAGTCAATAATACGAAAAATGAATCTTTTCCGAGAAGCTAATTCATCTTTTCTTCGTACGCTTGTCATTTTGTGGCTATATTATCTTCTTTTAATTTTATTGTATTTAATAATCTTTAATAGCCGAGTTTTTAATTGTATAATTAAAATTTGTACAATTTGATTACTTCCTCGATTTATACTTGCAGTCCAATATCGCTAACCAGAAGCAGATCGCACTAGATTTAATGCGTACGATGCCTAATAACGTGCATTTTGCGAACGCTGCTTGCAAAGGAGTAATAAATTTCTCTTTTTTGTTCTACCTCATTTTTTATTTTATTTTTTATTTTTTAAATTTTTTAAACTTGAATTTCATTCGTTTTTTTTGCATGACTCCCTTTCATTTTTTTCTTTCTGTCTTTTTTGCTTTGTCGTATGGATATTACTTTCTATTATTTACTTAATCACTTGTCGTTCTTTACCACGAATTTTCAATAGTGTTCTTTCATTTAAGATTGGCCAACTTCAGCAAGTTTTGAGGGCCTTTTGTAACCATAATCCTGAACTTGGATATTGTCAAGGCATGAATTTCCTGGCTGCTGTTGGATTATTGTTTTTAAGTGCCGAGGACACTTTTTGGTAATTTTAATAATTCTTTCAACATTTAATTCGAATGAAAATTAAACGCATGAATAATTCGAAATTTTTGTTTTGCGCTTATCACTTGAAAGAATCGCTGTGGATGGTCGTTTTTAAAATAAAATTAGAGATTTCAATTTAAATGAGCCTTAGCGTAGTGGGTCCATTTTTAGCTTTGATTAATAGATCGATTTTGCACGCATTTTTTTCCGAACATTTGATTGATAAAAAAAGAAAGCTTCAATATAAAATAATTGATAAATAAATCATAGTACGATAATATAAAGAATAATAGATAACAGAATGACATATTAAATTATAAATAATAATAAGTGATTGATTAATAATAATACCTGAAATTGGGCTTAAATATTAAGATTGAAAATTAGAGTTATTCTTAATAGCTTTATGATACAACGACTCAAGGTGCTAATTTTACTTTGCAATTCCAAATATGTCGTTAAAGGTAAATTAATAAAATAGAATATAATATTTAAATTGTTTTAATCATATATGTAACAGCTCAAATTTTAGGATGGAGGGGTTCCGGCTATTTTTAGGGGAGTGGGATGAAGGGCCTCCAATTTATGTCCAAAAACGGCCAAAAAATGCCTAAAAACGGCCGACAAATTCGGTTTTTTCCAAAAATTAGGATTAGGGTCAAAAATTATCTAGCTTTGGAGATGGGAGACGACCGACTCTATGGAGGGTGGATCCCTTATCCCCGTTTACATGTAAGGTTTTAATATCAATATTAATACTAAATAATAAATATTTAATTTAAAATATTTGAATTATTTGTTTTCATCTTGTTTTGATACCACCTCTAGTGATAAAAGGTAATTCGGAATTCGATTTAATATACGACTTTTTTATAATTACTTCAGGCTAATGGTCTCATTGACTCAACGATATTTCCCGCAAAATTATTTCGAGCAAGACCTGATTGGCGTCCAAGCCGACCAGGAGGTATTTAAGTGGTTAGTTGCGCTTAAATTGCCAGCACTGGCCCACCATTTGAACGGTTGTGATATTGATCTTTCAACGGTGACGCTAAATTGGTTTTTAGCATTGTTTTTTGATTCAGTTCCGTTCGAAGTGAGCGAGTTTGCAGAAATTTACATTATCAGGAGATGCTTATCCTTATATAAGAAGAAAATTAGGATTAATCAAAATTAATATACAAGACTGAAAATAAATTATATTAGGATCAAAATGAAAAAAGTATTTTTGGTTTTTTTCATATAACAAACATCATTTGAGTTTTTTAAATTAAATTATATTTGTGTCGATAACGGACGTGAAATAAGATGCATCGGTAGTGTAATTAGCCGTGAAATCAAAATAAAATAAAATACAAAGCTTTCATTTTACCTTGTTTTATTTTTGAATGAGAAATCGCTGATTATAACTTGCAGACATGCTTAAGATAAATATTCCGCAAATGTATTATTTTTGCGTGAATACGAAGAAAGAATGCAAAAGATTAATTGCTTTATCGCATAGTATGTCCAATCAGATTGATTAAATTTAATTATACCTGAAAACCAAAAGTTCGCGAAATGCGTTTTGCAACCAGTTCCAATTCGAGGAATAAACGATCGTTGGATGACTTACTTTTTAATTACCTTAAAAATGGGAAATTATTGAGTTTCATAATTTAAAAAAGCCGGTGTTAATTTTTTTTGATTTTTCAATGATTAGAATTGATAGATAAACAATGTTTTGATAATAAAGTCGAAAAAGAGATCAATAGAGGCTGATAGAAAGAGAGGAATTATTTAAGAGAAAATTGTGAGAAAAACTAAACTAACGAAGAAACAATTTAGATTTTTTCATGCAGGTGATGCTCAGGATATGGGACTGTTTCCTATTTGAAGGCCCCAAGGTTTTATTCCGTTACGCTGTCGCTTTGCTTTACATGCATCAAGCTTTTCTCATGGAAAAGATCGACACGATGTCCGTTTTGAAAATGATCAAGTTGTCTTCCAAATATACTTATGATGCAGACGAATTAACTAAAGTATGTCTGACGTAGTTTTTCTTTGTTCATTTTACCTTTAATTTTTTTGATAGTCGATTTTATTTTAAATAATTATTTTGAATCATTTACCAATTTACCTTTTTAATATTTGCTCTAGTAAAGTCATTGATAAAGTTTATGAAAAATTCAACGCAATAAGCCATCAAGAAATATCATAGAATAACATATATTATGACATTAATTTATCATCATAATGCAATACATTATGCTTATAGATTTTGTTCATCCTTGCCCAAAATCAGGCAGAATCGCTGCAGAAAAACGAACTCAAATAAAAAAGTAGTAAATGACCATTACGAATTCCTTGTGCATTTCTCTAAATTTTCGCATCATTATTTTTTCAAATTTTCTAATTTATTGCCATTATTTCCTGTTAACCGATTTCATTTTATCGTAAGTTATCGATTTAATTACTATTTTGTATTCTTTTTAATCTCATCAACTCAAATTCTTTGATATTAAGACTAATTTTAGAAAATTCTTTGCAATTTTTTATTTTTGATATATTCCAAAATCGACTTTGATACACATTTATCTAGACTTATGACTAATTTCGTCATTACTTTTGTCTGCTATTTGCTCGGCTTTAAATTTGTTCAATCCAATTCATAGCTGATTATTTTGTAATGCTCCTTCACTCCTTTTCAGACTATTTTTTATATATTTTTTATTTTATTTTTTATATTTTCACATACATTTTATCATATTGTTTACGTTGTCTCGAGAATTATTTCGCTCAAGGTCGCATTTCGAGACGCTGAGTCCATTTCCAAGCCGCAAAGCTATAATAGCTCGCCAAGCGGCCTATTTGAAAATTTTGAAGGAGAAATTGAAACAAAAAGAAGAATTGAAAACCAATTTGCTCAATTCTCAATATCCGAACGACGGTTTAATGATCGTGAACTGCGTCGGGTGTGTTCAACCCGAAGGTAAGCCTTTTGAACTTTACTTCACATAGGAAAAAAATTTCAGGAAATTTAAGAAAGTTTTAAGAAAGAGCTTAAACGTTCATAGGTATAACTGGTCTTTATTCAAAACTGCAGCGTGACATCATTTATATATTATTCAATGGACGAATGAGAAATACAATTTTATCAATTTTCCATAAAAGTAAGGATGAAATGATGATTAGGAAGTACAAAATACGAGGTTTTAAAGACCATTAAAAGATTATTCCGCTATTTATTGCTTTTCATTTGTTTTTTATATTAAAAATTTCAGCTATGTATTTATTTAATCTTCGTTTTTTATTTCTGAAATTTTCGGAATTACTTAATGTAGTTTACATACAAACAATTTTTTGGCTGCAGAACAGTTGCTCGGAAGAATTTTGCCAAGAAGCTTTCAAAAAATTAGCAAAAAATAATAATTTGATATTTTGCATGAAGGCAGGCAGCACTTGATTCAGACAATATAATTTTTATTATAAAATGAAAGTATAAACTTTTTAAAAGTCAGCCATTTTTAACACAAGTAAAAATATTTCATGTCTTTTGGAATTAAGAATTATTTCTTGAAATTACAGTACAGCAGCGTTACATTTAATTCTCATAAATTTTTTAGAACTAATTAAATTTAAAAAATTGATTAATCTCCTCCAACAGATTAAATTTGTTGTCATTAAGTGCATAATTGAGCTTTTGACCCATATTCAATCTAACTATGACTATTTTCAACTCTTTTTTCTGAACTTGCCCCACAAGTTCTTTGCTTCAAATTTCTTTAGCTTGTTGAACTGAACTTAATAAAACTTTTTGATTGTTTGGGCTTATGCCCAAATGAATTTCTGGTGTGATAAATTTAATTAGATATAACCTAATAATAATTCTGATTTAATAGCTAAATTTAACATTGCTGTATTATTGTTTCCTTCGATTTTTGCTTCAATTTCACGCTGTCAAATAATCGAAAATAAAAATTGATAAAGCGGAAGCGTAGTTTAAGTTTATATTTATTTTATTGAGGTTTTACTATAAAAATGTGGTACATGCGTTTTTTTGACGCGTCATATGCAAGAATTTTCGGCAGTCTGCTCATTTTAATTTCATAGGTCATTTTTTGATAACATTCGGTAATCAAAACGTTGGCCGGTTTGGCGTTCTTCGACGAGATTTTAGCCATGTAGCCTCGTTTGATTTGCAGGTAAATAAGGGTGTTTAGAACAAACGCTACACTTCCAAAAAGTATACTGTAGCATATACTTAAAATTAGCCATTGAAACTTTGCAAGAGTGTAGTCCAATGCTTGTTTGCCCGTTTGTTAAAAATTTAGATTAAGTGATGGATTTCTTATTTGTCCAGGACCTTTTGCCAAAAACTACTTAGTTTAAGTTTTGGCGCAAAAATTTTTTCAAATATTTCTGGCCCAATGGTGATATGTAGCAGCTTGTAAAAAATTTGAACAACGATTTTCGTACAAAATATGAATTAACAATACTACAAAGTTAAAAAGCAAATTTTTAGCCTGGAAACGTCTGTCAACAAAAAAATCAATGACTTTGTCGTCTGTCGAACCTGGATAGAGGTCATTGTGAGTCCCACTAACTTAGCTTACAGCAAAATAATTAAAATGTGTCAATTTTTTTGCATTGGTTGTTAATGTTTGCATCTCCAAATGCGAAAATTTTAGCAATCTACATGCATTTTCTAACAAATTATCAGCGGCCATCTCAATTTTGGCAAAAAATTTGAAAAAACGTTCTGCGCCAAAACTAGAACTAAGTACTTTTAGGCGGAAGGCCCTGGACATAGAAAAAATCTTCCCCATATTATTAAATTCAATCAGACAAGCAAACAAGCATTGGACTACGCTCTTGCTAAGTTTCAAGGGCTAATTTTAAGTATATATTACAGTATACCTTTTTTGGTAGTACACCGTTTTTTAAACACCCTGTATATGCCCATTATAAATGCTAAATTAGCTTATTCTACAGGATCGCATGCCAAAAGAATGATCGATGAAAAAATTAATTAAATGTTTATTATCAAAGTGCTTTGATGCATCACGTTTCGAATGCACTCAAGATTTTGGGGTTTTATTAATCTTCTTGGGGAAAAGACTTCATAGAAATCAGGAATAACAATCAATCTTTAATCCAACCAAAAATAACATATAAAACACGACACAATATACAAAACTGATAACTGGTTTTGTGATACATAAAAATTGCGTATACGACTATTCACGATTCGAAGATTGTACAAAAATTGCAACTTATCAGAAATATTATTAAAATAAATAAAATTACTATTCATCGTTCAAAAGGCGATTGTTAAAGTTATTAAAGAAATGTAATACCTTCTAGGCAGGAATCAGTTTTGTTTCTTGAAAAAGTAATGGCCATCATATAGAATAGCTAATTAAGTTCCTGCTTGTGCTTTTCATAGTGTTGGTCATAAATAAACAGTACGATCGGTCTGGGAGGAGGTTCAACAAGAGGGCTTTCTTGAGCCAATGAAATGGCCTCAAGAGCTGGTATAAAGGCTTGAAATAGCGTTAAAGCGATATCAATATACGGTTCCTGGTTAATTTCAAGCAATTTTGCAGAAAATTTTTGATTTTAAGCTATTTTTGGCAATTCGTCATATTTGCTCCAAAAAAACTTTCAATTCTTCTATCTTATGTCGCCTAACCCCTGAAATCCCCACGTGCTGATATGAGACTCAAGTTTTATGGATCTTTTAGCCAAAAATAGTCCGACTACCTATTTTCGAGAATGAAATTATGCTTCAATTGTGCCCTATTCTTTTAAAATTGATTATTTTTCACATGAAGTATGTTTCCTCTCCTTACCCTTGTACAGTTCAACTGCAGAATAGCGTGCGTGACCTTTACTACGAACAAACTAGCGTTTTTGTCGCTTATCTCCGGTTATTTAGTGACTTTGAAGATGGATTTCGGCAAAGTTCATTGGTAACGTTTTCACGTATTTTTTGTATTTATTATATGCAAGGCAAAGCAGTTTTGAATGCGGTAGATGCTTCAAACGAATGACAGCCATACGTAGGCAGCAAGAAAATCCTGGGGGACAGGATGGGTAGAATTGCCAAAATGTTACTAAATACTAAAAATTGAATTATGGGGGTCTACAGTGATCTGGGGAGGGGGTTAAACTTCTAGGGGTATAAACCCTTAAACCCTCACGCCTATGTGTGATGGTAGCTCTGTTATTATTCTTAGAAAACACTTGCGAACAAATAAATGAAGAAAAAGGCAGAAATCCATTGTTATTGTCACAGCATGTAATGCTTGGCTGGTAAACGATTAAACTAAAAATATTTCTATCATGCATGGGAGTTAAATCAGCAAATTCGACTTGCGTCCCTATAATGAAATTTGCGTCGAACAGGCTTAAATTGAAGCTCAAGTTATTTCGCAACTTCACATTCCTTTCTTAAGATGAAAAATTTTGTATTTTAACGATAATTTAAAATAAAAAATGCTTGTCGGTGAAAACTACTTGCTTTTAGAATGAAATTCAGCTTGGTAGCATGCAAGAATTTAGAAAGAAAATTTTCGCAGTCATTTTTTTATTTACAAATGCGAGTTGCGATTGACTGTAACATGGCGTGAGTTGAAGAAAGACGTCGAAATACGTCATGCAACTAAGATCATTAAATGAAAAATGGTTAATTTTGGCAAGGGAACAAAAGGAAAATTCGAGTGAAAAAATGGATTAAAGTCGAATGTTTTCCACAATACTCTTAAAAATCATATTAGAATTATGAATTGGCTGATTTTGTGAAAAATTCTGTCTGCATATAGAGTAATTTCTAAGCCAATTTTAGCTCATTAGAAGTAATGTACGCCGCATTAACCTCTTAGGCTAGCTATCATTGCACTTTCGATAGAAACCAGATATGCATTAGAATTTGGAAAGTTCAGACAACATCAGGTTTAGAAACAAATGAAAACTGATTTTTTAGAAATGTTTAAAATTAAATGCTATTCGTGAATTAAGTAATTGTTGTGACTCTTTACTTGATTTGTATGCCTTTCAGATCATTTTAGATCAATAAAGTTGATTACTTTAAAGATCCTTCTCTGCTAACCCCAGATTATGGGCCCCTCTCAAACTGACGATTCTGTACGGAAAAACTAGATGATTTCAATAGGAAAAAATGGCTTAAATTATAACATTTTATATCTGAGGTCACGGTCAGTAGTGAATTAAGTTAATTTCTTGGTATTCGTACATTCAAAGCACTTTTGTAGGGTAAATAGAAAGCAATATAAGATTATTAAGATCCATACCAAGTTTAATCCTTAAAGACGGCTTTGATACATTTCTAAAGACTATAAATGTTCTAGAAAGACCAAATAGCGCGTTTCAGATAATCTGTAATTGCTGTTTTCACGAATTTTCCAGCACGTCTTTGTGGGAATTGAAATTAGCCGATACCGCGCTCTGCATTCATATAAGCAGTGATTCGAGAATGATAGCCGGATTGGCGAATGGCACTCTTGCGATTCTGGAAGTAAAACGACTTATTGTGTTTCTTATTTTGTATTAATTGCTTTTTTTAAATATAGCTTCCGAATTTCGAATATAAGTCTGGAATGTAAATTTGCATTCGTTTCCTAGAACGTTGTTCGTGTAGTGGAAAATAAAAAATGTGGAATAAAATCATAAAATTTGCGACAGCAATTTCCGAATTTATATTGTTGGCCTACCTAAGTCGTGCTCAAAAATTGGGACTGTAAATTAGATGCAAGTACGTTTCTTTGACAAATGATAGTACTGTGCTGCTAATTTTAAAAATGTATGTTATTCTTTTTGGGGCATATGTGTTATTCGTCTTTTTTTAGATTTGAATCTTTTTTCCATTTTTTCTCGTCTTCTTTTTTCTATCTTTTAATTTTTCTCGTGTTAATGACTATCTATTATTATGTGAGTACATATGTGAAAATTGAAAGTTTCTTTCTCCATTTTGTACAGAATTGTACGGAAGGAGTACCGAACGTGCTAGAATTGTATTACATTCCCGTCGGTCCTGCGCCAGTGTCCTCAATGCTCAACGACCATGATGGTCAAATTTGGTGTGCAACAGGCACTCGGTTATCATTGTTCAATGAGCAGTAAGTAAACGAATTATGCTAACAATACCGGGAGTCTATGGAGGACCATACTTTATCATGAGGGTTTTACCCCCCCCCCCCACAAAAAAATTTTCATCCTTCTCTTTCAGAAATTCACATCTTCTCCGCTTTTCGAAAAAATTTTAAAAATTCGTAGGAAAGGTGCTGTTTCAAGCGTTATAAGCTATGTACTTGTTTGCTCAAAAGTGCCAGAATTTTCGGCGCTTCGCGCCAAGTTCATTTTTTGATTATATTTTGTTCAATTTAATCGAACTTTTATAGTATGTTTCCGAGTTATTTATCTCTTTACGTTCTGTAATGATGGAGCATCATCACAAACGCCGAAAAATGATGTTTTTGCGCGTATCTACCTATTTAGTTCAAAAAGGCACTTTCAAATTTCACACCCTTTCTCAGAATTCCCATGATTTGCAAGTTTCAATTTTCCAGAAATTCTAAGAATACATTAATGCGGTTTTAAGCTTCTTTTAGTCATTTTTTCGTCGACGTTTTCAATTTTTTCAGCGTGTTGCACCTAATACCCATTTTTTAGCCATATTTTGTTCAACTTCATTACATTTATTGATAAGCGTTTTGTTTTTATCTATTACGAAGAAAAGCGCATCCTTAAAAACGTCTAGAAATAGTGTTTTTCGGTGTATATCGATCATTTTTAAGTCCTGGAAAAGCACTTTTAAAAAATTTTGGTGGCCGATCCCCAAAATTTCCGTGCTGTACATGTAGGAAAATTTAAAAACTTGTGAAATTTATTTAGATTAATAAAAAATTCATGTGTGAACTAGATGAAAAATCTTCATTAAAGGTCTTTTTTAAATCTTAAAACGCTAACGCTCAGGAAAACAGGGTCTAGTCCGTAAACACAATCCTTAAAACGTGGGAAAAACATTAAAGATTGAAAAGATAAGATGACGAATTTAACTTTTATAATCGTTCGGCTAAGCTTAACTTTAGATCATATACTTAAAAAGGATGTACGAAAAATTAATTTTTCTGAATACTGGATTACCTTATAAAAACGATAAGAAATTCACATTTCTGTGATTTCATCTCAAACAAACATAATGCTCTAAGTTTTAATTATCTGTTAAAAAGGCTTTACTTTTACTTTCATTAATGTCAGAACGCTAGATTGTACGGACAAAATAATCGTGGCTAATATCGCCTTAAACGACTCGGCCTTATTTGAAAAATTGGTCGATCTCGCAAAATCGGACAAGGGCGTTTGGCTAGCGATTTCGAACACTCCAACGATCCAACTTTGGAACCAGCGTGATTTCACGTGCAAGTTATCCTACGACATTAACAAAGACTCTTCGGGCCCTTTTAAGAACGTATGCTCATTGTGCTAATCAGACATGCATAGCATGGAAATTCTGGATGGGGTTGAATTGTAAAGTGTTTTTAGAGCTCAAATACGACGGATACGCGTCGAAGACGTCATTTTTCTGCGTTTCTGACGATGCTCTATCTTTCCAGAGCATAAGAACATGACAGAATTTTATAAAAATATCAGGAAAATTCAAATAAATTGGAAAAAATATAGGTCAAAAAATGAGTATTGCCTTATTGTCGCTACTATTTATTAGTCATTTTCGATCGAAATTAGTTAGCGCATTACTTTGAAGGACAATAATAAGCCATTAACGCAGTGAAAAAACTAGCGTTGTGGGCAGCTCTTGGATTTATTCTGGTTTAATTTTTCAGTCACATTTCCATATAAAATAAAATAGTTATTAATAAATTAAAAAACGCATTAATTAATTGATTACTTTTGAACAGATTTTATCTTGAAAGCCAAATTGAGAACGCACGCAGAAACAGTCCCACTAAATTTGATTTTGTTTCAGGATGGACGAGAACAATGTTGCGTAAGCAGTCTCGTTGCCTTCAACGATTGCATTTGGGTTGGCACCAGCAACGGTTATTTATTGAGCTACCACGTGACAGATCAACATTCACTCCCGAAAATGAATCAAGTCCAACACATGGCCCGGCCGAATTCCTTGCAATTTGCCAGTGATGATCATAACGCCGTTTCACCCGATGGCAGTCCACAAGATGACCTTAGCTTTGTGTCGCCCAAAGAAAGAGTGGGCAGAGATTCTGGTTACAGTAGCATCGCTTCGCACTTTTTTCCGGTATGAATCTCAATAAAATTAATTGAACTTTTTTAGCATGACAATCAATAATGATAAATACAGAGATGTACTAGCAATATTTGATAATTGTTTGCGACGAATAATGCAAAAATAAAATGCTTTGCAATCAATCGAAATTGGCTAATTCTTTTATAGTTTAATTATGCGATTGCAAGTGGAGAATCGTAAAAAATGTAAAAAACTCATTTTTCCAGGACGCTTCAAGAAATTTGAATAGTTATTATGAGCATGCAAATTTGGTCTAATTTCTTTTAGCTTTTTTAATTGTAATCTATTATTATCACCAATTAAAAAATAAAAATCGACTTTTCACCTGGCAATAATCCACAAGTGGAACATATTTTAAAATGACCGCCGCGAAGTCAATTCAAGCTGTTATATTTACGATTTTTTACAGCCTAGCACTTCTAATTTTGCTATTCAACTTGGTGGGGGCATTTGGTTTACTGATACACCTGTTATTTGAGCGTTATATTTAGGCGAAAATGCAGCATATTATGTATGTTTTTTCTTGAAGTTTATTCATTCAACTTAGGTTAAAATATAATCGCAAATTCAAAATTTTTATAGTACTCTCAGAGCTAGATTGCCAATTTTTTCACTCTACACGCTTGTGCTTTAGATTTCTGTTTTTTGTTTAATTTTTTTATATTCATTTATTTTATTGTTCCATTCTTTATTTTGATTTTATATTTATATATTCATCTATCTCATTTCTTTTTATTTAATATTTATTTATTTGAAACAATGATTCTTTTAGAATTTGAGCGCATCATCTCGTCGCTTCTCATACAGTTTTCCTTCACTGACTGGTTCGCCGCAGCCTCTTCGTTGGCTCAGCTGCGATGCATTGTCGTTCAGTTGCTTGAGCAATGCCGCCGAACAATTCGAAGCAATCTCGACACTCAGCAAATTGGGCATTTTTAGTGAATCGTTGAGGAAGCTAATCAGTCAAACACGATTGCCGTAAGATTAATTAAAAAATCCATTGGGCCCAAATTTACATTATTTTTATCCCGTATGCGTATGAATTAGTCATAAAAATTATAGGCGCTGAAATATAGAATCATGAAAAGAATAATAAAAATTAGGTTGCGTAAAGAAAGCCGCCGGCTTTTTTAATATTCGATTCATTTTAAATCGGCCGGGTTTTCCAGTTTCGCCATTGGAAATGATTCACGTTTATATCTTCGTTGTCTTTTAGCACAGAAACACGTAAAAGGTGAAAATTCGTTGGGGGTGTTAGTCTAAACATGTTCTTATAAAAGGCCTTTTATGACTTAAAAGCGGCGGATAAGCTTTAAAAACATTATTTGTTGACGTTTCTGATGATGCTCGCTCTTACTAGAATGGTATAAAGATGAGAAGACTTTCGAGGCAATTGAACAAAATAGTTTTAATAAAAGTCAACAGAAAATTTATATTTTTTAAGGCAAAAGACGGCTAAAAACGCTTAGAATATGAAATTTTCTACGGTTTCTTGGAAACTCATAAATTGTTGGGAGGTTTGTAGCATTTCATGAAGGGTTAGAAACTATTCTGAGGGTCATCCCTAAACTCCCTAAACTCACTCAAGAATACACGAGGAAGATATATCATTTTTATAACACATGGCTGATTCTAAGGATAGCGTTAAGCTCGCTCAGAGGTTATACGTTGTAAATGTATATACAACGCACGTAGAGCAACAAGCTCCCTTCAATAGCATAGTTTCATAGATACAAAGAATTTTCATACTAAAAAGAATTTGGCAATTTTTAAGTCAAGAGACCAATCAGTATCAAGCTGTTGGAAAAGAAGCTGATGCCAACACATTGGATCCTAAGCCAGTAGAAGAAATTACGAAGCTTTCATCGCTAAGTCGACCATCCGTTGCATTACGGCATCAACACAAATCCACGGCCGGGCCTCCTTCCATCGCCGAAGAGTTATTGAAATTTAATTTTTGGTATTGTTTAAGCAGTATATCGAAAAGTACTGGTAAGTGGTCAGGCGTAAATGCAAGGAATTGGGAAGTTTAGGCCAATAGAAGGAGAAAATGAGATAACTTTCAATGAAAAATGCATCCGAATCATGTCCGTGATCTCAACTTATTGACGGAAGTGTTTTTAATCGTCCTGGGGCAGAGGTAAATACCATTATGGACTAGCATGCGCAGCATGGGATTTCTATGGGTGAAATCAAAAAATTTTCTATTGCCGTTTTTGATCATAAAAGCGATTAGCATGCGTCGAAACACCATTTTTCAACGATTCTGATGATAGCTCTTTTTCTAGAACATAATGACTTTGAAAAAATTCGAAAAAATTATTAAACAGATCGAGTAAATTGAACAAAAATAGTCGGAAAATTAATATATGTCACAAAAATGTGACACTCTTGCGTCAGAAGATCGCTGGAAACGCTTAAAACAACACTGGCTTTATTTTTCGGAAGATAAAAATTATGGGCGAGTTGAAAAGTCTCTTGGTAACTGGAAATATTTTTGTGTTTCATCCCCCAAATCCTCATGTCACGATTGGTTTAGACCACTTTTTCACGTACAACGTAGCTCGGTGAAATTGGAAATTTCAGCTCTCGGCTTACCTACATGCCAGCTTTGTTGAGAAGCAAATTATGGCGAAATATTTATTTTATGAGAATCGCAAACAAACGCAAAATCGGAAGCAATAAAATCGTGTAATTGCTTGAAAAATAATGATTTTTGGCTAATACGTAGGTACTGTTGATATGCCTTTCCGTCATTTCAGTAAGAAATCTTATTTGCTAAAACATGTTTCCATGGCCTATTCTCTCTAACAAAGCTCCCTACTTCGACATTATTCTTTCGGTCAAATATCAAAAGGCTCTCTGTCTATGGAAGAGAGCTAATGCAGCATGTTAAAATGCATGCAAATATTGATTTAAGAGTTTTTTATGATTACCAAGTTAATGGGCAGAACATTCGGGCACTGGTACAAAATTTAAGGTGCATATTATAAACTTACATGTGCAGCATGGAATTTTGAGGATTCAGCCTGTGAATATGTTTTTAAAATGCCTTTTCCGGTTAAAATATCATGCGTACACGTCAAAAAATTGTTTTTTTTCACGGTTTCGGGTGATGCTTGTTTTCTATAACATAAAAACAAAATTTTCGAGGAAATTCGTAGAAATTAGAGTAGATTAAATAAAATATACTTACAGAAGGGGTCGAAAATTTGGCACTTTAAAGTGACAGGCTATCTAAAAACGCTCAAAATAGCATATTTTTTTATTACTTTTTTCCAGAAAATTCACTGCTCTGGGTGGTCGCTCGCAGCCAAATTGTCGGAGTTCAGTACATGCACGTGAGGGACATACATGGACAGCAGTCAAATTCTGAGTGGTCCGATGGGGCGAAATTGCTAAACAAAATAGCGCCTAAAATTCGATTTTGGGGGTCTACCGTATTCTGGAGGGTCGTCAAGACCCCAGACCTGCACGCCTATGTGCGGTGGGGGTTGGAGTCTAGATCCCAAAATAGAACAAATAGGAAATTTTCTGAGGAAAATTAGGCAAAATAAAGGTTTGAAAAAGAATGGAAGTTGGAACTTTTCTTCAACAATGCTTGAAATTCGACCAAAAGCTGTGGAACAATGTAGTTTTGAACGCTATTTTAGTATTTATACCAGTTTTTGGGCTAAAAAACGATGGGTACATGTCAAAACACTGTTTTTTGACGATTCATACAATGCTCGCTCTTTATAGAACATAAAAACGTGAAAGAAATTCCTAAAAAATTTTAAAAAATTGAGTAAATTGAACAAAATATAGTCAAAAATGCGCATTTGAGATTTTCGAACCAACAATGAGCTAAAAACGCCTAAAAAGGCACACTTTTTACAACTTTTACCAACTTTTACGAAAATTCGACAATTCTGGGGGTCGCAGCTATAGGTGGGCAGCACCAAAATTCTAAGGGGAGTGAAAAAATTTCTGAGGGGGGGGGGGTGAAAAAATTTTTGAAGGTCAAAAAATGGTCTTAGAAGTGGTCGTATGGCAAAAAAACACCAATTTTCGACGTTTCTCATCAAGCTCTATCCAATGGCATCAAAAATTGCTAAAAAAGCAAAAAAAATTTTCTGGGGGGGTATTTTGATTTCTGGAGGGGGTATTTCAACTTCTGGGGGGTGCATACCCCAGCCCCCACGCCCATGTGTGGTCGCAGCTATTTTTCGGGAGATCAGTGCCATTCTGGGGGTCAAACCCCCCCCCGAGAACACGTCTGCCACCTCCCACAGACCGGCTGACTTCTTCCCAGAAAAACTATTCTGTGCTTCCGCTTTTGGGGCCTAAATCCCTAAACCCATAAATCACCACTAATTTTTTAGACCCGACGAGTCGACTTCGAAACTCGTCGAGGAGAGCAATTGGTCAGAGCGTTCTGAATTCTCACAAATCGCCAAGGAGTTAGGAACGCCGGACAACCAAAACCTGGAATTTGATGACATATTTTTGCCTCACAAAGAGGACGAATCTAAATTGAGCGCCACCGGTGGATTGTGTTCATCTTTCTTACACCGCTTGTCCGTTTCCAGTCTTAGAGTGAGGAAATTCGTAAATGATCGCATCGCATCGCGTTTTTGGTATAATCGCTAAATTTGAATAATTTCAAATACAGGTTTCCAAAATATGAAATACGGACTATCGGTGTATTTTGCTTTAAAAATGAATGATTTTATAGTACACCACTAGAAATTCTTACTGAAATATTTTTTCGGTTAGCATGCATTCATTCAAATGATTTTTGTGATAAAGAAACGATCTATTATTCTTCTATTACATTTTATTCCTTTTGTGTCGTTATCTTGATATTAGAAAACAATGAACTAAATAAAATGATAAAATGTTAAGCTTGACATTAATCGAACAAAATTAACTCGTATTACCATTTTTTTATCTCTTTCGACGTACTGAAAATAATTTGTGTTATAATTGCCACGAATAAAAAAACATGATTTCTACTCGTAATCAAAGCACGTTTAAATGCTGGCTTATCCGAAATGTGACAATCGTAATTTTGAAAATGCTCTAATAAAATGTACAAAAAAACACGAGAAAGAGTTTTTTAGATTTACCATATCATAGGTTCTGGGGGAGTTCGATGGAAGCAAAATCGCTAAAAATATTGCCGAATATTTAATTCTGGGGGTCTATCGATTTTGGTTGGGGGTCTTTCAGATACTGGGGTCCAGCCAGACGCTCAGACCTTTCCTACCCCACTCCCTTGTGTATTAACGATACCTGCATCAAATAAAAAACTATTTGCTAGGACAATGAAACAATGGAGAGATTTTTGAACTCCATTTGGAGTCTCGATGCTTCGTCGGTTTCGAATCAAGAGTTTGATGGAAGTGTTCGCAAAGTTAGCGAAAATTCGAGCACTGGTACGTCGGAGCTTTATAATGAAGGTAAGCTTCTGTGCATAAAGCTATCTGAAAATTACTTGAAATAAAATCAAAAAATAATTAAAAAATGAATAAAAGAAAAGGTAAAAATAAAAATTGAATAAAATAAAATAAAATATCTAAAATAGTTTTTTAGATTCTTTATTACTTAATTTACGAGGGTATACCTTTGTTTTGACCTCATGACCAAATTTTTTGTTCAGCAAGATCTGTTTTATTATATGCTTATTCACTAAAATTGGGTCAAATCGGCAATTTTTCGGCCATCAATGTTTAAAGGAAACGGAAAGCAAATTTATCGCATAAGCACTAGAAACAACAACGATTATTAAAAAATTGACAAAAATGTTGTCTTATTCTTTATGCTTCTGAGCCGTTATACCTTGAGAAAATTAAAATATTTTTTTATTCTTACTATCTACTTGCAGCCTGATGTGGAAAAATTGTTCCAAGTCAGTACAGCCAAGGTTAGCGAATGCCGTTTTGGATCTCATAAGTATTCTGAGTTCCAGGCTCTAAATTTTGACAATTTAGTCAATCCAACAATAATAAATCAATTATTACATGATTTTGATTCGTAGTCGGTCATTTTTATTCTCTAATTTATCGAATTCTTTTAATTTTCATTTTGTGTGTTACTTTTGCTTCGTTTTCAATATTGTCTTTTTACTTGTCACGTAAAATATATTAGACTTGACTAGTGCCTTTAAAGTAATATCCCAAAATGAAAAACCTTTAATAATATAAATTTATATCAGTTTTTTAGAAAAAAAATCTGCTTTGCATTTAAAACTGTCAAAAATTAAATAGAGAGCGAAAATACGGCGGAAAATGCGCCGCAGTTGTACAGGAAGGATCTGCCTGAAGAACGTGATAAATTGGAGATCAGCCAATCGGATTCGAAGGCGAGTTTGAGTGAAACGACTAGCGTCGTTTCGACTATATCGATGGACCCTCCACCGAGCGTTTATTTGACTTTAATTTCGAGAATGAAAATTTCCAACAGCGCGGTCACATCAATCGTTTATAACGAGTAAATGACAAGAAACAACTTCGCCCTAATACGCTTAACTTTTTTGACAATATAATATTTGTTCATTTTTAAATTATTTTTTAATTTAATAATTTAATTTTTAATCAATTATTAAAAAATATAATTTTTTAAACATCATTTGTTCATTTTTTAAACTTTTTAAAATAAATGTCGTTAGTTCCTCTAGTCTTGGGATGGGAGAATGAAGTCAGGATTCTAAGATAATATAACGGACGCCGTCGTTAGGCTAGCTTTTTGGGGGAATTACGCTTTTCGAACTCACCTAGTCTAAAACGATGTCAAAAATGCATCAAGCGTCGAAATAGCTAAATTCAATCTTATTTTCTTTTTCGCCTATTACTTATACTTTTCTTTGCTTTTTAGCTGTATTTTGTCCTTTATTTTTCTGTGGGCAGGACCAGATGTGCACGTAGACTTTAAAGGGTTTGTGTGGTCAATCTGGGAAAAAGTACAAATGAGAATTACAAAAATCAAAAATGCTCCTAAGATATCAAACGATAATGTACTGATCGCAGATGCTCAAGACTGATCCGAGGGTAAAATCAAATACAGAGCTTTTCTGAGTCGAAATTTTCATAAAAATGGGTACAAACGTTAAAATATCATAAAATATCCCCAATTGATCGCTCTTTATTGTACGATAAGGACGTGACATCTTAAAAAAGAAAAATTTTATGAAAAAATAAAGTAAATTTAGAATTAATATCGATGAATTGTGAGGGTCTATCGATTTCCAGGGGTCTTTGCAGAACCCCTGATCCCACCCCCATGTATTCCTGCGACCCCAGATTTATCTATTTTATATATTTCCCGAGAAAAAATCTTTTTTAGTAAGCAATTTCACGCGTTTTAGCTAACTTATGGCTGAAAAGTGTCAAATTTTTGGTGTTGGGCGCCATATACTCAATTTTTTTAATGATTTGTTCAATGTACTCGATTTTTCATGAAATTTTTCGGAAAGTTTTTAGTTTTTGTGTTCTAGAAAGAAAGGACATTGTCAAAAACGTCAAAAAAGGTATTTTTGACGTATACTAATCGGTTTTAAGCCTAAAAACGGTACTTTTAAATAAACTTTTCCGGGGCTGACCCCCAGAAATCTTATGCTGTTATTGCACGGGCTTGGTTTCGGGTAGACATACGAGTATGTATACACTAAAACCCATTTCAAGGAGTCATCTGTCCAAAAGTCATTGGATTTAACAAATCCTATAAACATATCGCTTGTACTTACTTAATGTTGCCAAAATTCTTTCAATTTTTTTGAAAGGAAAACGTTCGACAAATGCACGCTTATTCGAGTTTTCATTCTAATAATTTCTTACAGCTCCGTCGTTTTCATTTTTCGTTTTTTAGAAACGACGCCAAACCGAGAATAATAACGTGCGCTGGACATTACGGAGAAGCCGATTCTATTTTCCTGTGGTCGCCTGGTTCAAATGATAAAGTACTATGCCTTGAGTGATCCTTGCACTCAACATCCATAAATTATCTTGGGTGTTTTGGCTCACCCCATATAGATTTTCACCCCCAGAAATTGTTTCACTCGCCAGAATGCGCGATTTTCCTCAAAAAGATTCGTAGAAAAAAAAAAAAAAATATATATATATATATATATATATATATATATATATATATATATATATATATATATATGATCAAAAACTGATTTGTTATCACTATTAACTGTATACTTTCAAGCCAAAATTGCGAAAAGCATCCAGAATCGTACCTTTTCACTTTTTATTAAATTCAAAATTCTGCACGGAATCAGATATCTTTTGTTAGACGGTAACCATTCTGGGGGTCGAAAATCCCCAAACCTTCTCCTAAACATTGCATAAACAATGTTCAGCGATTTTTATTAATTTACAGCCAAAGTCGGTCAATAATTCGAACCCCCAAAGCATCATTTTTGTGACCAACATCGAACTATTTGATTTGTAAATATAAAATCAATAATTATAAAAACTTTACTTTAAAAAAATCAGGAACTCAAATTTTCAACGCTATTACTCGCATCTTACCCGCAAAAGTCGAAGGGGGCATTAAACTTTCCGAGGATCCGGCAGACCCCTCAGAATTGAAATTTTTTGCATGTTTTTAGGATGTGTGGTTCGGTCTCTTAGGAGCTCAAATACACGAGGGTCCGTGTCGAAAAAGTTGTGGTAAAAAGTTGAATCTGCGATTATTGCATTCGATTCACACTGATACGAATAGGTCCCATGAAAGTGTCTTGGTGTAGTTAGTATTTTAGTGAGCTTTACAAATCAAATATATGCTAATTTTTCACAGAATCTCTGGACCCACAAAGCCATTGCGATGAAGCAAGAGCAAGTGAAACCAGCGACGTCTCGTAGAGCTTCCTTATGGTTTCGTTGAAATTTGGATATTATATACAATATTCTGATAGTTTATTATTTTCATTTTCGAATGCTCAATTAGTCGTTTGTCACGCTGTTTCAGGTTTGAATGAATAACATAAGTTGATTTGTCCTCTGTGCACAGATGCACAGCTTGACCGGTCTGGGGGTTAGAGAGCTTTTCCAGTCGAAAGAGGATCAAAAAGTGGTATAGATCTTAAAATATAACTATGTATCCGCAGGTTCTGCTCAATTTCATTCACTTTTCGCAGAAAATTCTTGATCTTCAGTTATTTTTGCCTCCTCTTCGTCTTATCGATCCTTCATTTTATTTGTCTTACTGTCTTATTTTCTCAAAATATTTCAATTTTTAGGTCTTCAGAACCCAAACCCGCTCGTCTATGTCTGGCCCTGTGTATTTTTCCACTTTTTCGTGAATTAGGCCCAAGAATAAGCTATTAGCATTTTTTGCATTTTATTGTCTCATCTGTTGTAAATTATTTTTTCATCGTTATTGTGATCAGATGGATTTTCGCAAAAAAATCGAATATTCGATTTTTTACACGAAATAGGTATTTTCGTTGCATTTCAGAAGCGTGAATTGAACAGGGCGCATCCGTTGAACGTCTCTGCGGTTTATAATGATTATTTTATCTATAGTTCACCGCGTGAATTTTTTCATGTCTGCGAACAATTGATCGCCTGATCGTGAATGTTCTTATACGGATTCCAAATAATTTACCGCAGGTTACGATTTTTAGAAGTATTCTCATTTGTGTATTAGAGGTAATACTTTAATTACCTATATGCATGCATGCATATCATTCAATAATTTTAGGTCTTCTAACGTCTGTTAGCGCGCATGAAATTTATGCACAAAATCATAGGTAGCGCGTTAGCGCGAACGTTTAATATCACTTGGGTACCGCTAAAAAGTGACCCCCTACAGCTATAACGGCACACATTTGAGGAATGTATTCTTTTAAAAAGAGACAATAAAAAACATCGATGAAGGTTTTTTATTTGTCTTTACACTCAATACCGAGTTTGTCATGAGCGTGCAAAGTTTTGGCGTAACGTTATGACATATAGAAACATTTGACGGTTGTCGAGGACGTTTTTCTAGACAACTCAGCGCACACGCCTCATACAATTTAATAATATAGAATTGTAGAAAAAGAAATTCTCTAAAAATGGTATTTTTTGTTTTTGAATTCCGCATTAGCTCTTGAGTGGGTTGTAAAGAGTGTAAAAATCTGCGGGTGTAAAGACAGATTTTGGTCGCAATTTTGTCATCTTTATGTCTTCCAACAACTCCGGTTACGATTACCAAGACAATTTTCTAATAGAAATATACTAAGATCCAAGGATTACTTTCTGCTAACCAGCAAATTTTTAACACTTAATGCGGAGTTAGATCCGGGGTTTTAAATTAACAATTTAGTGAATGGAGTAAAAACAGGTTTTGTCTCAGATTTCTCCGCCAACTTCTCCGGTTACAAGTCAGTACAAATGAAATGAAATGAAAATAGAGTACGTTCGGCTACACGTCGCAGCAAACCACGTTTGAAATATTTAGTATTGAGTCCTTTATGGAGGTGTAAAGTTCGAAATGAGGGGTGAAACATTGGACGAAAAAAACAAATTTTTCTCTATTTTTTTTTTGATCGTTCAATTTATGAAATATTTTGCGGGACAGAACTTT